>CM035408.1:189504177-189701677 GCA_020310875.1 Ceratopteris richardii | reverse complement strand
TGTGTTGTGCTGGGTACATGTTTTGCAGTGGTAGATGTGGTGAAAGCAGGTGCCATGAACTCTCCCGAGGTGCTGATATTCTGCTACTTACAAGTTCAATACAGTCAGTGAGGTTCAATTAGGAGATGAATTCAACATACAGATGACAAAATGTGACAATTGCATCATTAGGAACCTTATTCTCTGCATGAGGTTCTGCTGCTAACGGATCCCCGACAGGGATATGCTTCACAGCCTTGAGCCTCTCACTGTATACATGAGCACACCTGATTTCAATAGCCTCTTGTGACGCACGTTTACCTGCTAGTGCTACTCCACGATATCAAGAAGATGATTTTTCGAGGCTTCCAAAGAGTTTGTATTTGACTTTCTTTTTCACATCGTCCTTGTCACGTTTCCCTAGCCTCTCCTTCGAGGACAATTTAAAGTCTCTTATTCCAGCAATCAGAGTCCTGAGGAGCGTACCAGGTTTCCCGACCCTTACAGATGAAAAGCCTCAATAAGCTTCAAGAATCAAGAATGACAGCATTTCGTTTCTGCATCAGCAACACAAAGACTACGTTGATATGCCCATACAAGCATTTGTGAACTTTGGTGGTGGAACTCCATCGATAAAAAACTTCTGACCCTTGAGAGAGGAAGTTGAGAAGAGCCCTTGCTGCTTTCGAAGTCTTAAGCTGATCACAAGAGTGCTGCTGTTAATCATGCCTTCCAGGAGTTCGGAGTTTAAGAAGTTCCGAGTATATGTGTGTGGGATAGAAATTTTGCGACTCTCGTGTTGTCTTTCTTACCTGCGAGTGGGCGCTGGAGGGTAATCGGTGATGGACGTCGGCAAGCATTTGCTGGCTCGTTGGCAGCCATCGTCGAGCGATTGAGGGGGTTAGAGAGATTTTATGTTGAACTTTCGATCCTTTTTTTTTTTTAATTCGATCTTTGAATGGTTTGATTTTTTAATTAAATTAATCTATTTTATTTTATGTTACTCACTTATTTTTTTGTTCTTTTTTTCTTGGGAAAAAAAACAATTGTTTACGGGAGTCCATTTTGATCCAAGAGGGGTCAATCTTAGAATCTTTGACCCTCTTGTATTCACTTAGATAGTCAAATGGGGTTAATACCTCATGAAAATATGGGTTTGAGTAAAGTGTTTGGTTTGTAGGGTATTTACAAGGATATTGGTGTCGGCTTGAATTGAATCCAAGGGTTTTGCTTGAGGACTTTTGTTTTTATTTTCCTCACGTCATCTTATTTGTGATGCTCATAATAGGATTAGAGTCAAAATTCGTCTTCAAGTGTTGGTTTTTCGAAAACTGAACCCTTACATGTGTGCTTTCCTATGGTGACCAAGGATCAAAGATAAAAAAATCTTAGGTGTGCCATAGTATCAAAATAAATGTGGCATGTACCAAACATATAGGTCAAAAAAGGCTATGTACAACAAAACACATCTCATCCATGTACACAAAACACTGCATCCTTCTCCTTCAAAGGCAGCCCATTTCATAGTAACTCTTGTACACTACAGTAAGGTATGCTCGTTCCTTGCTCATTTGATAGCTTTGGTTCGGACATGCTAGATTTATCCATGATTGGGTAAGGGACTCGATGTGGGTGCAAAAGGACAAGGCTATGAAGAAGATATGCATGGAAAGTGGACCATACATACTTCCTTTGGAGCGTCACACTCTATCATTGTGGTGGCAGAGGATGAGGGTGACTCCTCATGGCTAGTCAATGCTCAACATGATATATATGTATTACATTGGATGGGGGTAGAATCCCCTCCAAACCGCACCATTCCTTTTTCTACAACAAAGGAACCTAAGGACATATAAGTGGTAGGATTAGGAGAGCCAATCATGGATCACCAAAGAGGAAAGAAATCTCCATTAGTTAAAGGCACCCATGACGAAAAAATGAAGCAGAAGGACATGATTAAAGATGAATTCTGGGAGCAACTCCCACTAGAAGATATTCACAAGGGCTCCATGCAAGAAAGAGATTCATGACAACATATTTGGAGCAACCTATGTTTTCTCACTCCATCACTAGATCATTATGTTAGTGTACATAGATATTTTATGCTTTTCCTTACAAAAGTTTCAATATGATTGTCATGAAATTCAACTTAAAGCATGGAATGGACCGTGTCCTTCTATCATTTTACCCTTTTTTTGCCACTTTGGATTTGTTGATTTTGTGTAATTACATTTTCTCTTTGCCTTATAACTCTTGATTGCTTGTTGTTTGCTGTATAAAATCTTCAATATCTCCACACCCGTTTCCTTTGTTGTGGAGGGACGTATTATTGGCGATCAGATTGGGGGGATGCTAATTATAAAAATTAGGTAGTTTATTAAGTTCTTTTTGTAAAAGAAGTGTAGGTATCAAAAGGCATAAGAATATTTTGGAATCCCATGAATCCCTAAGAAGTAAAATAGATGGAAGTTATTGACAAGAGTTTGCTAGACGTGAAGCAAAAAGGAGTCATAATGCAATCACATAGATCATAGTTTGGGGATGAATAGTGAATATCGTATAAAATTATGATGCTTTAATATAAGCATTAATGATAAATTTGATGGTGCTATTGTCTGGTGTAATTTCTCTCTTCATTATGTTATGAAGTAGTTCGTGGAGATAGTAGTACTACATGTGTGGAGATGTTGATATTGTATTGTTCTTTTCCATTCTATTTGTGAAGATTGTTCATAATGTTCAATTATGGTGTCTTATTTGCAAGTATGTGTTGTCTACAAGAGCCTGCTATTTTCTCAATATGCACAGTTTAGAATATGTAGTATTGGTGACTCCATGGCAGTTGTTGGAGTAAATCTTGAGGGTAGAGTAGGTTGTTTGCTCTAATCAATTAGATGTGTTTGAAATTTCCCTATACTCAACATGTTTGATCAGGTAGAGAACTCAAATTCTCATGAAGTTATTTGTAGCACCTTTACTTCTATCTCACTGGGATGGAATATAGCTTGCTATAGAATGTTGGTGAGCCTAATTAGCCCCAACACCTTGGTGATTCTACTAAGTCTATCAGGCATCAAGAAGGGGAAACATGCATGTCACAAGAAGGTCCATTACCTTTGAAATTTACATTCAATATCACAATGCAATGTGAGAGGTTATTAGAAATCACATCAAAATATATTAAACCTCATATAGAATAATTGTTGAAGGAGTTTGGATGAAAGGATACCGCTTATAGTTACCTAAAGAAGGGAATGTAGAGGAAGCTTTAGGACGACAACTAAAAGGTCAATGAAACTAGGACCAAGAGAGCAAGCAGGTAGTTACACTAGAGCGAGCAGAGCAAGGTGGGCCCTAACCAACTTGGAGAGAGTCATCCATACAATTATAGGCCTAAAAAGCTTAGAATAGAATTTCTAAGTGAAGAGGCAGTTGAAGTTTGATCCATTCGAATTACTAATGGACATAATAGCCCCACAGAATAACCCAAAGGTAGGAGCAACAAAATTTGGAGGGAAGAGGCATAAAGACCTAGATAGTTGTGTGGGGCAGTTTGAAACCAAATGGATAGCAAGTGGCTTTGATAATTTGGATAATGACATCAAGAAAGCTCCTTTGGCATCCACCTTTGAGGGAAAAGCCATGGAATGGTTTTTCTAGGATGTTGTTGCTGATTCCAAGGCTATGATACTTTGAGAAATAGATTTCTAGGACAATTTAGGGTGAAGTCGCTTAAAGACGTATTGAAGAACCTTAGAAGAATAAAAGAAAAACATCTCACTTTCAAATATTCTACTCAAAAGTTTGCCAATTTATTAAATAGGTTGACTCCAATGCAACATCCTTCTTGAGAAAAGATTGGAGACCTATTTTATCAAGGGGTGAAGTAGCAACTCAAAAGTATAGTAGCGAACTATGCTTAGTTGGTTGATGCAACAACATTTAGAGTATTAATTGATGAAGCTCGTGTTGATGACATGATTCTCCTACATCATCTACATTTGTATCCGCATGAGTGCATCTTTATTTTGTATCTAGGAGGCACTCTGTAGATCCCCAGGGGCAGACTTGATCAATGAATGTCTTCCATCAAGATAAAAGGACAAATTGAAATCTACAAAGGGCTTCTGTAAGATTAAGAGTGTGCTGCACAAAGAGGTCGTCACCCTTCCTTTTGAATTTTGCATACTCTTTGAGTTGGAGAACAAATGCGATGTCACCAGTGATAGTATAAGGAGCCTTATCAGACTCTCCATGAAATAACTCTCTTTCCCTCTCTCATCCCCCCGCTAACCTCCCCTCACCCCCACCATCTCCCCCCACTCACACCCGCCATCTCCCCCCACCATCCCCTCCCTTTACCTCACCTCACCCCCGTAGCCCAACCCCGCCCCCTCCCCCTCTCTCTCTCTCTTCCCTCCCCGCCACCCTTCCCCGCAACTCACTCCCGCCCCCCCCCCTCACGTATCCCCTCTCTCTCTCTCTCTCTCTCTCTCTCCCCCCGTGGTCCCGCGTGAATCCCCCTCCCTCTCTCCCTTTCTCTCTCTCCCTTTCTCTCTCTCTCTCTCTCTCTCTCTCTCTCTCTCTTCCCTCCCCGCCAACCTTCCCCGCAACTCACTCCCGCCCCCTCCCCCTCACGTATCCCCCCCCTCTCTCTCTCTCTCTCTCTCTCTCTCTCTCTCTTCCCTCCCCGCCACCCTTCCCCGCAACTCACTCCTGCCCCCTCCCCCTCACGTATCCCCCTCTCTCTCTCTCTCTCTCTCTCTCTCTCTCTCTCTCTCTCTCTCTCTCTCTCTCTCTCTCTCTCTCTCTCTCTCCCCCCCCCCCCGCGACACCCGCCACCTTCCCCGCTATATCCCCCCGCTGTCCCCCGCACTACCCCGCCTATCCCCCCGCTGCCCCCCGCTTATCCCCCCGTTGCCCCCCGCACTACCCCGCCTATCCCCCCGCTGCCCCCCGCCTATCCCCCCGCTGCCCTCCGCACTACCCCGCCTATCTCCCCGCTGCCCCCCGCCTATCCCCCCGCTGCCCCCCGCACTACCCCGCCTATCCCCCCGCTGCCCCCCGCTGCCCCCCGCACTACCCCCGCAGCAACTCCCCCGCGCCCCTCCGCCACCCCCGCTTGCCTCACCCCGCAGCCCCCCCCGCCTAGCTACCCGCCACCCCTCCCGCTCAACCCGCCTACCCCACACACATCCCCACGCCCCCATACTCACACACACACACCTACACACTCACACACACACAGGCAGCACACACACATATGCAGCACATGCACATGCGCACATTCACACACATACATGCACACATAATCACTCACACATACATACACATATACTCAATCTCACACACACACATGCGCAACCACACATATACACACACACACACATATCCGCACATACGCACTCACACACACACACACTCACACACACACATTCTCTCACACACATGCACCACACCCCCACACAATCACACACACACCCATGCGACATACACACACCCCCCCCCTCACACACACACACACACAAGGTGGACAATGTGGTAACCAGATAGGCCCGAAGTTTTGGGAAGTGATATGCAATGAGCATGGCATTGACCCCACTGAAGATATGGTGGCGATTCCGATTTGCAATTAGAAAGAATCAATGTCGATTGCAATGAGGGTAGTGGTGGTCGCTATGTTCCATAGGCAGTCCTGATGGATCTCGAACCTGGGACCATGAATAGTGTCAGAAGTGGAGCTGGAAACAATTGGGTCAAGGGCCACTATACGGGAGGGGCCGAGCTGATCGATTCCGTGCTTGATGTTGTAAGGAAGGAAGCTGAGAGCTGCAAATAGACTCCAAGGTTCGTGATGTCGTATCATACATTGTGCTCATTTTCAGATTGTGAATGTGGGTAAAGTGGCAAATCATTCAGTGCTATGATCCTATGAGAAGGGAGGGAATCTTTCCAGAGTCTGTTACCTACACCTGCATCTTGAAGGCCTGTGCTATTTCAAAGAGAACTGATAAGGAAAAGCAAATCTATGAAGGATTGAACAAGGGCATGGGGCCCTACTCCAGATACCTCAAGGTGTTAAAAAGTGAAAGTGGATAAACAAATGTTGCCGCCAACCATTCACGGCGACTACCTATTTTTGTGGATCCAACTCAAATCAAGTGGAATATTTGACCTACCCCCCAGTTTTGGGTGATTAACCGGCGCGTGATCAGTGGACGTGAAGAATCGGCAAGGCCCTCTTGACCTATTGAGGCCTATAAAAACAATGGATTTGTGCTCATTTGGGGTACATTTTTGGAGTTACTTTGACGCGTGTATACGTGCAGAAGTTCTCTCTTGCACTTGGTGGTTTCAAGCCAATTGTAGGAGCTACTCTGTAGTGTGGATACACAGGGTAGGCTTCTCAGTGGAGGGCTATGAGCACTATAGTGTAAGAGAGTGTCTTGGATTTTCTTTCTTTTTTGTGAGACACTATTGGTGTTAAGCTCTATTCTCTTGAGCAATTCCTTCATCATTTGTATTGATCTGTATTTATCTGCATAGAGTACCACGAAGCTCTGAGCATTAGTTTTTGAGCATTTCCTTGACAAATCTTGTAATCATTTGAATCGAATCAAGAAGTGTATGGTCTTCCTTGGTCAATTGTTGTTCATATTTTCTGAAGTATGTATCACTCTGTGCAATCCTTGTTATCTACCTGATCACAGAAATGTTAAAGGGTATACTTCCCTAAAGAGAACCCCCCTTGAGTAGGCGACGTACTGGATGTGTTAATCTCTAATCTCTACTTTTGTTAAAAGCGGATACCCCAGTACCTCCTCTACAGTTTGGCACGCCCGGTGGGACCTTTGCATTTTTGTAAGAGGTGTTTTGTCCTATTGCAATTGCGAATAGGTACATGACCCATACACGAGCAGATAAGGAGTCTCTTCGTGTTCGGAGGAGCCTTAACAAGTTAGCAATAACCACGGCTAGTGAGTCTACCTCCCCTCTGCCTTCCCTAAATTTATCTATTGATTTGGGTACGACACCATTGTCAAAAGAGAGGTATAGGAGAACCCTAGACTTCTCCTCAGATACGTCCGAAGAAACACCAGTACAAATGGAGGATCTCTCTCATTTACTCTCCAGATTAAACATCAAATTCCCTACCTTCAAGGGACAAGCCTATGAGGATGCTGATGATCATGTGAGAAGATTCATCTCTTTATGCCGTGGACGAGGTTTGCAAAATAGAGAGGATGCTATGTTGGCACTTTTTCCATCCACATTGGAGGGTCTTGCAGATAAATGGTATAGTCAATATGCAGATGGACATTTCACTACTTGGGAGGCTTTGAAGGCGGCGTTCTCACAGACATTCCGACCAAGTGATTCCTCGGAAAGAGCTCTAGATCAGCTAGAGAATTTGAAGCTAAGATCAGGTGAATCTTTTCATGAACTTCATACTAGAACAAAAACACTTGTTGCCCGTCTGCCACATGCTCCAGGTGACTTTTTGGTTAAAAAGTGGATAGAGAAGGCTCTGCCCAGGTCATCTCAGCAGAAGCTTCGTGAGTCTCTTAGATTGGATGCCACCCTCAATGATTTTGTTGCAGCGGCATCACGCATTGAAGAAGCAAGGCAACATTTTGAAGGAGATACACACTCAAAGTATGCTGTAGACCTGGATCCTGTTGAGCAACTGAGGAAGGAATTGGAAGCATTGAAAATGCAACAAAATCAACAAGAAGAGAAGGTCTTGCCACCACTACGTCGCACTGATGATGAAATAGCTCAACTTCGCCGAGAGTTAGAAGATTTGAAGACCACTCAGGATATAAGGAGACAAATTTGGTGTACAATCTGTAACAACAATGGACACTCCAATGCTAATTGCCCTATTAAGGTAAGCTGTCAATTTTGTGGAAAGGATGGTCATGAAGCCAGAGATTGCTACTACCTCAAGGGTACACAGCAGAGAGGTAACCCTCAAAATTTGGATTCATATTATGCTAGTACTTCAAATACATCTACTAGGGAGGAGAATCGGCCCGCAAAGCATAGATACAATAGACCTTTGATGTGCTATCGTTGTGGTGAGTATGGCCACATGCAAAATCGGTGTTCTCTTCCAGAAGATGCACCTCCTTGTCAACATTGTCCAGAGGCCAAGGATCATTACACTAAAGATTGCCCAAGAGGTCGTCCTGCTCCAATCCACATGATTGCAGTCTCTCCACATGAAGAAGTGAAAACCACTCAGACTTATGGGGTTTCATCCTCTACTATGCCCATAATGACTAGAGCTAGGCAAGCAGCTGTAACCCAGAGAGATGAACAACAAGGATTTTAGGATAAAGAGGAGGAAAAGAAGTCTGGATGGAAGGATCAAGTAGAAATTGAAGGAGCTTATGATAAGATGACTACTTCTCTAAAGGGCCAACCAACAAGTCTGCAAGAAAACACTCAGGAGGTAAACATTGAATAGATCTTGAAAGGTATTCATCACAAGGTTAGTCTATATGAACTTATAAGAATGGATTCAAAAATAAGAAGTGACTTACTGAAGATTATACACTCTGCTCACTTAGTCCAATCACCTAGTATAGATGGATTCATGGTTGATTTTCCCCCTGCACCCTTAGCAGACTACCAAAGCTCAAGATTATCTGTTTGTATAAAGGATGAAACTCTCACAGGTGTGATCATAGATGGAGGCTCTGGTATCAATTTGATGGCAGATTTCACAATGAAGAAACTGAATTTGAACCCCACCAAAATGGCACCATTTACAGTTACACTAGCAGATCAACATCGGGTTGCGCCTCTTGGCATTATTGAAAAGGTACGGATGATAGTACAGGGTTGCCACTTTGTGTTGGATTTTGTTGTTATTGCACTTCCACAGGAGACTTCTTACCCTTTACTCCTGGGGAGACCTTGGCTGAGACAAGCAAAAGCTTTGCAAGATTGGGGGAAAAATAAACTATGGATTTCAACAAGCACCAATAGCCAACTGCAACTACACTTGGAAGAAGGATTTGATTCAGGAAAAACCACTGGATATACTGTGGATACTCAGGTAATGCCCTCTCTACCCCAAGAAGATGATACATTGTTAAATTGGATGATGGGAAGTGCAGAGTGTTGCATAGTGGAGATCAATGAAATTGAGGAAGAAGTTGCAGATAAGGAAATTACAGAAAAGGGCAATGAAGACCACAAGGTGTGGGAGAATGAGCAACTGAAGGAAAATACAATCTTTGAGGAGGCTACCAATATAAAAGTATCAGAGAGGGAAGATTATGAACCTAAGAGCAGAGAAGATCTTCCTTTTGCAGATATACCTCAAGGTTGGATGAAAGAACATGTTGCAGAATATAAACTAAAATCCACTCCTGCATATAGTGGAGATGATTTCTCAAGCAAGACCAATTCTGAAACATTGGTTCAAGAAGTAAATTTAGGGGATGAAGAGAACCCTCAAATAGTTCACTTGGCATCCTGGTTGTGGCATTATCCTCCTTTGCTACAGAAGGTAACTTCTTTGCTTTTTACTTACAAAAGTGTCTTCGCATGGTCCTACAAAGATCTAACAGGAATACCAGAAGAGCTTGGATTACATCGGATACCCTTGGGTGAGGGAGATGTGCCTGTAAGAAGTAGGCCATATCGACTCAATCCGAAGTATGCAGAGGCGGTAAAAGCAGAGATTACAAAACTAGAAGAAGCAGGTATAATTGTGCCAGTAGAACATTCCAGGTGGCTTTCTTCTATGGTTATTGTGCCGAAGAAAAATAGTGGAAAAATAAGGGTATGTGTTGATTTCCGTGCTTTGAATAAAGTGACTATTCAAGATGGATTTCCTCAGCCCTTCACAGAGCAAGTACTTGAAGAGGTAGCTGGTCACACTTTATATAGTTTCTTGGATGGTTTTAGTGGCTACAATCAGATAGTGATCCATCCTGATGATAGGGACAAAACAGCCTTTGTCACTCCTTGGGGCACTTATGTCTATACTCGAATGGCTTTTGGTTTGAAGAATGCACCGGCTTCATTTAATAGAACGATGTATCTGATATTGGGCAAATGGTTAACAACCTTTCTACGCATTTTCATGGATGACTTTTCAGTATTTTCAAGTACAGATAGAAGGGCAGCAATTCAAGATTTCCATGACCATTTGGAAAATCTAAAAGAAATTTTTGAGCAATGTCTCAAAACAGGTTTGAAATTGAGTCCTGATAAATGTCACTTTTTGGTCACTAAGGGCACTCTTCTTGGTCACATAGTATCTGCTGAAGGCATAACTGTTGACCCTGCAAAGGTTACAGCTATTCTTTCCATGCCAATTCCACAAAGCCCAAAGGAAGTACAAAGTTTCTTGGGCCATGCAGGGTATCATAGAAGATTCATTAGGATGTATTCAGAAATTGCTAAGCCTTTGTCAAGGCTTACCAGCAAAAAGATCCCTTTCTCATGGAGTGCTGAAGCTGACAAAGCATTTTGTGAACTAAAGTTGAGGCTATGTACTGCTCCACTTTTAAGTGTTCCTAATTGGTCATTAGAATTTCATGTGCATACAGATGCTAGTCTTCATGCTGTTGGTGCAGTTCTAGCTCAACCATCATCTCACAAAGTGGATAGACCTATCTCTTATGCCAGCAGACTACTCAACCAAGCTGAAAGAAATTACAGTACAACGGAAAGAGAAGGTTTGGCTATCGTATTTGCTCTTCAGAAGTTCCGACATTATCTCCTTGGTGTACATTTCATTGTTATTTCTGATCATCAGCCTTTGAAGTATTTGATAAACAAGCCTAGAGTAGCTGGAAGGATTTGGAGATGGTTACTCCTATTTCAAGAATTTAATTTTGATATTCATATTAAGCCAGGAAAAGAGCACTACATGGCAGATCAAGTGTCCAGCACAGCAATGAGCGAGAAGGCAACAGGTATCGATGACGAACTGGTGGATAGCAATCTTTTCCTGGTAGCAATTCGGACTGGTTGGTATGATGAAATTCTCCATGTTCTTACTACTGGAAAGATCCCAAAACATTTAACACCTGTAGAAAAAAGAAGATTACTTTTGAAAACTAAAGCATATTCTCTTATAAATGGAAATTTATATAAATACTGTCAGGATGATATATTGAGAAGGTGTGTCTATCCAGAGGAGGTAAAACTTCTGCTAGAGGCTGCACACAGTGAAGGACATCTAAGGGGGGAAGAATTGGCTCATAAAATCATCCACAAAGGTCTATGGTGGCCTCACATTTTCAAGGATGCAAACAAGTTTGCTAAAGAATGCCACATCTGCCAGAGGTGTGCTCCCGCGCCAACCAGATTGAATTTCCAACCATTGGTCATATCTACCAGATGGCTTCCATTTGAACGATGGGGTCTTGATTTCATAGGACCAATTAGTCCAACTGGTCAACCCGGAGGTAAAAAGTATATTTTGATGGCCACATGTTATGCCACTAAATGGATAGAGGCTAAAGCTACTGTGGACTGCACGGCTTTAACATTGGCTAAATTTGTGTATAAACGTATTTTCTCAAGATTTGGTTGCCCACTGGAAATAACTAGTGATAGGGGCACACATTTTGTAAATCAATTGCTCCAGTTTATATTTGATAGGTACAAAATCTTCCATAAAAAATCTTGTGCCTACTACCCAAGGGCAAATGGCCAAGCAGAGAGTTCCAATAAGCTTTTGATCGGATTGCTTCGCAAATGATCTTTCGATCATCAAAGCTCCTGGCCGCTAGCACTGATCGGTGCAATTTGGGCTTTCAGAACCACAAAGAGGGGAACCACGGGCGAGACTCCATTTCGGTTAGTATATGGAAAAGAGGCATTGGCCCTATTTGAGTTCATTATCAGAAAGGAAATAGGAATCAAAACCATTGGAATTGAACCCCCCATTCAGAGATTGGTGGCATTAGAAGAGTAGAAGGGGCAATGCAGAAACTCCAGGTAACACAAGAAGGGCGCAAGAGACTGCATGACAGGTATCTGAGATCCAATGAAGTTCAGGAAGGGTCCATGGTTTTAATGCATCAAGTCCCAGCAATTTCAACTAAATTGGCACCTAAATGGGTAGGACCTTATAAGGTAATCAAGGTATTGCCACATGGCGCTGTGCATTTGGAAGATCTCCAGGGTATAAGGATTCCCCTAGTTAATATTTCCAGGGTGAAGAAGTATCTAAACTGAGTCAACTTGGAAGAAATTCACTCACTATACATACCATAGTTCTTTCATTTTCTACAGTTCATTTTGAAGGAATAATTAAATAAAGGAATTGTGCACCGGGACGGTGCAAAATCTTGATGTGGGGGTCTGTAGATCCCCAGGGGCAGACTTGATCAATGAATGTCTTCCATCAAGATAAAAGGACAAATTGAAATCTACAAAGGGCTTCTGTAAGATTAAGAGTGTGCTGCACAAAGAGGTCGTCACCCTTCCTTTTGAATTTTGCATACTCTTTGAGTTGGAGAACAAATGCGATGTCACCAGTGATAGTATCAGGAGCCTTATCAGACTCTCCATGAAATAACTCTCTTTCCCTCTCTCATCCCCCCGCTAACCTCCCCTCACCCCCACCATCTCCCCCCACTCACACCCGCCATCTCCCACCACCATCCCCTCCCTTTACCTCACCTCACCCCCGTAGCCCAACCCCGCCCCCTCCCCCTCTCTCTCTCTCTTCCCTCCCCGCCACCCTTCCCCGCAACTCACTCCCGCCCCCTCCCCCTCACATATCCCCTCTCTCTCTCTCTCTCTCTCTCTCTCTCTCTCTCTCTCTCTCTCTCTCCCCGCGGTCCCGCGTGAACCCCCCTCCCTCTCTCCCTTTCTCTCTCTCTCCCCTTCTCTCTCTCTCTCTCTCTCTCTCTCTCTCTCTCTCTCTCTCTCTCTCTCTTCCCTCCCCGCCATCCTTCCCCGCAACTCACTCCCGCCCCCTCCCCCTCACGTATCCCCCCCCCTCTCTCTCTCTCTCTCTCTCTCTCTCTCTTCCCTCCCCGCCACCCTTCCCCGCAACTCACTCCCACCCCCTCCCCCTCACGTATCCCCCCCCCCCCCTCTCTCTCTCTCTCTCTCTCTCTCTCTCTCTCTCCCCCCGCGACACCCACCACCTTCCCCGCTATATCCCCCCGCTGCCCCCCGCACTACCCCGCCTATCCCCCCGCTGCCCCCCGCTTATCCCCCCGCTTATCCCCCCGCTGCCCCCCGCTGCCCCCCGCACTACCCTACCTATCCCCCCGCTGCCCCCGCCTATCCCCCCGCTGCCCCCCGCACTACCCCGCCTATCTCCCCGCTGCCCCCCGCCTATCCCCCCGCTGCCCCCCGCACTACCCCGCCTATCCCCCCGCTGCCCCCCGCCTATCCCCCCGCTGCCCCCCGCCTATCCCCCCGCTGCCCCCCGCACTACCCCCGCAGCAACTCCCCCGCGCCCCTCCGCCACCCCCGCTTGCCTCACCCCGCAGCCCCCCCGCCTAGCTACCCGCCACCCCTCCCGCTCAACCCGCCTACCCCACACACATCCCCACGCCCCCATACTCACACACACACACCTACACACTCACACACACACACACAGGCAGCACACACACATATGCAGCACATGCACATGCGCACATTCACACACATACATGCACACATAATCACTCACACATACATACACATATACTCACTCTCACACACACACACATGCGCAACCACACATATACACACACACATATCCGCACATACGCACTCACACACACACACTCACACACACACATTCTCTCACACACATGCACCACACCCCCACGCAATCACACACACACCCATGCGACATACACACCCCCCCCCCCCCCCCCCCCTCACACACACACACACACACAAGGTGGACAATGTGGTAACCAGATAGGCCCAAAGTTTTGGGAAGTGATATGCGATGAGCATGGCATTGACCCCACGGAAGATATGGTGGCAATTCCGATTTGCAATTAGAAAGAATCAATGTCGATTGCAATGAGGGTAGTGGTGGTCGCTATGTTCCACAGGCAGTCCTAATGGATCTGGAACCTTGGACCATGAATAGTGTCAGAAGTGGAGCTGGAAACAATTGGGTCAAGGGCCACTATACGGGAGGGGCCGAGCTGATCGATTCCGTGCTTGATGTTGTAAGGAAGGAAGCTGAGAGCTGCAAATAGACTCCAAGGTTCGTGATGCCGTATCATACATTGTGCTCATTTTCAGATTGTGAATGTGGGTAAAGTGGCAAATCATTCAGTGCTATGATCCTATGAGAAGGGAGGGAATCTTTCCAGAGTCTGTTACCTACACCTGCATCTTGAAGGCCTGTGCTATTTCAAAGAGAACTGATAAGGAAAAGCAAATCTATGAAGGATTGAACAAGGGCATGGGGCCCTACTCCAGATACCTCAAGGTGTTAAAAGTGAAAGTGGATAAACAAATGTTGCCGCCAACCATTCACGGCGACTACCTATTTTTGTGGATCCAACTCAAATCAAGTGGAATATTTGACCTACCCCCCAGTTTTGGGCGATTAACCGGCGCGTGATCAGTGGACGTGAAGAATCGGCAAGGCCCTCTTGACCTATTGAGGCCTATAAAAACAATGGATTTGTGCTCATTTGGGGTACATTTTTGGAGTTACTTTGACGCGTGTATACGTGCAGAAGTTCTCTCTTGCACTTGGTGGTTTCAAGCCAATTGTAGGAGCTACTCTGTAGTGTGGATACACAGGGTAGGCTTCTCAGTGGAGGGCTATGAGCACTATAGTGTAAGAGAGTGTCTTGGATTTTCTTTCTTTTCTGTGAGACACTATTGGTGTTAAGCTCTATTCTCTTGAGCAATTCCTTCATCATTTGTATTGATCTGTATTTATCTGCATAGAGTACCACGAAGCTCTGAGCATTAGTTTTTGAGCATTTCCTTGACAAATCTTGTAATCATCTGAATCGAATCAAGAAGTGTATGGTCTTCCTTGGTCAATTGTTGTTCATATTTTCTGAAGTATGTATCACTCTGTGCAATCCTTGTTATCTACTTGATCACAAAAATGTTAAAGGGTATACTTCCCTAAAGAGAACCCCCCTTGAGTAGGCGACGTACTGGATGTGTTAATCTTTAATCTCTACTTTTGTTAAAAGCGGATACCCCAGTACCTCCTCTACACACTCCATTTCTAGTTTATTTCCATTTTATATTGTATCTCTTTTGTATTTGGGTACCTTGCCATTTGCTTTTACGATTGTATTCATTCTTCTTTGAGGGGAATTATCCCACATGAGATGTACTTTAGAGAGCCCCTCTCAAATCTCATTTCTAATCCATGTGATTTTACCCATTTCTTGGTCTACTCACTTTGAGTCTCTCACACTCTTTCTTTTGTGAGTACACTCTCTTTTCATTTTGCTTCCGTATGTGTACTCTTTACATCTAGGTGGAGGCCTTGGCGGTGTGTTTGGTGGTTATGTTGGTGGTGGTGCTAGTAGAGCTTGGTGGTGTGGCCCTCCACTTGTTGGGAGAGGTCCTTTTTTAGCAGTTCTAGAGTTTTTTTTATGGTATAACATTTGTGATGCATCTCATATCTATGAAGTGTTTACAAAAACTTTTTGATCGCATTTTGGTGAATTTTCACCTTTATCAACTTTGTTGGGATTGCATGTTTGCATCCCTCTATTTCATGTTCCTTTGTAGGAGTTCAGTTTTTATAATGTCCATGTTGATCACATATCGCAGAGAACTTAATTTCCATCCTTTGGATAATTCCTTTACCAATCATTACATTTTGATTGCATATCTCTGCCATGAAAATCGAGGAAGCCATTTCTCTCATTGCATTAGCTTCAACCATAGACTTTGATATACTACATAAGAGATAATAGATACAGACCAACGTAGACATACAACCTCTTGCCCAACAATGCACCTCTCCCACCTATATATACGTGCTCATACCTGACTACTGTTCATCTTTCTATGCATATAGAGTAGTTGTTGTCATAGTCATGATTGCCGCAAATGATGCCTTGCTCACATACTCTATGAGGGATGTGAAAATAGCCAGCGATTGTCGATGGACAGGGGCTGCGATAGGTGTGACATAGCTTGATCGGCTATTGGCTTCTGGGGAAGACGTTGATTTGAGTCTGTAGAAGGATAAGATGGACGTTGGAGGTGCTTCTACAGAAGCCATTGGTGGACCATGGAGTCAATAGTCAAGTGACTACTGCTTGGTATTGCAAAATCTAGATGAATCTTGTCAACTTTCTATGCGTGTAGAGTAAGATCCCTTGCCCAACAACGCACCTCTCCAATCTCTATATGCATGTTCATACAAGCTATTTTGAGTCTCACACCTACTTTAAGGTTACATGGTGTGCAACAGGCTACTCTAGGCCCTTCTTTCACGTTGCATCATCTCAATTGTTGTTCCAAGCATAGTGCTACTCTAAGCCCTCTCCCCTCCAAGGAGTCTTTCTTGTATCCACTGTAGGGCTATTCTAAGCCCCCCTCTCCAAGGTGTCTACTTCATTTTTGGTGCAAGCGTATGCTACTCTAAGCCCCCCCACCTCTACCCCAACTTGATTTTGTGAACCAATTTCTTTTCATCTTCACACTTGGTGGCTTCATTTAAACGGCGATAATATCAATAATTTCAAATGCAACATCCTCAAGTCAATTATATTTACCCTCCTTTATGCCAATATTCATGCCAAAAGATGAAAGGGTAAATGGCACAAATTACAACCTATGGAAGGACACTATTAGGGCCTACCTCTATACAAACCTGTTGTACGAGGTAGTTGAAGGAACAAAACCAGAGCCTGATAAGGAAACCGATCTAGGAGATTGGAATATATGGAATGTAAAAGACAAGCGAGCATTAGGCCAACTTCTCCTTGCATGTGATGAATTGACAAAGGATCACATCACTGCATATAAGGCTTCAAAAGAAGTGTGGGATACTCTCGCAAATCTCTATGAAGATAAAACACCTTCTAAGATTTATACTCTAGAAGCTGAGTTTCACAATTTCACTCTACGTCCAAAAGACATTATCACAAAAGTGATAGCCAAATTTGAAGATTCTCAATGCAAGTTAGCACTTTGTGGACAACAAATTTCAAGTGAAGACGTGGCTATATGATTGCTCAACAAGCTTCCTAGGTCATATGAAACATTTGTAACTACTTTGTATAATAGAGATCAACTTCTAACTTGGGAAGAGGTTCGTTGACTTTTGCTCCTCCATAACTCACGAGCAAAGGTAGCTTCTTCACAAGAGAAAACCACGAAGGCTAAGGGGCCCTTCCACAAGGGCAAACATGTTATTCATAATGCTAGAAATGCACCCAAGCAAGGTTCCAACCCTTTGAAAAAGAAGTTTAGCTGTAATTTCTGTGGAAAAACAGGGCACTTAGAAAAATTTTGCTGCAAGAAGAAGCATATATCAAAAAACATATCAACATAGGTCTCACTGTTCTAGTGAAGACCTGTTTATTTCCACAGAGGCCAATGCCTTGGTAACTTCAAGTTCATCTCAGGATTGGATCTTTGACAGTGGAGCGACATCACACATGTGTAAGGATTGGGATTCTTTTCAAGAGATTGAGGACCATACTAGAGAAGTTTACCTAGGAAACAACAAGAGCTCACCCATCGAAGGGAAAGGCAAAGTACAAATCACCAATGACCAAGGGGAGTGCAAATCATTATCAAATGTCTTATTTGTTCCTAACGTTGTCGTCGAGATTTTCTCTCCTCTCTCACTTGTGAAGGCCAACAAAAAAAACATATTTGGTGAAGGTAGCCAGAATTCCCCGATAAGTCCAGGATGCATCAAGGATGTCAAAGGAAGGTCACATACAAAGTTTCAAAGAAATCAAGAAAGTCCATGTTAGCGGTCAAAGCTGGTCAAAGCTGGTCAAAGTTGGGAAATTAGGGCAAAAATTTCATTGTCACCAAATTAGATGAAAATCCATATACTTGTAAAGATTGTCAAAGGCAGTCTATAGCCCAAATTTCAGCAGAAAATGGATTTTGTAGCACATTGATATGCTATGTTCATTTTGTAAAAATGTAATTTTTCTAGTTTGACCCTACAAATTCTTGTATAGAAAATTATGTTAGCCATATGGTTTGGCATGTATAAAGATCATATGTGGCTACATATTTGTACAAATTTTCAAGGCTATCAGAGCTTCCTAGACACCTTAATGCCACCTTGCAAGCTTCCAAATGTAGTCAAACTTGTACAAGGGAGATTCAGATGGGAGTTTTTCCTGCATATTCCTGAAGGAGATCTTTGGAAACATAGTCCTACAAAGTTTCATCTTCATCATTTTGGAGGGTCAAAGAGCACAAAGTCCAGTTTTCAAGGTCACCGCAGTTTTCTAGAATAAGAAAATTGAAGGCTTGAAGGGCTGCCACATGTCAAAATATGATTGAACCATGGTGTACGGTCAAGATGAGCTCCTATTCAAGGGTGGAGATGCACTAAAGCATAAAGGAAGGAGGATCCACGAATTTTTTCCATAAAAGAAGACTTTGTTGACAGTTAAAGATCAATAATGCAAAGTTTCTCCAAAAATAGTGGCTTATCTTATCCGAATTGATGTCAGCACTGATCCGACGGTCCAGATCATCCCCAGAATCAATGGTGGAGAATGAGGGTGCCTAAATTTCACTCCTTTACACTAGATTTGATAGAAAGAACAATTCCAAGCCATTGATTTGATTAATCAAATGGTTGTAATCGAAAGTAGTGATCCTAGAGTTGAGAGTTGATTTCTCTAGATCCAAGGGCCCAAATTCATTCAAAAAACTATATAAACCCCCCCTCCAAACTCCTAGAGCATCATTGTTAGGCATCCATAGGGCTCATGCTAGCTTACGGTTTCCTTGAGACGATCACCCTCGGTTGAGCGAGTGAGGATCCAAGGTGAGCTAGTATGAGTATAGAACCTAGTTTCAAATTTAAGTTAGAACTCCAATTTAGGATAGGCTCTTGAAACCAGCATCTCTATCTTGACTCACCCTCGGTGGAGCGTGTGAGTGAGTTAGAGCTGATTTTAATGAGTCTTAGACTTCTTTAGTTAGACGTTACGAGCCTAGACAGACATAGGGTCACTGGAGTGGAACTCACCTTCTTACGTGTGACATTCGGTTGAACTGTCATGGTTTGAGGGTCGGAACCACCTTTGATCAGTAGACTGCTTAGCATGACGTACCACGACGATCTTTTACATGTAACTTAATTCAAATTCTTTTAATTCATGTCATTTGTCACTTGTCTCTTGTCACCTCTCTCAGTCTCTTAAGTATTTTTACATGTCTTCTATTTCTTCTATGTGTGAGAAGGCTCCGCAGTATTGCGCAGTATTGCGTTGAACCAGTGAGGATGTTTCTTTGAGCTTGTGAGTAGAATCCATCATCATAATTCACTTGCATGCATATAATCCATACAAATCCATACATATTTATTAGTTTCTGAAAGTGTATAAGAAGCTCCAATATTGGACCATTCTTCCTTTCGAAACTGATTTATGTGTAAGGATTCCATCTATTCTCATCATGCATACATATCATCCAAAGAAGGCTATACATATGGATTAGAATTAGGAAGTGTTTAAGAAGCTCCTCCAATGGACCATTCTTCCTTCCAAATTTGATTCGTGTGTATGGTTCTCTTTCATTCTTATCATTCATGTCATCAATCTAACTTGCACACCTACATTCCCATTCCCATAATTATTTCAACATCTCTCTCTTCTCCATACTCAACATTAATTTCACCTTCACATATTTAAACCTTCCAACATTCATTAGCTTCATACACCCTGTGTGTGCCACGACCGGACCCGATCCACCCGGATTGCGATCACCTCCACATTTGAACCCGACGTGAAACGCTTCGTGGCATTTGCTTCTGATCTTGTTGGGAGGTTGTGATCCATATCCTTTGTTTCATATTTTTCATCCTCATCATATCATCATCATCAGTCTTGAGTGTTGCAGTGGATTTCTCACAGTATCGTGCACATCTTTGTTGTGAAGTGAACGCATTTGTGAGAGATCTAGAGCATCGTGCATCACTTGCTTATTCACATAAGATGGAGGAAGGATTCAAATCCCTTATTGTTGAGAAACAAGGCCAAAGAATAGTCTCTTCTATGTTGAGAGAGAAGGGAAAATTCAATGGCATCAACATCACAAGCTACTTAGATTTGTTTGAAGAGCAAGCTATGATTTTTGGTCTTCCCGAAGATCTTTTGATATCATTCTTTGAACGAATTGTTGATAGCTCTATCATAAACCGTGTCACTCAATATGATACTCTTCCTTGGAGTGATTTTAGAAAGGAGATGCTCAAAGAATTCTATCCTGAAGATTATAGCCAACATAATCGGGATGGATTCTTACGATGGGTCAATTCCCCAAAGCCTAGTAGCTCTATTACTCACTTACAAAATGAGTATATTAGACGCTATGAGCAACTTCCTGATGAGGATAAGATAACTTTGGAACCTGATCTTGTGATCAATTTTCTTAAGCTTCTTCATCCTGAAACTCGTAGGGAAGTTGAACGGCGATTAGAAGAGCCAGATAAGCGCTATGGTCTTACTGACAATTGGCAAAAAGTGCGTAAAGTAGTAGAGGCTGTAGCCCATAGACATCAAAGGCAATCCATGCTTTATGAGCAAACCAGTCTTCCTCAAGCTAGCCTTCCACAAACTAAGGAGCAAGTTAGAGAACAATCCCATGCTATGATTTTTGACTCTACTCCTATTCCTCAAATGATGGAGCCTACTCAAGGTTTTAAAGTAGATCCAAATAAAAGTGTAGTTGAACAATCTCAAGTGGAAATTCTCACTAAGCAAATGGAAAGTCTTATTGCTACACAATCCAATTTGGCCAAGACTATAGATGCTTTACAATCTAATTACACCAAAACTTTCCAAAATCAAATGAACCCAATGACTTTTCAAGAGCCTAATCAACATGTTATAGCTACCAATCAAAATCCACAAGTAGCTCCTACTCAAGCATATCAAGTTCCTCCAATGCATAATCCTTCAATGCAAAATCCTCATCCTCATGTGCAAAATCCTCAAATGTATCAAAACCTGTATCCTCAAGCTTCTCAAATAGCTTTTCAAAATCCTCAAAATCAAAATTTTCAAAATCATCAACCGTATAATATGGAAGCTCCTCTTGCACCTCAAGTACCACATGTTGCTCCCCAAGCTCCTCAAATACATCAATTGCATTTTCAAAATCCTAATTATCCTGTTCAAGCAATACCTTATCAACAAAATCCTCAATTTCAAAATTTCCCACCACAAGTTAATCAAAATCCTCAAAATCAAAATGGTTTTGTGCGTGGCCCTCGTAGGTGTCCTTGGTGTGATTCGTTAGAGCACTTTTTGAGAGATTGTGAATTATTGAAGGCTGCTAAGGAGCAACGACTAGTAATAGACATAGACAAGAAAATATGTGACTATCGATCTAGGCTACCTTTGCAAGGAAATTATGGTAAGGGAGGAATGAAAAAACATTATGAAAATATAACCATAATGGACGTAGGAACTAGAGGAGTGAAACTAGAAGCTCTTGATGAACAACAAGTAGAATCAATTAAACCCACAAAGGAAGGTGATTTTTCCATAGAGGCTTTAGTAAGAGCACGGGATGAGATTAGGAGAATAACGGCTTGGGAGTCACCGATAGAAGATCAATCTCTTATTTCTCACATATCCAATGTAGAAGAAAAACGAAAAAGAGATGAAGCTGAGCCTAGTGAAAGAAGAGTGACTCGAAAACAAACCTCAGAGGGAATAGAAACAATCATAGAGCAAGGAGAAACATCACAATCCAAAGATAAAAAACAAGAATCAGAACCCAATGAACAAAAACAAGAGGAGAAACAAAAAGGGAAGAAGACAAAGCAAAGAAAAACAGAACCAAAGCCTTTAGATGAACAAGAACAATCAAAACAAACTGAAGACCAAACACGAGAACATGAACAAAAACAAGACCCTGAGCAAAAACAAAAGAAACCAAAGAGAAAACCTAAAGCCATCTTGATTTCAGAAATTGAGAGAAAAATAGATCCTATGGAGATTGTAGATGACATTTTGCTTAAGAGTCAAGTGACTATGTCTTTAGAACAAGTTTTCTCTATTGCAAAGCCTGTTTTTAAAGATAACTTTATCGGCCTAATTAAAAGGAAGAGGTTTTCGCTTAATCTAGATACTGAGATGCAAGATTCTCTAGATCAAGATCAAGCTATGAATGAAGCCTTAAACTTTGATGAATCTGATGAAGAGGACTTTGATGATGATGAAGTAAATGTTAATAAAAATTTCTTAGGACCTATTCAACCTGACCATGAAAATCATGAAAACAATCCTGAAAGTCACTTTAAAAGAACATTTTGGTCTAGAGGTACATCAGAGATGCATGTTAAAAAGGAAATGATAAGAACACTATCACTGTAAATGCATTAGTAGATTCCGGCTCCGAAATCAATGTGATTTCAAGAGAAGTCTATGATAAGTTTCGATGGCCCATAGATAAAGATTGTGGATGGCGTATGAGAACTGCAGATAATGGTGTAGGTACCCTGTATGGAGCTTGTGCTAGTGTGCCCATATCCATAGGAGGAATCACAGAAGAATTTCACTTTTTTATTCAAGATAATTGCTCCTATGAAGTTCTCTTAGGTCAACCCTTTATTTGTGAGAGTCGTATGGAAACTAAAGCCATGGATGATGGGTCTACCTATGCTAGATTCAAGTCTAAGGATGGAATGCAATCACTTCAAGTCATGACAGTAGGAGTGAATTATCCTAGGAATCGATTGTCAATTAGAAAGAAACCTATTGTTACTCAGGGTCATGAGCATGCTTGTAGTGATTGTGCACCTCGATTCATGTTTGGAGCTACATATGATCAAAATTTCGGATAGAATCCATTGTTGAGCGGGACAACAGTGGATATTGGTTTGACATCTCGCATCCAACCAACATGTACAATAGTTTGTCACTTTGTTTTCCACATTCTAGATTAGATTTTCTTCATAAGAGTCAATTGTCCAAGTCTTTTATCCAAAAAACCCAAAAAAAATATAAAAATAACAAAATCATGGAACATGATGAGAACATTGAGCATGTGATTGAAACATCTCATTGTTTCTCTACTCTTGAGGAGTTAGAGTTATGTCTTCAACAAAATTCTAATTCCCATATTATTCTTCTTTCTTCCCTTGATGAGTATGCTCTAATCCAAGAGTATGCTCTCAATGTTGACAAGTGCTCAAAATTTAACCAAACACATGATGCCTTAGTTGAAACAAAGTACAAAACTGTAGACAAAAAAATCAAACCCATAGCTCAACCGTTACCTCAAGGAAGTAATGAAAAAATTATTGATGTGAAAAATGATCCAATTCTTCGGGATAAGAAAAACATAGGACATACATTCACGGATGAGACAATCAAACAAGTGAAAATTGGTAGAGATGATGACTTTCTTTTGCCAGCAGAGAGAGATAAATTTGAGAGAGTCATACGTAGCCATGGAAAAGCCTTTACTATGTATCCTCATGAGATTGGTTGTGTAGATCCTAAGCTAGTTGCACCCATGATAATCTTTACTATTCCACATATTCCATGGAATCTTCGTCCTATACCTGTTCCAAAGGCTCACTTACCTGAGCTAATGAAACTACTTAAGGAGAAGATAAACATGAGAATTTTAGAGCCATCTTTTGCACCTTACTCAAACAGATGGTTCACTGTGCCTAAAAAGAATGGGAAACTATGTTTTATTCAAGATGTCCAACCCGTCAATAAAGTCACCATAAGGAATGTAGGAACAAGACCCATTGTAGATGAGTTTGCTGAATCATTTTCAGGATATTCTATCTATTCAATGGGTGATCTATATTCTGGATATGACCAATTCCAATTAGCAATTGATAGTCGTGACATAACCACAATGAAAACTCCTTTAGGCTTAGTGCGAATGTGTACTTTACCTCAAGGAGCGACTAATTCTGTGGCTCATATGATGAGTGCTATGAATATGGTCTTACATGATTTTATCCCTCATATAACTATGCCATTCATTGATGATATTCCAATTAAAGGGAGTGAGGAACGTGTAAAGGACATTACTTTAGATTCATCTGGATGTCGTAAATTTGTTCTTGACCATATCTCTGATTGTGAAAGAATATTTCAACGATTTGAAGAGGTAGGTCTCACATTTTCCATAGAGAAATCTGTTTTTGGTGTCAACGAGGTGCTTATTGTTGGACATTTATGTGGCCATTATGGTCGAAAGCCATACCCACAAAAAGTTGATGCCATTAGCAAGATTTCTGAAACATGTAACAACGTGAGTGAGGTACGTAGATTTCTTGGTACTTGTATCTTTTATGTTATTTGGATCCCACACTTTGCTCATGTTGCTGATTGTCTTTATGACTTGTTGAGGAAGAAACAAAAATTTATTTGGACTGACAAACACACTCAAGCTATGCGTAAATTGAAGAAATTATTGCTTGAAGCTCCCATCCTTAAGCGTGTAGACTATTCTGATAACAAACCTATTATATTGACTGTTGATACTAGTCCTATTGGTATAGGTTGGGTCATAAGTCAAGATGATAGTGAAGGGAATAGATATGCAATTAGGTTTGGTGCCAAAATTCTACATGAAACACAACGAAAATATCCACAGATCAAACGAGAACTATGGGGTATGGTAACAACTTTGAAAACAGACAAAGAATATTTCATTGGTGCAAATGTCAAAGTTGAGACTGATTGTTTGCCTCTCATTGGAATGATAGCCAATTGTTCATCTCCTGATATAGCCATGCTTAGATGGATCTCATATATTAAGTTCATAAATCCTGAGTTAGTTCATATTTCAGGTAAGTCAAACTCAGTTGCTGATATGTTATCGAGAGCTAGATTTGATGATGATCTTGAAAGTGATCTAATAAAGAATGTGAATTTAGTTGACTATGTTCCATATATATATGAGTATGAGAAATTTCATGAGTCTGAGTACGAAGATGAATGGAGAGACATAGGAAAGTATCTCAGTACACTACAACCATTACCTAGCTGGACTACGAATAGATTCCATAACATTAGGAAACGAGCTTATAACTTTTTCCTATGTAATGGTTATCTTTGGAGACATGCTAAGGGTAAGGTTAAGAATCCACAACGAGTCCTAGGAAAGAGAGGTCTTCAATTGCAAGTAATGAAGGAAATGCATGAGACATTATGGGCAGGTCATAAAGGATTTTTTGGAACATATGAAAAAATTAGAAGTACCTATTATTGGCCTAGGATGTATGTTGACATTAGTAGCTATGTTTCTACATGTTCTACTTGTCAACTTCATTCATCAGTCAAACATAGAGATCCATTGCATCCTACTTATCCACCTTGAATTCACTACAAGTGGGTAGTAGATCTTGTAACTATGCCTAAAGGTATCGACAAAATGCGTTACATTGTACTTGCAAGAGAAGACTTAACTAATCATGTAGAGGGACGTGCACTACGATCTAAGACCACTTACAATGTTTGAAAATTCTTGCTTGAAGATGTCATAAGTCGCTTTGGGTACATAGAGAAAGTAGTTGCCGATCGTGGAGAGTTAAATGCGAGAGAAGCTAAAGAGTTCTTTGAGCGTCACGGTATTCGTTTGTCTCTCACTACTGCATATAATCCAGAGGCCAATGGTAAAATAGAGAGAGGGCATCCACCTATTGTGAAAGCCATATCTAAAGCATGTAACGGTGACATCAAACAATGGCCTAGATTCTTACCTTTTGCACTTTGGGCAGATAGAATGACATGCACACGTACTACTGGGTATATGCCTACTGAACTTATGTACTGTCAAAAACCATTGTTTCCAATTCAATCTCATATTTTTGCATGGTCAAATTTGCCTTGGTCTGAAAACATGTCTACTGATGACTTTTTGAGTTTGCGCATTAAACAGTTAGAACAAGGTAAAGTAAGACTTGATGATGCTGTTGAAAAATTAAGAGAATCTAGAATGAAGAATAAGCATTATTTTGATAAAACTCATCGACTGCGTCCTAATCCAATTGAAGTAGGAGATTGGGTGCTCATTTATGATAGTACATTTGACTCTCAATATGATGCACGCAAAAAGCTCACTCAACGGTGGTTTGGGCCATACATAGTATCAAAAGTCAACAACAATGGTACGTATGCTCTTTGTGAATTAAATGGTGTTGCACTAAAAACTTTGATTGCAGGTAAAAGGATAAAGCTATTCAAGAAACATGATAATGACGAGTACATTTTGGATGAGGACATTGAAGAAGATGACAACAATGAGGCCGATTCATAAACAGGAGTATCCATGTTATAAAAAAAATAAATAAATATATATATATATATATATCATTAATTTTCAAGTTCATGTTGCTTTGTTTTTTTTCAAGTTCATTCTATTTTTTTTCCATGCTTGTTTCATGCATGTTTTTTTTCAGTCTTTGCATCACATTGCATATCCACATCACTTGAGTCAAAAAAGGCAAATGATGATTTCTCTACTTGTGTAAAATTTTATCTTAAGTAGTAACTTATCTACCAAGAAATTGTTTATAATCTAGGATTGTGGAAAGATAGGGCATGTAGATTTGGAGGTTTATTTTGGTGACAAGACTTTCATATATAAACATGCATATGTATCCTGTATCGAAAGCATAATTGTTGAAATCCTAGCTCCTGCTACTGCATGTTTCTACATCCTTAGTCCATCTCACAGCACTTGTATCGGAGTTTAAAACGACTGTTCTCCGTCATCAAAAATGGTTGTACCTTGTATCGAGGTTTAACTTTTCCTCGTCAAAAAAAAAAAAAAAAAAAAGCTACATGTTACCAAGAAGTTTACACTTTCTTCCACCCCAAAAAAGTGATCGTAACCATAAAGTTGCCAAATCATCATCATCATCGGAAAAAAAAAAAAAAAGAGCAAGCCAAAGGAGGATAAAGAGGCATAGTAGAATAAATCACGGGCTATATAAGCAGATTTATGCATTAGTGGAGTTTAGTTAGATTTCCTTGCATGTTATTAGAGAAAGAGCATATTCATATTTATGTAGGAAAGGAGTTGATCTAAAATAAGCTAAAGATGAAAGATGTCTCTTGAAAATCCTAAATCTTTGTTTATAATCATATTTAAGGTAGATTGCTTTATGAAAAAGGTACAAAATTTTCTTCAAGATGAGAGGAACTGATGCTTAAAACGACTCAATACAACCACTTCCACTTCATATTGATGCTTGTTTTTTTTTCTTTCTTGTTGCCAATGTTGCTTGTTCATTTGCATATATGTTGCCTATTTGTTCATGCATATTCATGTTTCCTGTTTCAATTATTTCTTTCATGCAAATTTTGCTTCATGTCACGTTACCTACTTATTCATGCATATAATCAATTTTCCTTCCATGTTTCTTATGTTGCCTATAAAAGATTTGATGCCTGGAACATTTTGTTTTTCACAGATGCTAGAGTGGCGCTTCCGGAGGAATCGCAGGTTTAGTGGGGGCGAATGTCGTCGAGATTTTCTCTCCTCTCTCACTTGTGAAGGCCTACAAAAAAAACATATTTGGTGAAGGTAGCTAGAATTCCCCGAGAAGTCCAGGATGCATCAAGGATGTCAAAGGAAGGTCACATACAAAGTTTCAAAGAAATCAAGAAAGTCCATGGTAGCGGTCAAAGCTGGTCAAAGCTGGTCAAAGTTGGGAAATTAGGGCAAAAATTTCATTGTCACCAAATTAGATGAAAATCCATATACTTGTAAAGATTGTCAAAGGCAGTCTATAGCCCAAATTTCAGCAGAAAATGGATTTTGTAGCACATTGATATGCTATGTTCATTTTGTAAAAATGTAATTTTTCTAGTTTGACCCTACAAATTCTTGTATAGAAAATTATGTTAGCCATATGGTTTGGCATGTATAAAGATCATATGTGGCTACATATTTGTACAAATTTTCAAGGCTATCAGAGCTTCCTAGGCACCTTAATGCCACCTTGCAAGCTTCCAAATGTAGTCAAACTTGTACAAGGGAGATTCAGATGGGAGTTTTTCCTGCATATTCCTGAAGGAGATCTTTGGAAACATAGTCCTACAAAGTTTCATCTTCATCAAAGTCTTTTTGGAGGGTCAAAGAGCACAAAGTCCAGTTTTCAAGGTCACCGCAGTTTTCTAGAATAAGAAAATTGAAGGCTTGAAGGGCTGCCACATGTCAAAATATGATTGAACCATGGTGTACGGTCAAGATGAGCTCCTATTCAAGGGTGGAGATGCACTAAAGCATAAAGGAAGGAGGATCCACGAATTTTTTCCATAAAAGAAGACTTTGTTGACAGTTAAAGATCAATAATGCAAAGTTTCTCCAAAAATAGTGGCTTATCTTATCCGAATTGATGTCAGCACTGATCCGACGGTCCAGATCATCCCCAGATCCAATGGTGGAGAATGAGGGCGCCTAAATTTCACTCCTTTACACTAGATTTGATAGAAAGAACAATTCCAAGCCATTGATTTGATTAATCAAATGGTTGTAATCGAAAGTAGTGATCCTAGAGTTGAGAGTTGATTTCTCTAGATCCAAGGGCCCAAATTCATTCAAAAAACTATATAAACCCCCCCTCCAAACTCCTAGAGCATCATTGTTAGGCATCCATAGGGCTCATGCTAGCTTACGGTTTCCTTGAGACGATCACCCTCGGTTGAGCGAGTGAGGATCCAAGGTGAGCTAGTATGAGTATAGAACCTAGTTTCAAATTTAAGTTAGAACTCCAATTTAGGATAGGCTCTTGAAACCAGCATCTCTATCTTGAATCACCCTCGGTGGAGCGTGTGAGTGAGTTAGAGCTGATTTTAATGAGTCTTAGACTTCTTTAGTTAGACGTTACGAGCCTAGACAGACATAGGGTCACTGGAGTGGAACTCACCTTCTTACGTGTGACATTCGGTTGAACTGTCATGGTTTGAGGGTCGGAACCACCTTTGATCAGTAGACTGCTTAGCATGACGTACCACGACGATCTTTTACATGTAACTTAATTCAAATTCTTTTAATTCATGTCACTTGTCACTTGTCTCTTGTCACCTCTCTCAGTCTCTTAAGTATTTTTACATGTCTTCTATTTCTTCTATGTGTGAGAAGGCTCCGCAGTATTGCGTTGAACCAGTGAGGATGTTTCTTTGAGCTTGTGAGTAAAATCCATCATCATAATTCACTTGCATGCATATAATCCATACAAATCCATACATATTTATTAGTTTCTGAAAGTGTATAAGAAGCTCCAATATTGGACCATTCTTCCTTTCGAAACTGATTTATGTGTAAGGATTCCATCTATTCTCATCATGCATACATATCATCCAAAGAAGGCTATACATATGGATTAGAATTAGGAAGTGTTTAAGAAGCTCCTCCAATGGACCATTCTTCCTTCCAAATTTGATTCGTGTGTATGGTTCTCTTTCATTCTTATCATTCATGTCATCAATCTAACTTGCACACCTACATTCCCATTCCCATAATTATTTCAACATCTCTCTCTTCTCCATACTCAACATTAATTTCACCTTCACATCTTTAAACCTTCCAACATTCATTAGCTTCATACACCCTGTGTGTGCCACGACCGGACCCGATCCACCCGGATTGCGATCACCTCCACAACGTGTGCATGAACTTATTATCAGTTAAGGCCATCACTTATCACGCTAAACAAGTGCTATTTGATAACACTTCAATTCAGGTGATTGACCCTAAAACCAAAGACATCATCGCACAAGGTGTAGAAGAAAAAGGTCTCTACAAACTCTCTTGCTTTCTATCCACGGAGTCCCTTTCCAGTATGTAGCATCAAAGGTATGGCCACATTTCATATTTACCAAGAATTTCCTCATCTCAAATAGTGAAAGGATTTCCCAAGATCGGGAAATTCAATGGTATCTGCCAAGCTTGCATCCAAGGCAAGCAACATAGGGCTCTTGTTCCCAAGGAGGCTTCCATAAGAGCTAGGAACCCTCTTGCCCTCATCGACATGGACCTTTGTGGACCTATGAATACCCCTTCTCTTAGTGGTTCAACCTACTTCTTTCTTCTCGTAGATGACTACTCCCGATACATTTGGGTATAAACTATTTGATAAGATGATTGTGGTGAATTTAAAAATCATGATGTCGATAATTTCTTAAAACAAAAGCGGATAAAAAGACAAGTCACTCAACCTCACACTCAATCCCAGAATGGAGTAGTTGAGAGAAAGATTCACTGTGTGATGGAAATGGCAAGAACCATGCTTCAGAGAAGCAGCACACACTACAGTGCATATACTCAATCAAGGCTTCACTAGTGCATTGCACAACAAGACACCCTTTGAAGCTTTCTATGGAAGAAAGCTTAATGTCAATTACTTTTGAGTATTTGGAATTGAAGCATTTGTCCATGTACCAAAAGAAGATCACAACAAGTTACAATCCAAGTCTAAGAAGCATATATTCATAGGCTATAGTGAACAATCAAAAGCATATAGACTATACGATCTTGAGGACCACTCCAACACAATTTCAAAAGATGTTATCTTTAATGAAGCTTCAAGATACTCAACCAAAGATCCAAATGCAAGTCTTAGTCCGCCCATTTACACTTCCAAAGCACCCATCAGAGGCAAGTACTTCACATCAACCTCGAAGATCACAAAGGCTCATTGAAAGCAACACTCAGAACAAAGTCATTATGTAAATTATGCATTGATGCATCAAATCCAACAAATTCCAGAGCCTTCCAACTACAAAGAAGCTCAAGGCCAACCTGAGTGGGAAGAAGCTATGCAAGTGGAAATGGATGCAATCAAGAAGACCAAGACTTTGAACCTTGTTCCTAAACCCACAAATCATCAAGTCATAAGAGTTAAGTGGCTCTATAAAGTTAAGTACAAATAAGATGGCACATGAGACAAGTACAAAGCAAGACTTGTAGCCAAAGGATAAAAGCAAAAACATGGCATTGACTATGAAGAAATCTTTGCCCCTACCACAAGGTTTACCACCATAAGAATCATTCTAGCACTAAGTGCACATTTCAAGTGGCCTATCTACCAACTGGACGTCAAAAGTGCTTTCCTCAATAGAGATCTTCAAGAAGAAGTATATGTTGAACAACCTAAAGGCTTCAAGATTAAAGGAAAGGAAGATCAAGTCTAGAAGCTTCACAAAGCACTTTATGGACTCAAGCAAGCTCCCAGGGCCTGGTATGAAAAGATTCACAAGTTCTTCGAAGATAAAGGATTTCAAAGAAGTAGTGCGGATGCAAACTTATACATCTGTCAAAATGAGTCCTTAGTGGCCATCATCATCCTCAATGTAGATGACTTGATCTTGATAAGATCAGATGAAGAAGTGAGCTCTCTTCCTTATCTCCTTCCTCATGACATGGTATCAGAGCTATGTTGGTTGTAGAGAGCTCGTGGAGAAGGCTGACGATGAAGGCGTGGAGAAAGTGCGATCCACAAACAACCTCAAATTGCTATGAAAATTGGCGTGAACGTAGAAGGCACCTCAGATTGCTACGAAAATCATATTTCTATTTCGAAGCCATCTTGATCTTTGTTTCAAGCCCACAAGGTGGGGCCCACAGAAAAACTAGGTCAGTTTGTAAAACTATAACTTATCTCTTGTTCGATAACACTCATATATTCTACATCCAGAATTTCAAGCAATTTTGTTTACTATTGATACACAAAAACTATGTTTTACTGATATCAAATTGTCACATCATAGTGTGATAGTATTCAAATAGAAGTACTGCTTGTAGTGTTTTTGCAAAGTTGTGAATTGCTGCACAAATGGAAAACACACATGGAATGAGTTAGCTTATGAGTAATAAACTGGACAAGAACAACTTCCATTCTTGGAGATTCAGAATGACAAATTTCTTGATGGGAAAAGGCTATTGGAAGTACATCGAAGGAGAGAATGAAAATGCTCCGTAGTTACCATAGAGGAATCAGACTGTGAACAAGTTAAGAGCATACGAGGAATGGAATCAAGGAGCACAAATAGTAATGTATTGGCTATCAGTTAGCATAAAGGATAGCATGATTGGGCACATACAAGATGCAAGGACTCTAAAAGAGGCTTGGAATAGTTTGGTCAAATTGTATGAGATCAATACAAAGACATAAAAATTGCAACTAAAGAACGAGCTGCATACATTGGAGAAAAACGGCATGTCGATAAGTGACCACACCCTGAAAATCAAAAGCATATGTGATTCACTTGCATCTATTGGCATAAATGTGAATGATGATGTTAATCTGGAAGTGTGCCTTCGTGGTCTAGGAGCTTCATGTAAGAAGTTCAGTACATCTATTTAGACTAGGGAAAACATTTCAAATTTTGTTGATCTTGTGTCCATGTTGATTATTGAAGAAAATAATCTTGGTGAGGACTCAAACGCCCAAGAAAAACCTAGTTCTGAGGAGTCATTCTGCTCTTGTAGAGGAACATGTAGAGATAGAGGTCTCGAAATTGGAAGAGGAACCAGTAACCGAGACCAAGGTCAACATCAGAATGATGCAGGAGGTAGAGGATAGTTTCAAGGTAGGGGGAGCCAAAGAGGCCGCAAAAATTGCAAAGAAATGATTCAGGTAATGATAGTAAAGGATGTCGGAATTGTGGTAAACCTTGACACTTTGAAATTGCAAGTTGAAGAATCAAAATAACAGAAGGCAGCAAAACAATTATGCATCCACAAGTGCATACGATTCTGAGAAGTTGTTCATGGTTCAACATCATATGATGAATATGATGTCTGCTAATGTTTTGAAATCAAAAGGTAATGTCTAGTATGTTGATTCAAGTGCTTCAAATCACAGGAGCAGTCATGCAAAATGGTTTAGTAGTTTGCAGAAATTACCAGTTCTTGGATATGGTGAAATAGGTGATGACACATCATACCCTATCGAGCATACAGGAAACATAGCATTGTCTACGGAGGACGAGAAGGTAAAACATCTTGTTGATGTGCTGCATGTTCCAAATATACAAAGAATCTATTTTTTGTTGGACAAATGGTTGACGAGGGATTACAAGTCAGGTTCAATGTTGATGGGTTATATGTAGAAGAGTACAACTAGGATGGATGATTGATTGCCAAAGGAAACAAACGTGGGTAGGATGTTCACCTTAAATGTGAAAATTCTTGAAATGAATGTAGCCATGTTTGTAAAAGGTGCAAAAGTCATTGTTGATATACAGATCTGGCACAAACAAATTGGACATGCGAACTTGCAAAGGCTGACATTGATGCAGTCAAAGGAGATTGTCAATGGACTATCAAATTTCAAAGTTGTATAAATGCAAAAGGTACGTGAAGCATGTCAATTTGGTAAAAGTTTAGAGCATCATTTCCGCATGACAAGCATGTTAATGAGAATGTGCTAGAAATAGTACATATGGATGTATGGGGTCCTACAAAGACCACATCTATGGGTGGTTGCAGGTTTTATGTTACTTTCATTGATGACTATACACGGAAAGTATGGGTATATTTCATGAAAGAGAAAAGTGAGGTGTTCAATCACTTCTGGAATTTTAAGGCTATGGTGGAAAAGCAGATAGGAAAGTATATTCAGACATTAAGGTCTAATGGAGGAGGTGAACACATGTCAAATGAGTTCAGGAACTTTCTTAAAAGTCATGGAATTCAATGTCAATTTTCATGCAGGTACACACCACAACAAAATGGTGTTGTTGAATGCAAAAATAGACATATTACAAAAGTAACAAGAGCCTTGATGGCTGAGAAGAATATGCCTCATTGTTATTGGGCAGAAGCTGTGCACACTTTTGTATACATCATGAGCAGAACTTTGCCTACAGTTGTACATCAAGTTACACCTGAAGAGAAGTTCACAAGTAAAAAGCAAAACTTATCACATATGAAAGTTTTTGGGTGTATTGCATATGTACATGTTCAAGATGAATCGAGGATGAAGCTTGACCCAAAAGCAAAAAAATGTATCTCCATTGGATACTCCCTTGAGCAAAAGGAATATAAATGTTATAACCCACTCACACGACATGTGAAGGTAAGCAGAGATGTGGTGTTTGCTGAAATATCAAGCTTCTATGCAGATGCCAAAGATGGACTTAATCTTGAACCAAATGACAAAGAAAATACTCAAAAATCAAGTGCAAAATCTCAAGTTTTGAGTGGGCCAAATGCATCACCAAGCAATAGTTCCAACTCAAATCCATGGAGTGCAAGATTGCTTGGAAATTGCAGTCCACCAAATTCATCAAATACATCTAAGAAAGGTAAAGAAAAGCATTCTGCTGGTAGTAAAACATTTACAGGTTTTGAATACATTGATGGAGATTCAAGCAGTTCAGAAAAGAGCCTTGATGAGGAACTTGGACTGGCCTCAATGAAGACTCCAAGAGTTAGAAAGGCACATGTAGATGATACAAGGAGAAGTGACCCAGGACCAAGAAGATCTTGGAGGATGCGGAATTCTGTGCAACAATTGACCTATGATAGTTATATGGCTCATCATTGTGCCTACATGACCAAGGTAATACAAGATGTTGAGCCTTCTTGTTTTGAAGATGCAATTGGAAATGTAGATTGGAAAAAAGCTATGGATGAGGAGATGGCTGCAATTTATGGAAACGATACATGGAAGTTGGTTTCGTTGCCTCAACAAAAGAAACTCTTAAGTTGTAAGTGGGTTTACAAGGTAAAGCACAATGCTGATGGTAGCATACGTAGGTACAAAGCATGGTTGGTAGCAAAATGACATGCACAGACTTATGGCATTGATTATGAGGAAACGTTCAGCCCTGTAGCTAAAATTTGTACTACTAGAATACTTGTTGCAGTAGCTACAACAAAAGGATGGACTTTGCATCAGATGGACATGAAGAATGCTTTCCTACATGGTGAGTTACAAGAAGTATATATGAACTAGCCACAAGGATATGAAGATTCAAAGCACTGAGAATATGTTTGCAGGTTGCAAAAAGCTTTGTATGGACTTAAACAAGCCCCTTGTGCTTGGCATGCAAGGATTGCTGATTACTTAAGCCCCATTGGGTTTTCTTTGTGTGATATAGATCATTCACTATATGCAAGGAAGGGTGATGATGGCATCATAATTGATGATGACTTGATTGTAGGTGGTCATAACAAAGAAAGCATTAAAGAGGTAAAGCAATTCTTATGCAGGAATTTGACATGAAAGATCTTGGTGTGCTGCGCTATTTCTTGGGCATTGAGTTTATACATACAGAAATAGGTATATGGATGTCGTAAAGGCAATATGCCTTGAGTATGCTGCAAAAGTATGGTATGGCCGATTGTAAGCCAATTTCTATGCCATTAGATCAAAATTTGAAGTTGGATACTACATCAGGTGAAGCATTGGAAAATGCTACTATGTACAGGAAAATTGTGGGAAGTTTGATATATCTCACAATTACAATGCTTGATCTAAGCTACACCAGTAGAATTTAAAGTCAATTTATGTAGGTTCCTAGGAAGCCACATTTAGATGCTATGAGGTGCACTCTACATTATGTGAGTGCTACTTTGGATTATGCATTGTTTTATGAAGTTGGTGTAGATTTGTAGGTTCATGGATACACCGATGCAGATTGGGATGGTAGAATTCTAGATAGATAATCTACTAGTGGCTTTCTATTCTCACTTGGGAGTGCATCTATTACATGGAGCAGTAAGAATCAACCCACGTTTTCTTTGTCGAGTACAAAGGTTGAATATAGAGGTGCTACAATGGCAACATGTGAGGCATCATGGCTAGAGATGCTACTTGCAAATGTATGTATGGAAGTTCAAAAACCTATCACCATTGTGATAATAGTAGCAGCATACAACTAGCACAAAACCCTATTTTTCATGCTAGAACAAAGCACATCAAGGTACATTATTGCTTCATCAGAGAGAAGGTATTAGTAGGTGATATTGATCTTGTTTATGTGAGAAAAGATAAGAAGGTTGCTCATATCTTCACTAAAGCACTTGGAACAGAGAGGCTGAAGAAGTTTCAAAAGGTTCTTGGATTAGAGGACATGACGTTGAGCTTGAGGGGGAGTGTTGAGATATCAAGCTCAACATGTGATGATCCAGGATGACACGTATCACTTTTTCATTTCTCTGACATGTATAGTGGTCACACCAATATATGTCAGCGATAATTCATTGAGCTTTACTAGATTTATATACCAAGAGTGATTGCACATTTGTTTCTTGCCAGCTCACTCATTCACGGACACTAGGATTTTCCTTATGTACTTTTCTTTATATATTGCACTTGTTGTATTGTTGTTTTAGGTCATTATTGTACATTCCTTTTATGTAATAGAAGAAGAAGAAGAAGAAGAAGAAGAAGAAGAAGAAGAAGAAGAAGAAGAAGAAGAAGAAGAAGAAGATCATTCTTCTTTGCCTCAGTTTGTGTGTGTGCTTCTCTTTGATTGTGAGTGTGTGTGTGTGAGCTCTTTTCCTTATCTCCTTCCTCGTGACAAGTGTTACACAGTGAATTAATGCAGGGAAGATCGTCACAAAGCTCTGACGATGTTAGAAGATTTAATTGGTGGACGTTAAGGTGGTTGGCTACCAAAGCCAAAATTATTCCTCTACTCCACCAATCTTGTCATTTTGGCACGTGCGACAATGAAGGCATGGATTAACTTCTATCTAAAAAGATGTTTGGCACTCAATTTGGACATCATATATCATCTTGTTCTTGGATCCTTATCGAATTGTTATCATTGTTGAGCTTTGCTAGTGAAATGTATCACGTGGCTACTCTCTACATTTTGTTGCAACTTGCCTGTTGTGTGTCGAAAACATTATGTGGTGACTATACAGAGTGTTGGTTTTTAGTTAAATGGGAGTCATCATTACATAGTGATTGAGTAGCTCTAGCTAGTACCTCTTAAATTGAGTATGTTGCATTCCTATTGCAGAGATTATTTGGTTGTTTCAATACTTCTTGTTTCTTCTAGTCTCAAGAGTGGTTACTAGACCATTGTACTACTCATTTGAATTATTCGTGACTTACTGTAACCATTCTTAGTCTAAAGAAATTGGGCTTCTATCTCATCTGTGTACTTGCAACTTTTCCATCTTTGTTTTTACTCTCAAGTATTGTACTTGCACACAAACATGTCACAAGATATACTTTCCTAAGGAAGAACTCCCTTTGAGTAGAAGAAGTACTAGAACTGTGGTCACATAGGCCTCTCCTATAATTTGGCACTTTCCTATAGTTTGAGACCCCATTATATCCTCTACGGTTATGGTATTCTCTACGAAGAAGGATAATCTCTCGTTGGATAGTGAGACTGAGATTGGGCAGGAGATATTGATGCCAAAAAATGAGTTTTTGGATATTCCTTTTCTTTAGGATCTGGGATTTTCTCTTGGATCAGTAAGAAACAACCGATTGTAGCATTATCTTCTACTGAAGCTAAGTACAAAGTAGCACATGTTGCATCATGTGAAGCAATATGGTTGAGAAGGATCCTATGTCACACATGAATACAAGGAGAGGAGGCTATAGGGTTGAAGTGTGACAACCAAAGTTGCATGACCATCGCCAAACATCCTGTTTTCCATGCACATACCAAACACATAGATATTTAGTATCACTATGTGTGCAAGTTGATCCATGACATAGTTGTGGAGATAAGCTATTGTGCAAATGAAGAAAAGGGAGCAAACATCTTCACCAAGGCTTTTGGGAAAAAGTAGCTTCATCTAACTTTCCAAACCTTGGCATTGGACCAATGAAGTAGTTCACCACAAGGTGGACATTGAGGGGGGTGTTAGATATACTTAATTATCCACCCTCAAGTGATAAAATATGATCCATGATGCTCTAAGTTGTAAGGCATCTATTTTGAGGAAAAGCCATTGTGAGAGGCCAACATTTATGGAACCCTAACTTCCAAGTTAGATGAGGTCTATGTGTGACATTTGATGGTATACCTAGCCATTAGGTTGGGTAGGGCATAAACTTCTGGACCATTAGGTTGCTATTCAAGGTGAAAATAAAGGCCATGTGGTGTTGCGTAGTTTCCCCAAAGAAACTTTATGGGGGGAATTACAGAGGGAGGTTTGCCCCCTTCTACGGGGTTGGGGGGGTCTATACCCTTGGCTCAGAGGACAGAGACAATAGGACTTCTAATCATGGAGATATTGTTAGATTGTATTTGTTGACTATTTTGTCTTTTATGGCTACATTTATCTATATTGAATCCCAATGTAAAAATTATATCAGCATGGCCCATGTGTAGCTCTACTAAGCATTGCGCACTACCAAATCCATCTAGAATCTATCTAGATTGCCATCTAAGATCCTCATTAGAAGTAAATCTTTGTAGCTGCATTACTCTTGACAATTTGGGAATTTGAGTTCTCTATCTCTCAATATGCATCTTTCTTTATTTGCATTTGTTTTTCAGCTCTATCTATTAGTCTATTCTATTATGCTTTTATTTCTAATAGGGGAGGGCAGGGATAGATGTGTTGAGAGGAAAGGCAGGTAGGGGTGGGGGATTGGTAGGGGAAATGGAGGAAAACATCAGAATAGGGATGTGTGGAGAATGTGCATGTGAAACATTTCCACATGTGTTGATATGAGTGGTGGGAGAGAGAATTCCCCATGCCAAACATGTGGGTGGAGAAAAATTTGCATGTAAAATTCACAAATAAAAGAGATGTACTAGAAAAATCAAATGAAGGGAGCACAATGAATCTAATTTGACTGCATCAATGAATATGGACATGTCACAAGATCTACAAACAACCATTGGATCACCAAAATTCGTGGTTTAGAGCTCAACTTAGGCCTTCAAGAATGCAGAGTGTGAAAGGAATGAAGAAAAAAATAAAGTAAAGAGAGAAAGAAAGGGTTCGATAAAATAATAACAGTAATGAAAAATAAGATGACAATAAATAAAGCGAGGAAGACAAAAAAGTCCGCACACGTACACAAGTAGAGAGAGAGAGAGATGATTCTTCTTTTAAGAAAAAAGGGGTTGGGAGAATTTTTTATTAAAAAAAAAAGAAAATATTTTTTTATTGTTTTAAACTAAAACTCACTAAAAAAATGCATTAAATAAACGTTAAACATTAAAAAAGGTAGGAGAGATCACAAGAAAATATCACAAACTTGGTATGACCTAGAGGATGATTTATTGCACCCAAAAAGACAAGAAGATGAAGTCCTAAGTTGATAAATCCTCTAAAAAGTATGAACTAGAAAAAAAAATTAAAATCCTTTAAAAATGATGAAAATTTATAAAAAAAGATTTGGAAAAAGTATAGAGGCACAAATTTTTTATGGGACATTTCTTGGCCATGATTTTGGAGAAAAATGCTTAACTCTAAAAGGAAAGGGACTTCCCATCAAGGGACCCATTTTCTTTGTGTTTGCAAATTTCTTTGTAGCCTAACCAAGTTGCAAAGGTTCATTTCATCATTCTTTCTATCATCAATCTTGCATGATCTTGAAAGGCCCCCCCAAATGGATCCTTCAATTCCTTTCCCCATTTAATCATTCACTCTGTCCCTTCATATCCTTTTCTCATTTACTCTATGCAGAGTGCAAACTAGTGATCTTCATGGCTCTCAATTCTCATTCCATCTATCATCAACCAAGGTTTGTCTTTCAAAGCCCCTACCTATCTGATCCCCTGTATTGATGATTTGCTTTGATTTTAAGAGCCTCTGTATATAACTTCAAATCATTATGAACTCTATATTTTTCTTCTTTCTCTTTATAAATATTCTCTTCATCTACATTGCAATTCCTCTTTTTCCTCTACTAGATCTATAAGTTGGATTGTCCTATTCTCTGAATTCTTTTGGACATTCTCTACATGAATTGAAGTTTTCTTGATTAAAATTTTCAACGTAGGTCATATTTTTTTACTATTAGAGAAGCCATTTCTTATAAGTGGAAAACCCTAGCTATTGGTGAAGACATAGGTGCCTCCTTTGAAACATGTTCGGTATTCACCGATCATCTAGATGTGTGGTCCAAAAGTGGTGGCTTTATTTTCTGGCCAACATGCAATATAGTGGTCTCTAGATTATGGGAAATTTTGGCAGGGAGGAGCACCCTTTTACAAGGGGCACTTACGGAAGTAGATAATGGGCCTCCTAGGCCTATTCCTATTTTCTTGATCAAAACTATTGTTGTTAGGACCATAGTTACAACCATTACCTTGATTACTTGGAGCTACTACCATCAAATTTGGGGGTGGTAGAAGATCATTGTGAACAAGAAATTGTGTGTTTGATTGCTCCCAAGAAACTTGAGCTTGTGGCACTTTGGTGTAGTAGTCATGTGCTTCATGACCCAACTTGCTCCACAACTGACATGTGATATTCATAGGACATTCACTTACTATATGTAAGTGCTTCCTGTAGATGGTGCACCAAAGCGTAGCCCTTATGCCTCTTGAGCGGGGCTCTTGAAACCTTGTCAGATTTGCACAACTTCCTCTACTTGGGCTTGCTTCTCTCTTGACTCTTTAAGGCTTGTATTTCTCATTATAGCTAGTCCTTACACTCCCTTATGTGCCTTTTGGGCCTTCAAACGTTCAAATTTCTTCCAAAGTTGCATCATTGGAACTTGAGGCTCCATAGAGAGGGGGAGTCCATATTGTTGTCTTATTTGCTCTATTGCTATCACGATTGGTCTTTAAAGCTACCCAAATAGCATGAGGATATATTTTTAGAATTGAAGTATGACTCACCAATGAGTAATGGTGTAATGACTTCAGAATACTTATACATACATTATCTTCAACTCAAATAAGTTCTCCATAAGCTTATGAGCTATTCTAGATATTTGTGAACTTTTTAGTGGCAAAAATAGCTTTTACCTACTTATATGGTGTTGTATAAATACTTGTCTTGCAAGAAACTCTATATGCCCATGATGAATGATGAATTTGTTTATTTCAATCTACTCCTTTGTTGCTCACTATGTTCATTTTCTTTATGTCAATCCATTGGCTTGTGGACGATAATCTATGAATTACAATAAAATGTTTTGTTTAAAAATTCATTCAAAAGATGAGTTTTCATAATATAGAACCATAATGACGTATTCAATATGTGTGCTTTTTTAATGGGTTCTTAAATGTCTCATAAGATCAATTCCCCCATTTGTAAGAAGTTTTGAAAATCATGAGTAGTCTCAAGCGTGTTCCATGCCTTTAAATGGAATTATAGATTCGTTGACTCACATCACATCACATCGTTTGGCAAAGATTTCACATCATAATATACTACTTTCTAGCATAGTTCAACATACATTATATTTTGAGAATGGGAGTAAAATTTATACAATATAATGTCATAATCCTATCATGAGTTTGATTGTAGGTTTCATGTTCTTCAATTGAATGATCCTTACTATTCTACATCATAAACAAATGCATGATCATCTTTTTCTTGTTTTGGCTTAGATACCTAAACTTCTTAAGTTTTCTAGGGTCTTTATCTTGGAATCATGACGACACAATTCATATTATGTGCTTTTTGAATATGACCTTCGTTTCCATCTTCGAGTAGACAAACTAAAAAAATTACCTATTATTTTTACATGGTAGAGATCACCTAATAGTAATTCATAATATTAACTTAATTTTATTTCTTTTACACCAAACTCATGAAAAGAATATGGACCCACATTTTTTCCATCTTGGCACTAATTCCGCATTAAAAGGAGTAAGTATCAAGTAATTCATCATCTATACTTGTTCATTCTTCTACATTGGTGATTCTAGGAAGATGATATACTCTATGTTGTATCTTTCCTTGTTTAGATATCACCTCCAATTGAAACTCCATGAGCAATATAAACCATCTAACTATTCGTCCTATATCAATGTATGAAAATTTTTTACGCCTCACGATTGTATGTTCTATTGCACATTTTTAAAGGCCCCCATTATGAGGAGAAGACAATTAGGACAAGACAATTGTGCATGAACATATTGATGGGAGTACCAACTTTCATGTTGCATGAAGGCCCCAATGGACCATTCAAAGATATTGTAAGGAACGGGGGTTGCCAAAGTCCCTTATGTTGGAATATGCAAGTCCATACCATTTCTTCAAAGGGGTGGAAAATAAAGTTTTATTATATGACGACCTTTTGACTATGGTTCCTTATGTCTTTAGAGTAATTTATTATGATTTCCACATCAGCAATAGTCATGAATAAATCACATTTAAAGTCAATGCCAAGTTGAAAAGTGTTCCTACAACTTAGGAGAAAAATTTAGGAGAGCACACCTTTTCTAGGGGCAATTCTGCACGGCCCATATCCCCCTCCCCCCCTTGTATATATGCCTATAGCCCTAATGGATTACTTATCTTTGTACATTCTAGTGGTAATACATTCAGTATTGTGTGTTGTAATCCAAGCTTCTTCTTCTTCCTTATGCTGTTCGCATGCTTTTGTAGACCTCGAACTCCAACAATTGGTATCAGAGCTAGTCGCTTCATCTAGGGCATCATCGACACACCTCTGGTCACAGTCTCAAAATATGAAGAAGCATGGTTTTTTTGCTGATTTTTGCTAAGTAGTTGAACAAATTTACTTTCCTAATCATTACCTACTTTTTCTAACTTGAGTTAGACAATTAGGGAAAATGGCAAAGTTAGTTGCAAATCTCTTAGCTGCTATGCAACTCAATTAGCTAGTTTACTTTTTCTTGAAAGTGTTACTGAGATATCACATATTAGGGGTCTTGTTTAGGAAAAGTAGGATTGCTGGAAGTCAAGTGTTCAATTTTCTTGCTCATTTGAATGACAAGAAAATCGGGCTACTTGCGAATTTCCTTAGTGATGCTAAGTCTAGGAACAAACATAGAGAATCCTAGCGACAAGCCTACATGTCAAAATTCATGCATCCAAGTAGGATGATTTGGAATGATTTTATTTGATTCTATCCCAAGATGTGATAGCAACAAATGAATTCAATTGAACTTTTGAAGTTCAAAAGGTAGTTGAGATGTTCCAAATTTGTAAAAACCATAGAGTTTTTGAAGTTTTCAATTTGAATTCATCCTAAGGAGTGATGAAAATCCGAGAACGTTTTTGCTTCATGCTTGGTAGCTCATGTATATCTTGGTTGAGCAAGAAGCAGCCTACTGTGGCCACTTCCAGGTAAGTATAGGACATCTTCACAGCGACTGTTGAGTGTGTGTGGCTCAAAAACCTTATGGCTGATTTGGGTGTTGGTCAGTCTTGTGCCACCACCATCTTCATTGACAGTCAGAGCGCATTGGTAGTTGCAAGGAACCCTGTGTTCCATGCTCGCACTAAGCACATTGAGGTGCATTATCATTATGGCTGATTTGGATGTTGGTCACAACGACTGTTGAGTGTATGGATGATTTGGGTGTTGGTCAGTCTTCTGCCACCACCATCTTCATTGATAGTCAGGGTGCATTGGTAGTTGCGAGGAACCCTGTGTTCCATGCTCGCACTAAACACATTGAGGTGCATTATCATTATGTTAGGGAGAGGTTATTTGTTGGGGAGATCAGCTTGGCATATGTGTCCACACAGGAGAACATTGCAGACCTTTTTACGAAGGCTCTGCCTAGGCAGAAGTTTGAAGCTTTTCGCAAAGCTTAGGGCTTACTTCGTTTTGTGGATTGATTCCACATAGCTTGACACTTCCTTATACATGAGTGCCAACTCCTTGTTCACCGCATACTCCTAGGGGGGATTTGTTGATAGATTTAGGTACTCATGTGTGTGAACACTCTAAGACCATCAGGGCACTTTTTTGCCTCTTTAGGAGGTCCCCCCCCCCCCCTTGCATATACACCTATTGCCCTAATAGGCTACTTATCTTTGTACATTCTAGTGGTAATACATTGAGTATTGTGTGTTGTGCTCCAAGCTTCTTCTTCTTCTCCCTAGTGTTTTTCGTGTTCTTGACATCTAACTCCAACATTGTTGTCGAGGATCAACTAACCTATATTGGTGATCCCAAATCAGAAGTAAACATTTTAAATTTTTCAAAAATTTTCTACAAAGGAAAAGTCATGTGAGTGCTTTTTGTTAATAAATTTTGGTAGTGATGTGTGTGAACATGCTTCGGAGTGCTCGGGTGCTTTTTTTCCCTCTTTAAGAGGTTTTTTCTCATAGGTTGTATATATTTCTATAACCCTAGTAGGTCACTTATCTTTGTACATTCACTTGGTTATATGTTCTATGTTGTGTTGTTCTCCAAGCTTCTTCTTCATCATTATGTAATTCATGGGCATTCGTAGACCTCAAATTCCAACAATTGGTATTAAATCAGGTCGTCACTTGATCTAGGGTGTCGTCGACACCCTCCAATTATAATTTGAGAATCACACAAACATTGATGAACATACTCTGGGCAATTAGAAGTTCAAAAACATTTTGCTTTGTGGCACTAAAATTTTGATTTGAGCCCCATTCAGTCTTTGAATGCACTATCACAATGATTGTGGAGATGATTTCATTGTTTTTGCGTCAACAATATATATAGGCTTTGGTTTGCTAGTACAAGCACGTCAAAGTCTACTACAAATCTACCAGAGCTTGATAGGGTATTTTATTCAATGTTTTGAGATATATTCAGGTCTGTGGGAAATGGAGTAGCTAGTTGAAGAAAAGGTTACGGAGTGAAGTAGAATCCTTTGGTATATGCCGGTAACACGTTCCGGTGAATATTATCCCAAATATCAAAGTGATCCACATCCCTGGGCAGTTCCGAATTTGTTAGGAACACCCTCTGGTGGTAGAAGTGACGAACAATTAAGTTCAGTCGCAGAAGGTTCAATTCAACAAGCAAGTGGGAATTTCGATGGCAGTTCGGTGCTGTGCAGAAGCAGTTCGGTAGAGTGCGGCGGTAATCTGGGGTGTTTCGGTGATAGTCTGGTACATTCTGAAGACAGTACATTAGTTCCTAGTGGTATTTCGGCGCTGTCCGATGACAATTCCGCATTGTCTAGAGACAATTCGGTGATTTTTGGTGACAATTTGGTATTGTTCGGTGACAATTCGGTGCTCTTCGATGACAATTCGGTGTTTTTCGATGATACTGTGGTTCTGTTCGAAAGAAATTTATTGCATTGACATTTTTAGGTGCAAGTCTAGCCAATTTCGATACTAAGGTTGAGAAAGGGCTGTTCAATGTTGAGCTAAGTAATCGGCTCAATGATATTTTTGGATCGGAAAATTAGCAAAGTGACCATACGGTCCAGAGACATCAAGAAGTCCGTCCCCAAAGTTCAGGCAACATGAGTAGTTCCCATCAACAACAACAACAACAACAACAACAACAACACCAACAGCAGTAGCAACAACAACAACAACAACAACAACAACAACAACAACAACAACAACAACAACAACAACAACAACAACAACAACAACAACAACAGTAGCAACATATTATTCCACCGCGTCCGGTGGTGATCGGAGTCACGTACACAAAATTTGGAGGATTTTTGGGAGATGATCCTGATGCGCATGTGCAGACATTTGAAATTAATTATGCATTTTTGAATTACCCAACAGACCCTGCTTATAAAGCCATTGTATTCCAGTTAACCTTGGTCAATGAAGCTGCTTGCTGGTTAACCGAATATGACTTGAATCATCTCCGACAGTATGATGATGTGAAGGATGCATTTCTGCAATGATTCTGGTTAAAGAAAAACCCAACAGAAATTTTTGATTCCTACAAAATAACAGGCAGAAGCCACATCAAAATGTACAAGACTATGCCACTCTATTTCGGACTCATTTATGATAGTTGCCCCGAGCGGATGCCAATTTACCAGACGACGTCATTACGTAGTGGTTCATAAACGGATTAAATCCCCAATTGAAACAGATTATGATCAAACGATGTGTGGGAGGAATGACCTTGGATGCCGTAATCGTTATGGCGTTACAATTAGAAAATAAAGTGGGGGGCTTCACTGAAGATTTGGAGTGGTTGAAGGCATCCAAGCATTCAAACCAGGGCCCTCTGAAACAAATTTACTGTACCAAATGTAAAAATACAGGACACAGCAGCGCATCATGTGCCTTGAATCAGATGTACTGTGCTATTTGCCATACAACGGACCACACTACGGAGACTTGTCCCTATAATGCAAAGGTCCAGAGAAGAGTAGCCATCAATGCGGTCATCCAGGAACAAGGGCAACCGGCCAGTCATTACGTACCATCACAAATGAGGAATATCTTACCAAGGATACAAGAATTATAGAGGTGCACGGTCAACTAACTTTGGACAAACTCGGTGGAATGTGGGTACAGCAGGTGAAGGTGCATCTCTTCCACCACCTAAATATCATTTTTGTAGTGAAATATGGCATATCCGTAGGTACTGTAAAGAAGAGGCCAAGTACGATAAAAAGAAAAAGGAACGACAACACCTGATGGCGAACATGGTGTACATTTCAGCAATCGACACTCAAATAGCAGCAGTGCAAACATGCTCAAGAAAGCAATTACAGCCAGCTTCGGAGATTTTTGAACCTGGAATTCGTGAACAAGAGAAGGTGTTTACTAAAGCAAGTAAGAGGGCAACCTAGGAACAAACTATTTTTCCTAACCCAGCTCCAGTGATGCAACAGAGTATACCGCAGGCAATATCGGAAGGAAGAAATCGGCCCCAAGCACTACCGGAGTCCCCACCAGACACCGTACTGGAACAACAAAATTTGATCTGGTATGGGATGTCTTATCCAAGGCATCTATTACACTGCCATTGGGACAACTATTGGATTTGGTTCCTGGTGTACGTCAACGGTTCTAGCAACACGTCAATCCAAGACCTTCATGTGCTCCTTCGACAGCCATAATTCAGCCTGAACTTGATCCGACGGTGGATCATGCGGTGCCCTTGATTACGGTCTGGTATAAGAATCACAAAATCACTCAAGTATTAATTGATGGAGATTCTGGTGTAAATATTGCAACAACAACACTTTGTCAATGGATGGGATGGACACAAATTGAGCTTGTCCAATCTTTTGTGCGAATGGCTGATCAATCCCGAGTTCATCCGGTTGGATTAGTACGTGATATTCCTATTACTCTTCAAGGAGCTGTATTTAAAATGACCTTTGTTGTTCTGGAATTACCCGGATCCAATCTTGACTATAACCTACTCTTTAGACGACCATGGTTAAAGCAAGCTAAGGAGTACAGGATTGGTCAGCGCATGAATTGATTTTTAAGAATAACCACCATAAATATGTCGTTCCATTGGATGACATGAAGCCTTGCGACTTGCATGCACGACCATATGTAACCGAACCTGTACACATGCTGGATGGTATTTCAGATGATGAAGAGGAAGCTTTTCTTAAAGCCAACAAGGATCTGATGGCACTCGGAACTGTGGACTTACAAACGGTGGCCGATAACTGGAGTCCAGCAGCTTGTATGGTATTACCACTGACCGGTGAACCCGAATCCAGTGTAGCAAAGACCTTGGATGATATGATGCTACAACAATTGCTTCAGACAGGTGACGACTTTGCCATGCCCCGACAGTTCTTCGTACCGGAAGATCAATTGGTTACTTGCAACTTAGGTGATGAAACCAACCCACGACTAGTAAAAATTAAGGCGGGACTATCAGAGACCTTCCAAGATAACTTGTTGCAGTTGCTACGTGAATTCTCTGATGTGTTTGCATGGGATTATCGTGATATGAAGGGGTTGGACCCGCGTATCTATCAACACAGGGTTATGCTGAAACCAGATGCTCGGCCTATTAAACAACCAAGCTATAGGATGAATCCTAACTATGCGGCCCAGGTCAAAGTAGAAGTGGATTGATTGCTGAAGGTTGGGTTTATTGTCCCGATCGAGCATGCGGAGTGGATTTCCCCTATTGTTAGTTCCTAAGAAGAATAAGCAATTACGGATATGTGTGGACTACCGGAAATTAAATGCAGCAATCGTACTTGATCCATTCCCTCTACCATTTTTGAACACCATGTTAGATAATGTGCAGGTCGCGAGATGTATTCCTCTTTGGATGGATATAGCGGTTATAATCAAGTATGAATGGCGGAGCAGGACATTCCAAAAATAGCATTTATAACCAATTGGGGCGTTTATGCATGTACAATGATGTGGTTTGGTATGCGAAATGCTCCAAGTACGTTTCAGCATTGTATGCAGGAAATTTTCTCTCCTTATCTAACCACATTCATGAGAGTTTACTTGGATGACTTCTCCTTATCCGGTGATACTTCGGCACATTTGTGCCATTTATGGTGCTGTTTTTCAAAGTGTCGAGAATACCGTTTATGCTTGAACCCAAATAAATCGGTATTCTCGGTATCTTGCGGCAAGTTGCTAGAGCATATTATCTCAAAATAGGGGATTCAAGTTGATCCAGATAAGGTGAAGGCCATACTGGAGGCACCTGCACCTAAGACACCCAAAGAAGTAATGCACTTCTTGGGACAAATCCGGTGGCATGGACGACATTTACAGTGGCTTGCTCATCTGGCTACACCACTCAATCGACTGATAACTAGTAGTTCTCATCAGTTTGAATGGACCGAGGCATGCCAACTCTCTTTCGACCGGTTGAAATAATTGTTAATGCAGGCTCCTATTTTACAAGCGCCAAATTGGGAATTGCCATTTCATGTCTTTGTGGATGCATCCGACATTGCAATTGGCAGCGTGCTGATGCAGCAAATAGACAAATGGTTCCGTCTAGTGTATAATGCAAGCCGTAGATTGGCCCGACAGAGTGCAATTATTCAGTCACTGAATGTGAATGTCTCGGATTAGTGTATTCGGTGAAGAAATTATGGCATTATTTACTAGGACGATGCTTCACTTTTCATGTCGATCATGCAACCTTGGTGTACCTTGTTTGCCAACAGCATTTGGGAGGATGACTAGCAATATGGGTCTTATTGCTCCAAGAGTTTGATTATTCAATAGTACATCGACCAGGGTCCGCACATGCACTTGCTGATTTTCTATCTCGGTTGGATTTTGGTGAACTCCCGGAAGGAGTTGACAATACCACACCTCCTATCTATGCAACTGAGACTGTAGAGGAGGATCAACAAGAATTGTCAGTAAAATCCTCCTATTATGACACTTTGATGCTTTTCTTGACAAATGGATGTCCTCCTGACACGACCTCTTTGGCTGCTCGACGTAAGTTGGCCACGTATAGTCGACAATTCCGGTTAATTGTAGGGCTACATGGATCACTCGGGAGTACTACTCAGATCTATTCCCCCACACAAAATTACTTCAGTTATAACAATGGCTCATTCGGCACCAGTTGGAGGTCATTTTGCGGTTGACCTGACCCACTGGAAGATTCTACAGAGTGGCTTACGGTGGCCTACTATGTACCATGATGTGACTAAGTATGTGCAACAATGCGATGAGTGTCAGCGTTTGGGTCAATCTTTACAGTGACATTACTTTCCACTCCAACCAGTTTTGCCTCTCGAACCCTTTCAGAAATGGGGCTTGGATTTTATCGGACCAATTACACCCCCTGCGATAGTTACCAGTAACCGATATAATGCACGGATTATGCAATTAGGTGGGCCGAAGCTTGGGCTTTACGGTTAGCCACAGCTGCTGTGGTCGTTAAATGTTTGATGAAAGATATTTTTCCATGCTATGGATTACCCTTGGAGATTGTGGCTGATCAAGGTACACACTTTGCAAACACATTAATGCACGTGCTTACTAAAACCTTCCAGATTGTGCATAAGTTCAGTTCTCCCTACTATCCAAGAGTGAATGGACTCGCTGAGAGCACCAGCAAATCTCTGTTGAACATCTTAAGGAAATTGGTATTAGATTGTCCGGAGAGATGGGACCAATTCCTACCTGCCGTACTATGGGCTTATCGTACAACATATAAAGTGGCGACCGGAATAACTCCTTTCAAGTTGGCTTATGGTTTGGAGGCGATTGCTCCTATGGAACTAGTGGTTCCTAGTCTACGAGTGGCATTAGAGCAGAAATTACTACTGGAAGAATCATTTCCTTTCAGATTGGAGGCTTTACGGTCTCTAGATGAACATGAGATTTTTCTGGTGTTGCAAGAAGTTCAGCTTAGACAAGCAAGAACTCACGATCGTTTTCTTAAAACTCCTGTGTTTACCATCGACCAATTAGTGCTCTTTTATAATGCTAAATCTAATCGACCCGTTGGAAAGTTTAAAGTGTGATGGTTCGGTCCATGCTGCATTGCCGAACAAGTGGGACCCACAACTTTTTGGTTATCCACCCTCAATGGTACCCTCCTTCCTAAAGTGATTAATAGATCGAAGCTTCGTCCTTATTATCCACCACCTTCCTCCCCATGAGACGTGATCTGTATTTTTCCTCCTTTTTTTTCTCACTGATCTACCTCGATGTTCCTATCCTCTCCGCGTAATTCCGATTGACAGTTTGATCGTAATCTTTTAAGTTTTCTTAACTAAACATGATTAGGAGCCGCCTTCTGTGTCTGCTATTCTATTAATGTCACCTTTATGTCTGTAATATTCCCACCCAACGTGATGATTATGTTTCTTTTTGCATGATTAGTCCAGTGTTCTACTTAATCCTATTCTTTTTGCTGATTTCCGCTATTGCGTTCGTGTGTGCTCGTGTATTTTGTGTTACTGTGCTATTGTGTGTTCTGCTTGCATTATGGAAGCCCTGGCAAATATTTTCACCTTCCATGCGGGACTCGCTCCAGACGTGAGCGAGTTCTTGCATGCTCACAGCTTCTTTGCCTTCACTGAAGTGCCGTGGCATTCAATGGAGTGTCACCCCTTCTGTGCGCAGATCATCTTTGCCATAGCTGCCACGTATGCCACTGAACAATGCTGGTTGCTGGCATGTTTGAACCCCCGCGTCGTTGTTGCGCTGTGCACAGTCGTTGAGGGATTCTGTCTCCCTCAGGAGGGGTTGGTTGATGGCCCTCTCCTTCCTATGGCGACCATGAAAGAACTTTTCCCTAGGCACTCATCTAACGAGTTTGCCATTTTTGTGTCGTCCCGAACCGGAGCGCACAGCCCTTCAATTCTTAGTCGCTGCCTTGAACTTGCAAAAATGCACATATGACATTTTGCGTCCATTTTACTCAATGATAGACACTACATCGCGAGAGGCAGTCCACTTCACTTCGTTCTTTTTCCAACGCATTCACTTGATTCAAGCAGACCAATCACCCCTAGAGAATACTCTGCTTTTACATGAGGAATCTACATAGATGCTGGAGGATGATGACAATGAAGATCTTCTCCATTTCTTCCAGTGCAAGCATCATCGCATCCGCCCCTCTCAAAGCCAAGTGCAGGAATCAACCGTTGTTCAAGAGGTTGAAATTTTTCATGACATAGCTACGACCTTACAGGTAGTATCTGCATCTTCTTCTCCTTGTAAGCAGTAGGATCCAGATGTTATTATGGAAAATGTCACTGAGATTTCATAGCGAGATGAAACAAACCAATTGGATGCTGAGGCTGTGAAGGAGACAATGGAAGATACCATTGTCATTGTTTGTCATCTATCACCCTCAAAAGTAGCAGATGATCAAGCCGACACGGTAACGCAATCGCCATGTGCTGAAGAGGCCATTACCAAAGTTGCCACTATTTTGTCTTCGCTTCAAAATGAAACATGCATTGTCCTCGTTTAGCCACCCCTTCTTCCCCTTCCTCCTCCAACCACACTTATTGCTGCTGGTGATCCTTTCCCCTCCTCACCTCCAACTGCAATTTGGGAAGCCTCGTCCAAAATACCGTCTTCTCCTGACTACTCTCCACCCTCGTCTCCACACCTCCTGTCTGCCCAACCATCACAACCTACTTCTTCTCTTCCCACCCCGATTATGTTCACTGAATTGGCATCCATGGGCCAGTTCTTGATTCAGTTATCCCAGCAATTACCTCTACAATTGAAGACGGCCACACAAACCATTCGATAGGAGCTGCAGAGCAAAGTAGACCTTCTAGAAGCTAATATTGCGCCTCTCCAAGAAGAACTACTTGAAGTCAAAGCAAATATTCACTCTCTGCATACCTGAATCCAGCGACTGCAAGACCAATTAACAGAAAAAGATTCTATTATTGCTAATCAGGGTGCCGAGATTAAGGGACTAGATTCACAGTCGCTCGCTGCCAATGTCCTTAAAGTTGAAGCCGAATTACATAAAGTTATTGAGCAGATGTTCCAAAGGGATCAAGAAATTTCTTCAAAGATTTCCAAGACTCTCCAGTTAAAGAAGGAAGTAGCAACCGTTCAAAAAGAGAGAGAAGATTTTTACAAAACAATGCAATTTCAATCTCAAGAACTCGAGCACAGAGAAAAGCAGCTTGGAGTTCAAGCTGACAGGTTGTCCAGGATTGATGCATCAAGGACTGTTAAAGAAGTGCAAGCATTTATGGGACATTGTGGATATTATTGTAGATTCATTCACATGTATGCCATAATCGCGAGGCCTCTTTATGGATTGCTGACTCAGTTTATCTAGACAGAAGAATGTGAAAAGGCATTCAACGAATTAAAGAGTCGTTTGAGTTTAGCACCAATTTTGAAAGTACCAGATTTTAGTAAACCATTTCATATTCATGTGGATGCCTCCAAGTTTGCCATTGGTTGCATCTTGGCATAGCCAGCAGATATAGGAAAGCTAGACCACCCTATAGCCTATGCTAGTAGATAATTAAACCAAGCGGAGCATAATTATACCACTACCAAATGAGAAGGCTTAGGAATGGTATATGTCGTGAAGAAATTTATACACTACTTATTGGCAAACAAATTCAAATTCTTCATAGATCATCAGGCTTTATTATATCTAGTCAATAAGCCTTGTAATACCGGACGACTAGTATGATGGTTTCTATTGTTAATGGAATTGGATTTTGAAGTAGTAGTCAAAAAGGAAATACACACATCTGTGTTGAACACCTATCAAGAATGACACATGGAGAACCTCCTACAGGAGTGCCAGATGATTTGCCACACACTTATCTCTTCAACCCGGAAGTATGTCCACAATGGGCTGAAAAATTGATTCCCATACTCACGCATGGACCTCAACATAGGATCAATTTAAACAAGAGCCATGAGTTATGGAAAACTAAAAATCACCATATCATAGATGGAAGCCTACCATTGGCTTGAAGGAAGATGAAAAGCGGGAAGTATTCACCACAGCTATGGATTTATACATGGATATGCATGTACCAGATTTCAACACACTCATAGGACAACTACTTACTCAAGAGGCCAAGCTTATCAAGAACAGAGAAAGCTCCAAAGGTAATCAATCTTCAACTTTGTATACTGATAAGAGCAAGTCCAAAGAAAACAAAGGAAGAGGAAAGAAAGTGGATGATGAAGTAGGTACACATCAAGCTAACTATGCAGGTAGAGGAAGACATGGTAGAGGTAGAGGCAAAGGAGGAAGACAAGGTAGGGGGAGATCTCAAGACTCTAATTCATGCTCTATTGGTGGATTAACTAATCATACAACTGAAAAATTGCTTTAGAAATTCTAGGAATCAAAGAGGCAGAGGCTACAATAGAGGAAGCTATGGCTACTCAAGAGGAAGGTTCAACAATTACCATGGCAACCATAACAATTACAACCAATCAAACTATCAAGGAGGCAATAGAGGAAGAGGAGAATTCAATTACACAGAAGACTCAAATCAAGAGGAGTCATTGCTAATCATGAATATGGCCATGCCACAAGGTAAATATGATGAGTATGATTTCTACATAGATTTAGGTTGTTCCAATCATGTGGCACGAAATGTGGCACTCCTATCAGATTTAGAAGATCCAAGGAACAAGCATGAAGTGCAGACAGAAGATGATAAAAGACACCTTGTGGAGAAAACAGGAAATGTCAAGGCACCTGATGGAAACATCAACCTAATCAGTAAGGTACTCTATGTCCCTACCATTACAAAGAATTTGATAAGTGTTGGGCACATAGTAGAGAAAGGGTTGCAAGTCAGGTTCACAAAAGCAGGAGCATTTGTTGAAGATCTAAGTCAAGGATTCAGGAGAATTGCAAAAGGTGAAAAGATAGATAGATTGTTCACATTTGAATTACAAGACACTAGAAACATTGCTCTCTTTAACTATGGTAGTTAGAAACTCACAGAATTGGAAGTATGGCAGAAGAGGTTAGCACATATTGGTGAAAGATCATTAAAGCAAATTTGCAGGGACCAAAGTGTACTTGGACTTCCTAATCGATCAAAACAACACATGATTTATAAGTGTAATGCATGTCAATTTAGAAAGTCTCATAGGTTACCATTCATGAAGAAGGGATATATGCATGGAGATCTCTTGGATTTGGTTCATAGAGATGTATGGGGACCTAGAAAGGATGCTTCAATATCTGGATCAAGGTATTATGTCTCCTTCATTGATGGTTGCGGTAGGTGGACTATATTATACTTTATGAAACACAAAGATGAATTCTTTTCATGCTTCAAAAGATATTTGGCTCTTGTGGAGAATCAAACAGGTAAAACACTAAAAAGGCTAAAGGTCAGATGGAGGGGGAGAGTACTTCTCCCATGAATTTGACTCCTGTCTTCAAGAAAGAGGAATCAAAAGAGAGATCACTACAAGGTACACTCCTGAGCAAAATGGAGTGGCAGAAAGAAGGAATAGGACAATTGTTGAAGATGCAAGGTCTATGCTAAATGAGAAGCACCTACCTAATTACTTATGGGCTGAGGTTGTATCCACAACCACTTATTTGATTAACAAGTTACCTTCAAAATCTCTTGATGGCATGAAACCATATGAGGCTTGAAATGGAAGAAGACCATATGAGAGCTTCAAAATCACTTGATGGCATGAAACGATATGAGGCTTGGATGTGTTGCTTTTGCTCATGTCCCTTCACAGGTTAGAGGCAAGATGGATCCCAAAGCAGAAAGGTGTGTATTCATTGGATATGATAACAATCAAAAGGGCTACAGATTATACAACCCAACAACCAAAGGATTCTTGGTGAGTAGAGATGTAGTATTTGATGAGAATAGTTCTTGGTATGAGGATTCATGTAGAAAGGTCAACCTACCTTATGATCTTGAAGAAGATTTTCCAAAACTTGTTAAGAATAATTCTCCTAAAGTTGAAGAGCACGATACCTCAAAAGATGATGAAGCAACTCAGTATGAAAAACTCAAAATGTGGAAGTCTAAAGGTAAAGAAAAATGTAGGAAATTGGACAAGAGGTAGAATCATCACATCATGGCCTAAGAAGGTCCATGAGGGAGAAAAGAAAGCCAGAAAGGTATGGGTTTGATACGTCTCTAGTCACTAAACATTCAATCTATCTAGCACAGGACATAAATCAAGAGGAACCTTCAACATTTGAGGTAGCAAAGAAGAAATCAGAATGGAGGCATGCAATGGAAGAAGAAATTGAAGCTCTTGAGGAGAACAACACTTGGGAATTGGTTCCCAAGTCTCCATCAATGAAAGTGATAGGCTCAAGGTGGATCTACAAATTGAAGAAGAACTCAAATGGCTCCATTAACAGGTATAAGGCAAGGCTTGTGGCAAAAGGATTTGCACAAACTCAAGAGATTGATTATGAGGAGACCTCTCTCCTATGGCAAAGATGCCTACTATTAGGCTTAGTATTGCCTCTTTCAAGAATTGGAAGATACTTCAATTGGATGTAAAAAATGCATTTCTTAATGGATGAATAATAGAAGAGGTATATACAGCACAACCACCTGGTTTTGAGAATTACATATATCCTGATTATGTGTGTAAACTTAATAAAGCTTTATATGGACTCAAACAAGCCTCAAGGGCTTGGAATCATAGGTTTCTCTCATTCTTGCAGGACAAAGGATTTCAGCCTAGCAAGGCAGATCCATCACTATTCATAAAGAGGAGTAATTCTGAAGTCATCTATTTGTGTGTGTATGTAGATGATATTATGCTTACAGGAAATGATACAGATGGCATGAACAGAGTGAAAGAACAAATGAGAGAATAATTCAAGATAAGTTATTTGGGTTCACTTACCTACTTCCTAGGATTGGAAGTTGTCTACAAAGAAGTTTCTTACTCAAAGAAAGTACATTAAAGACATGTTGGTAAAATTCAAGATGCAAGATTGCAGGATTGCAGGTTCTCCAATAGAGGTTAATCATAAATTGAGCTCACATGAAGTTGAACTCATAGAAGATGTGATAGGTTATCAAAGCCTTGTGGATAGTTTGAACTATGCCACATTGACAAGGGTTGATATATGTTATAGTGTGAGTGTGCTAAGTCAATTTATGCGCAGACCCAAGAAACCTCACATGGAGGTTGCCAAGAGGATACTCAGATATCTCAAAGGGACCATGAATTAGGGTTTATACTACCATTATGTATCTTATTTAAATTTGAAATTGTTCTCTGATGCAGATTGGGCTGGCTCCAAGGAAGACAAAAGGAGCACCTCAGGTTATCTTACCTTTCCAGGTTCAAAACTTGTTTCATGGTCATCTAAGAAGCAAACCACAGTTGCTCTCTCTTCCACAAAGGCTGAATATAGAGGTCTTGCCATAGCTACTCAAGAAACTATGTGGATGAAGACACTATTCACAGATCTTGGTTTGGAGATTGGAACTCCAAATATTTTTGGTGACAATATGAGCTCCATTCACTTAGCTGCTAATCCAATTTTTCATGCAAGGACTTAACATATTGAAGTTCATTATCACTACGTAAGAGAGAAGATTTTGAGAAAGGAGTTTCAAATATCATATGTGTACACTCATCAACAATGTGCAGATATTCTAACCAAAGCATTGGATGGTACAAAGCTTTGCAAATTCAAGGCTATGATTGGTTTGCAAGTAATCTTGGAAGATTGAAGACCTCAAGATCACATGACTTGAGCGGGAGCTGTTGGAAAAAGTCCATGGCAAGTCCACGTGATGGCTTGGGTCATCAAAAGGCTTAGAAATTTAAAGGAAATGTAAACTCCTTGTAGAGTTCACTTGTGAAATACCTCTTGTAATTTTTGAAGACTTTACTTGATGTAAAAGTAAAGGAATCTAAGTGGTTGAGTCCACTTTATGAAAAAATAAAGAAAATCCACGAATTTTGATTAGGTGAGTAGGAGAATCAATCACCAAAACATTGGAGAGTGATTTTAGGCAAGATTCAAATTGAAATCTTGGCTCCAAAGATGACTATAAATACATGGCTCTTTAGTCGCATTTTAGAGACCTCCATGAGCTGAGCTTTATGCCATATCAAGGTGTGTTTTCAAGGCACACATATGTATCAGTAAGTCCATTGTAGTTTACAATCAATATACTTTCATTTTCATGATCATTTAAAATCATATTTTCATGCTCTTGTGAAGTGTACTATTCACTGCCATATCTCTCAATTTTCTCAGTTAGATTGCAGAGATGACTTCTCTACGCTTGGTGCATCATTTTCAGTGATTCAACTTGATAAAGTTAGCTCTCTATTTCCATTGTATACGCACAAAGTTTTATTGCAATTGGAGGTTGCAATCATCAGCTATGTTCATTTGAAGTCGACTGTATCATTTCATTTTCTACTTCTCTATTAGCACTCTCTCAGAATAGTCATTTTGTTAGATCTCTTTCTCAGTGTATACTTCACCATTTTCCATGATTCAAATTGTATTATAATCCAAATAATTTTTGTTATATGCGTACAAAATTTCATAAGCATTGGATTCCTCAATTGTGAGCTATTGCCATTTTTCTGCTCATGGGTCTAAGTATTGCTACAGCCCCTGAAAATCAGGATGGTCCTATGACTTGCTAAGTTCTTTTCTCCTTTTTTATTCCATCATTGTTTATGAAGTAACTCTTGATTGTTAGCTTATTAAGCTATTAAGAGTTCCCCAAAAGGATTTAAGAGTTCCCCAAAAGGAATCAAGTCAATTACTGTTGTGGCCAAACAATTATTCAAAACTTTGGATAGATGTATAAACATAAATAGCAAGTTTTTGGCTCTTGAATCTACTTCAACTTATCTATTTTGATTCATCTTTTTGAGAGTGATCTTCTAGGGTACATCAGGTATCTAACACATCCTTTGGCAAGATAAAGGGGCCCACCACATATCTCTGAAGTTCTTTTGGCTGGCGTAGTGCAAAGCTTTTGCAGCACGACTTCATCTTCATCAACTACAAATCCATCTCCACACATATGATTTTTAGGGCTTTGCAAAAATTGATTAGGATGGTTTCCACCACAATTGAAACATCTTCTAATTTGGGTTGGTCTCTCAAGAATAGCTTGCTTTACTCCCAAGACCAAATTTTTGGCAATTGTTTGAGCTAACTCCTCATATGGAGGTACCTTGTTGTCTACCTTACTAGATATATCACTAGACATAAGATCTTTCCCTCTGTTGTCATCTTGATCTATTGGTTCTCTCATATACTCATCTAGATCCTCATTTCTCCTACAATACAACATAGAATCCAATTGAGCATTAGCAACTCCTTCTATGAATAAGGAAGCTATTTTTTGCATAGCTCTCTCATGAACAAGACATCTATCAAGATATTGTTTAAACCTTCTCGATGCTTATCTCATAGACAAATTAGTTTTTTTTTTTCATGAGAGTAGAGGTTCCATTTTTTACACCTACCTATGAGAACTCACCTATAAATTCCTAATGAATGCCCCCAATGCTATTAAAGTAAAAGACCTCAATGCTATTTAACCCATATTTTGTTAGTGGTTGAAATCACATGAGTGTAGAGCTGATTAGAGTTAGTGCATAGGATTCATAGTAAGTGAAATAATCATCTACTTCATTAGCTCTAAATACTTTCTTGAACTCTTCCACATGATCATAAGGATTTGTAGGTCTTTCATAATGGTTTTTTATCCTCTTGACCACCCAAGGAGTTCTCATTTTCTAAATTGGCTTGGAAATCTTTTCCTATAATTTCTTCCATCAAATATTCAAGTCATCCCAATCATCTCTATTATTCTTATTATCTCTTCCCATTTGTATTTGATTTCTAATTTTTTGCATAAGTGAGACATTGGGATGAACAAAATCGTTTCTCATATTATCATTCCCTTATTTCTCTTGACTTTTTGGATTTTTTCTTTTTGTTTTTTCTTGTGAATGTTTTCTTTGATTTTCATTTTCTAAGTTCAAACAAATATGTTACCCATCAAAAAATTATGTTTGTGGATTCTTTTTTATAAACAGGGGTTTCTTTTGATAACCATGGTTCACCTTATGAGTGAAAGCTTGTGTATATCTAGGTTTAAATCCCAATAAAAATTAGTAGAGTTAGGATTAATATGAAAGTAAAGTATGTGCTTGGTCATATGGTACTCTAATTACTTGGTAATGGTGTGTACAAATGCAATCTTTTCTAGACTTTAACAAGTCCTCTTGCACATCCTCCCTCATTGGCCTCTTATTATCCAATCTACCTTGTTCATTTATATGTCTTGGGTTTGTGGTAAGCACATACATTGTGCCATCCATCTCTGCATATTGTTCACTACCCTTAGCTGATAGAATGTCATGAGTCTTAAAAATCAATTTTCGTACTCTCCACTTGTTCATTTCTTTTATTTTCCTCAATTTTCTCTTTTTCTAATATTTCTCTCTTAGTTTCGCAAACAATTTCAAGATTCTATCAATGCAATTTCAAGGTATCTTCAAATTCCAACTTCAAAGTTTTTATTATTTTGATGTTTTCCTATACTTTTTGGGTTTTGGAGTTTGAAATGAAAAAGAACTTTGCAAAAATTGTAAAACTTCAAAGTTTATGATTCAATAGATGCTTTTGGTGTAACAATTTCTCACCAAATTTACCACTTTACACTTCAACCCCCTCTTTCTTCCTTCAAAAATCTCCCTTAATTAGAATTTAACTTCTTCTTATAGAAGTGCAAATAATGAAAATGAACCTAGACAACTAATCAAAAGCATATCAAATTGAGTGAAAGAAGTGTTGGAGTTCAAGTTCTGTGCAAGAACGTGAATAACACAAAGAATAAGCAGAAGAATCTTGGAGAACAACACAAAATAGAATGTATTACCAAGTGAATGTACAAAGATAAGTGACCCATTAGGGTTATAAGTGTATATACAAGCTAGGGGGAAAAATATCCCAAAGAGGAAAGAGAGTGCATTGACAGCAGTCCTAAGTATGTTCACACACATCACTAGCAAAATATATCAACAAATCCCCCTTGGATTGATGCAGTGAACAAGGATCTAGAACTTATGTTTAAGGAAGTGCCAAGCTACGTGGAAAGAGATCAATCAACAAAAGGAAGTAATACCAAAGATTTGGGAAAAACTTCAAACTTCTCCCTATGGAGACCCTTTGTGAAATTGATCTCATTTGTGGGCACTAAGCCAAACTCACCTCTCTTGTAGAGAACCTCTCCTTGACATAATGATAATGCACCTCAAATTTCTTTGTGCCAGCGTGCAACACAGAGTTTCTCACAACTTCTAATACGCTCTGACTATTAGTAAAGATGGTGGTGGCTAAAGACTAACCACTACCCAAATCAACCAAATCACCAATTGTTGTGAACGTTCCCCTATACTTAACCTAACAACTAGAAGTGGCCATGGTAGGCTACTTCTTGCTCAACCAACATATGCATGAGCTACCAAGAATGACATAATAACCATTGGTGGACACACATGTCATAGCAACCATCCCATCTTACTAAGAAACACATGTAAATTTGGCAGTAATGATCCCCCATTGGGATAAAACCATACAAGTATTCAGTACCACTAAAGTAGAAAAGGATGTGCTTAACTTCCTTCCAATGATTGACACCTAGGCAATGCATACACATACTCATTTAAGAGACAACAAGATGAATATGATGCCAAGGTATGCATAAGTAAATGAAGCATCCAACAATGTAGTGATAGAGAACAACATCAAATACATCTCCAACATCATGAACACTCAACTGTAAACTTGTTTCCATGGAAGTAGCAATAGGTTTGCAATCTTTCAAGGACAAAAGAGTGCATTTATATGTCAAAGTTTTTTTTTGACACAAAGCTATTCCCCCATCAACTTGCATAAACTAAATGCCCAAATAATGATGCAAATGCTCAAATGTGACATCTCAAAAGAGTCATGCATGTGAGGCTTAAATTTAGGAATATGCTTCTATTAAGGGCACTGAGCAACATATCATCACCATATACAACAATGATTAGAAGTACATCATCTGCAAGCTTAACATATAAGATAATCTCTATTGGACTATTCTCAAAACTATGTTCTAGCAAGTAGGCATGTAACTTCTCATACCAAACATGTGGTGCTTCCTTCAAACCATATAATACCTTTTTCAACCTCCACACTATGGTTTCATACCCTTTATACACAAAGCCATGTGGCTGAAAAAAATACAGGTTCATTTAAATCACCATTTGAAAATGCAATTGTAATGTCCAATTGATGTATATTCCAAGCATGATAAGTCGCAAATGCACAAATGATATGAACTATGGTCATTTGGAATGTGGGAGCAAAAGACTCATCAAAATCAATGCATCTCTATTGAGCATAACCTTTGGCAACAAGCCTAGCCTTATACCTTTCAATTGTTCCATTAGGCTTAGGTTTCAACTTGTATTCTCATTTAATGCCAATGGCCTTTTTGCATGGAGGCAAATCGCATAAAGAACAAGTACCATTATTCATAATAACATCATATTCTAATTGCATAACAACCAACCAATTTTTAGAATTCTAGGCTTTATCAAAAGACATGGTCTTATTCTCATCACAATGACTAGAGACAACCATTGCATAATAATTTGATGCACTATGAGAGCTTGAACAAGTGTGATATGATAAAGGTGCATCTAATTTGCTATCTATTAAAATCTACAGTAGTCATTTAGGCATAGTTTCAGCCTCTTTTGTAAGCACTCTCATCAACATGTGCCTATCCATCTCTGCCATCCCAACAAAAAGGCTTTACCATAAGTGTAACATGAATTGCAACACAACCAAGAAATTGAAGATCATCATCTTCAACTCCATTTGCATCACTTAAATAATTGTATATCTGGGTGTAGTATGATGTTTTCCAAGTGTTAAACTGTGATCAATTCTGGGTTCTTGGGATGGTTAGGGGTCTGTAAAACAGAGGCCCTATTTGTATTTTCCCAAATTCTACCGGTTCAGTTATATATTACTTCACAGACTTAACGCATGGAATTAGAGTATCCTTCAACTACTATCTATTTGCGTATTACAACATTCTTCAATACACGATAATTAACTGTGCAGTACAATGTTCTTCATCGCAATATGCCTACGTGCACTTCGTCACTTACCGAGTGATCGCTTAACTCAATATTTCATCAAACTTAATACGTCACGGAACTTTAACTAACAAGGAGACAAAGATTACTCAGAGTTTCCATAAGCCGATACGCTCTACCCAGGTATTCGTCCAGACTCATAGTCCAACGACACACCTTCTGTTCATGCACACTTCCTTTATTACTCAAAAGTTACAACTATTGCGCTACTGCCTTTCGGTATGCGTGCGACTATTCAAGATTACATATTACATTTCGGCGGCTCACACAAGCACGCACGGTGGACTCAAACCCAAAAGGTAATTACAAAATTTAGGGTTCATCTATGCTACCCTGTATATACATGGAGCGATCTAATTTTAAAGTTCTGGTGATCTTCTCTTTTAAAGAATCTAGCATATTCCATAAAATATCAGGTTCAATAAGTTGTGCATCAATCCGGACCGAACTGCCAGCGATCACTTGGCTGATTAAAGACTCTGCCTATGTCTGCAAAAATGCTTCTTGTAAATAGAAATCATTTGCTTAAGCAGCATCTCAACGCAACTTTATTTTGGCGATCTTGGCAAATCCAGAATTACTTTGATTTTGTCTTCATCAGTGGAAATTCCATTCTTAGAGACAATGTGTCCTAAGGTCTTTCCTTGTTGAACCATGAAGATGCATTTTTCCGGATTAAGGCATACTCTATACTAACGACATTTGGCAAATATTTTTCTTAGTTCTGGGATGTGCTCTGATCTTATAGCTGAATAGGTACATAAATCATCCACGTATACCTCCATACTCTTTCTCAAAAATTCCTTGAACACATGGCACATTAGTCTTTGGAAAGTGGATGGGGTGTTAGTTAAATCAAATGGCATAACATTAAAAGCATAGACTCCCCATTCGGTTGCAAAGGCTATCTTATGTTGGTCTTTCGGAGCAATGGCTACCTGATTATATCCCAAAAAGCCATCAAGAAAGCTATAGACTTCCTTACCTGGAACCCTTTCCAACAGATGATCTGTGATGGGTAATGGGTAAATATCTCATATGGTGGCTGCGTTTACCTTTTTAAGATTAATGCACACCCTTAATTTGCCATTCTTTTTTGGCACTACCACCAATGGCGATACCCATTCCATGTGTTCAATTTCATAAATGAAGCCCGCATCCAACAATTTACCTATCTCCCCCTTAATCTTTGTCGAATAGACATCATTATAGGTGTATGGTCTTTGCTTAGAGGGCTTGGCTTCTGTTGTCATAGGGATTCAATGAGCACAAATAGAAGGATCTACACCTTTTAAATCCTTATAAGTCCATGCAAAGACATCTCGATGCTCTCTTATAAGTTGTATTAATTCTTGTTCTTCCTCAGGTGAGACATCTTGTGCTATGAAAGTGCATCTCTCTACTCCTTCCTCAATAGTTACTACAATCTTCTTGGTCTGTTCTTTATTGCCGTATGCTATCCCTCATTTTGGCATTTGAATAGCAATCTTTCTTTCTTCTACTTCATACTTCTTGAAATGCTCAGGTACCTCATATTGGCCCTGAGGTGTGCTATCTTCTTTTTCTTTCTCCATGTTGGGATCATTTTCTTCAATTTGCATCATTCCTTGGTTTGTTTCATTAGTTATGGCACTTACTTCTTGTTTTTGTTTTCTTCCTCAAATGTTTCCCTTTCCATTTCTATGCTCTCATAGTCTTCATTCCACTCCTTTTCTATTACTTCTCCTTCATTAGCCTCTTGGAGAACAGCCATGTAAAGACTTACATCATATCCTTCCTCATCTATGCATTCATTCATAGTTACTACTTCTTCATTTACACACATGTCAAGAGTGGCTAAAATCTCCATCCAACCATGGGGTTCGAACTCTTCATCTAAGAGTATTTGAGGCATGTAGGCAGGATCTTCTATAGGTCTAGACACTCCTTGTCTTGGCTGCCAACTTTGTCTCCTTTCTTCTTCCCTTTTAGCTGCCTTACACATCCATACGTGAGTATCTTCGTTCATCCATGTTTGACTACTCGATCCTACACTATGAATGGATAAGTTATCGTCTTCCTTGTGTCGGGTTCCATTGCAGAGGAGGGACATCTTGATAAGTATACGTATGGATGTTTATCCTAGTTGTTGTTCCTCCATGCTGCAAGTATACCGTGTCTTTTCCCTAGTCTTGCACTACCTTGAGCTGTCTCATGAAAGGCCTTCCAAGTATCATCTTATAATTTCCAACCTTTTCAATTTGACATATTGCTAAGGTGTGCTCGAATTCGACTCCGCAAGTGGTAAATACTACATTTTCTAATAATCCTAAAGGTCATTCGTATGCCCATGTGCTATCTGAATCTTCATTTTGGTAGGTCATAAAGCTGGCTTTCCCCATTTCTCCCATATTTCTTTGGTAGCAGTTCCTACTTCAACTCCCGAATCTAATATGGCTTTCGTGGTATATCCTCTATAAGTGATAGGGAGGCATGTGTTTCCTTCATCTTCCTCACTAAAATCTCCAACCTTATCAACTGGGATTTTAACAGTAGCTACTTCATCTAGCATCTCGCTTTTGTCTAACCTAATTTCCAGTTGGTTGGTGATTTTGTCTCTTAATTGAGGCTTCACTTTGAAGAGTTCTTCTAATGTCAAGGTGCATGGTATTTTTACTTTTCTCTGGTGTTGTACTATATCCGAAGTTCGGGTTGATGTGTTCGGTTCCTTTTTCCTCATGGTGGGAACATGATACAACTCTGAGTTATGTTCATATTCTCCCATGTAGTTTGGTAATGCCTTCACACTACCTTTCTCATCTTTGTTGTCATCTAGTTGAGATGATCTTTATGGGTTTAATTCAAAAATTGACAATTCAAGCTCACCTACTACTTCTAACTCCTCAAAAGGTGGTTCAATTCCTTCTACTTTCTTCCATCCATCTTCTTGGACTCTTGCCCATAAGTCTCTAGGCCATTCTGCATCTACTTCAGGGATTATGGATACTTCTTCTTTACGTTCATGGCAATTTTCTTCATAGTTCTCATTTTTCTTTCCTTCCCTAGGGTGACTAGGTGCTACACATTCTTGAAATTCTTTGCCAAGAATCCTTGTGCTGGCTAGTGGTTGAATAGGGTTTCGTAAGGTTTGCAAAGCCACTTCAAATAACTTCTTACATATTTCCAATCTCTCTTTCTCTAAGTCGCCTCTTGGGTATTCTCTTTCATGTTGTTGGATGGGTGGGCCTGCCTTTATTCGTGCTTGATATGCTTTAATCCACATGGCTAAATCTTGTGGCATTGGATCAGCTAAAATTGATCCTGCCTCTTGTCTTTGATGTTTCTCTGTTTCCTTGTTAGGGTTTCCTTTAGGATCTTGTTCCTAGTCTTGGCTCTGCTTTTTATTCTCATTCTCCAACATTTGTTGTGATCTCTGGTGTTTTATCTTTTCTCTACGATCCTTCCATCTTTGGGTTCGTTTAGACTTAGCACTTTTCTCAGACTCTTCAGAATCTGCAACTGTGTTGGGGTGTTCAACTCTTTGTCTGGGTTATCATTTTCTTTGGATTTATCTAGGGTCTCTCTTGCTTTTGCCCTAGTTATCACTTTCAATGGCACAGTATTTCTTATCACTCCCTGATGACTCTACCAATTCTATCGCATTTATTTGTGCCGTGGGATTGATTTTATTTGGATTTTTAGGGCAATCCCTAAAAAGATCATCTCTACCACAATCACAGTAGTAACCTTCCCAAACTCTATGAGGTGGTGGTGGGTTAGGCATTGTACACTCTTTGATAAAGTGATCTCCTTCGCATCTATAACATGGTCCTCTAGGAGCAGGTGGTCTATTCATTGGCCGTCGTGGTAGTGGTGCTCTAGGAGTAGTGTACATTAATGACACATAGTCCTGATCATATCTGTAGGAGCTATCATAACCATCAGATCCATATGTATATGTCTCATAGGATTGTCCATACTTAGCCATAGTATTTTTATACGTGGAATAACTTCCCTGAATAAGGTCATAAGATTGATCATAAGTCTTAGTACTAGTCAATGGGATGGCTGGTACTATTGCTCTTTTAGGATTCCCTTCAATTTGAGTGATTTTCACTGGGACAACATTTTGTGGATGAGGTGGTTGTTGTCCTAGTACCGGTTGAGGTTGATTGTATCTTTGATATGCATATGGCCATGGTGCAGGTGCTTGCTGTTGGAAATGAGGATATCTATAGGCTTCTTCTCCTTGATCTCTTGGGTTGTATCCATAAGGCTTAAATGGTGGTGGTTGTGTAGGTCTTGGTTGTCGATTGTAAGGAGAATTCTCTGTACTATGATTTGTGTACCTTTGCTCTATGCTACAGTAATGAGTTGGTCCCTGGATGGGTGGTTTGTTATAGGCATAAGGAGGTGGCGGGACTACTCCCTTATTGCACAAATGAGAAGGGTGGCCACCTCCACAATGAATGCACCTCTTGAGCATAGGCACTCTCATAGCGTGGTCAAGATAATCTCTCTGTCCTTGAACATTAAGCTTCTTAGCCATTAAATCGGCTATCTCTTCTACATTGTTCCTGGGATTGGAAGTACTGCTAGCACTATCCTCACTCTTAACACTTCCCTAAGGTATTTTTAAGTCTTCCACCAGATTGTCTTCTAGATCGATACACTCCTTCATGCATTCTTGTAAACTTTGGAATCTCTTCACATATACTAAAGATCTCAATGACCCATTCACCAATCCCTCCAAGAATAATGAGACTATTTTATTTTGGATTGGTCTCTCTTCTGCAGAACATCTATCCACATATTGCTTGAATCCTCTCGCTACTAACCTCACTGATTCCGTAGGCGACTGTTTGAAACTATGGATTAATGATGAAGAGTTGTTTTTAATCCCAATCTTAGTGAATTCCTCAATCAATTCTTGATATAATTGTTCCATGTTTTGAAAATTATTAGGATCTAAGGGTTGGAACCATGCTAAGGCTGTGTCTGTGAAGGTTAGGCCAAATGATTCATGTTGGATCAAGAAGTCTTCTACTTGTTTTGCTCTCACCACTTGCTTGAATTCAAAAATGTGATTGTATGGCTCACCAGAACCATCATAGTGGCTTCTCATGCACTTGGCAACTTGAATTGGTCTTAGTCTTCTTCTAGGTTAAGGTGGTCTTGGCATTATAGGGAAAACTAGACGTCCTACAATTATACCTGCATCTCTTCCTGTTGGTGGTCTCTTAGGAACAAGGATCCTATTTCTTGGTTCTGCATTTGGAAGAGGTCGATAGTTGGGGTTAACACCTGGTGTAGCAAACTGGACTTGAGTTCTAATAGGAATGTTCTATTGTTGTGTCTGATCGGAATGCTGATAAGATGAATTTTGGTGAGTTCCTTGGGAATTTTGAGAAGTAGTGCATGATCCCTAGGGAGGAATACAAAAATGTTTTGATATCTCAGCCTATCTCTTTCTAATTCAGTCATGGGCCACTATCTTCTCTGATTCTTGTCTAAGTAAATAATGTGAGAGGGGTTTTCAAGATCTTGTAGCTCATAGATGGTGGCTGGGTTTGTCACTTCTTCCCATTAAGGAGTCGTCCTGGGGAATTAAGTCTCCTCTTCAAGCCCTAATTACAATGGACTTCCCTCTAGGGGTTAACACCTGTTCTTCTTGTCCTTCTTCGTTAGGGTTTTTGGCATTATCTTCTTCCCTTTGCTCATTGATTCTCTCTGGATGCTTCGTGACTGCATACATAATACCCCTTTTATCCAGATAGAATCCTCCCATGTACTTGACTGTTGGTCTAGGCACTATGTGAGCATCCCTGCCTTTCTTCAACCTTGCCATTGATATATTCAATCCATCTATGTAGGTGGGTCATGTTGATTGGTGTTCACATATTCTAAGGAGGTTCTGTACTCTCCCTCAATGATAGACATTAGGCCTGCTATTGGTATATAGTTGTGCATGTCTTCCGAGGTCAATGGTTTCTTCTTCAGACTCGCTCGAGGTCTCTGAATAAAGTGAATGAATACTAGGCTTGACTGCACTTCCTATAGATGATACCACGCTCCTTCAGCATCCTATGACTCTTCCCGATCTCAAGTTCATTCACTAATGACTCTATTTGAGTCTGTATAGACCTTGGCTCCAAAAATCTCTCCTGAATTTATAGATATATATGTATTTTTTCTTAATTTGGAGTCTCCTTGATGAGGTATCACTTAAATTCACTAGCACAACACATGATATTTGTTGTTCAGATGCACTCAATAGCTAGCCTCCCACGATATCTGGCCTCCACGTTACACGATAGGTGACACTAGATTAGCTCACCACACACGATATCCCTGATCCAAACGACACCTACAATTGGTGACACTCGATACTTGGCGTATTGTCGACACACGACACTTGAGTGGTCACGACACATGACACCTAAATATCTCGATACTTGACCCTGAACATGACACTTGGGTGTCACGACATTCGACCCTCAGTGACACTTGGATATCACGACACTTGGCTGCATGACACTTGGATGTCGCGACACTCGACCTTGGGAGGTCATGACACTTGGATGTCGTGACACTTTACCTTGGGGGATCACGACACTTGGATGTCGCGACACTCGACTTTCGGAGGTCAGACACTTGGATGTCATGACACTCGACCTTGGGAGGTCATGACACTTGTTGAAGAATCACTCACAAATTTGACATACAGACATACATAAAGACGAAGAGAAGCAGAAACAAAGCATTCGGAAAAAATGAAAGCCTTAGTGAAGGGACAAATTCACGACTGTAATATAGTTCATAGAAACTTCCAGAAATACGAGTTTTGAATCTCGGAACAAAATGTATATATATAAGTAAAGAGAGAGAGAAGATAGGTGTGGAGAGAGCAGTGTGCACATAGAACCCGAATAGAATAGCGCATATATAAACTGAGGATAGTGATATAGAAGACGCCAGAGATTGCGTATGTAGAGATGAATAATAGAACTTGAACTGTCGGGTATTCATCTGAGAGACATGGTAAGGAATAACTACTCAGAGTAGGAGAGTTTTCCATAGCTATGAGCAAAGTGAGGCCATATTTTGTACACATCTTCTCTAATAGAAAACACATGTTCATGTGGAAGTTTGAGCGCATTCTTCGTATGTGAAGAAATCTGAGTGATTTCATGTTACTGTGAAAGTTAGTTAACAGTTACAGTTTTTCTCAGTAAATGTTGTCCGGTACATCTACAAGTTAGATCTCGCAACATAGTGTAAAGTTTTTCATGAGAGATAGCTCACCTTGAAGCCAGTAGTCTCAACTATAAGTTGATTGAAAGACTTCTGTGAAACGGGACAAGTACACACAGTACTATGTCTGAAAGTAAAGGCATCTAGAACTGGTGAAGTTTTTTCTTAAAATTCAGATAGTGTTCATTCACTGAAGGAAGCTCAGGTATTACTTCCTTAATTCAGCTACAATCATTTGAAGTAATTACAAACAGAATTGCAATTGATTCCGGTAAGATTCCGATAACATTCCGGTGCAATTACGGTGACAGTCTGGTAACAGTCTGGTGAAGTTCCGGTGATATTTCGGTGAGTTTTCAAACATAGTTTTGACTCATTCGAGTGACGAAAAAATATCTAACAGTAAGCAAACAAAGAATTGTGAAGATTGAAGTAAATCAGATTAGAATTGAAGTCTAAAGGAAAGGTGAAGTTTCCTATAAAGTGAATATTTGTATTTCACAAAACACAGCTATGAAGTTTTTCAGTTTCAGGAAGCTTACTAAGCTATTGATGATTATAGAGGTGTTCTAACATCACTTAGTTCTAGTTGAGGCGTGGTAATTTTTTTCAGTCTTGTTAGTGAACAAGCTTTTGCCGTGACATTACATAACCTCAACAACACTTGGATGTCGCGACACTCGACCTTGGGAGGTCACGACACTTGGAATTTCTAACACAGAAGCAATTATTTTAAAAATTCAAGTTAATGTATGTGATCTTAGTGCCTATTCCCCCTTCTCTAAGTGCCTGTATCACAAAAAGTCTCACTCAAACCCACGATACCTCCCTCACGACATCGATCGTAGGTCGCCTCATGAATTCTCCTTATTTTAATTGAAATTTTAGAACAATAACTTGGTCAGCTCACCTTCACCAAGCTACCCTCAAGCTAACTTCAACCCACACTTGCTCCGTCTAGCCCCAACAACCACGATATCTCTTCCGCGACACCTGTCATCAACGCTCTCTCGACACTTGCTAGGAGACAAGTGATCTCAAAATGGCTTCTTTTTGGTTTTTAAGCCTCTGAAATGCACAAAGGCTGAAAGATGCTGAAAGGTAAAGAATGAAATACTTGGGATTTGAACCGAACTACCTATCCTAACTCTCCTCCTTTCTACTACCTACTCTATATTCCTTCTCTAGCTCACTATCTTAATCTAACAACTCAGTACGCACACTCCAAAAGTGAGAAGTACTAAGTGCGGATGAAAGTGACTTACCAAAGAAGATAAATTCACAACTCCTCTACTCACTTCAATGCTAAGAGCTTTCACCATCACACGAATGCCTCGGTTTGATTCCACACTCCCGAGCAACAACGCCAAAACACGTGTGTACCTAAGTATCAACTTAGGGACTTGAGGAGAAAGAGACTATACCTCAATCCCCTACAAGTGCATATCGTGGGGATTCATGCTTTAATTATCAATCCAAGAAGTATCATAACCTAGCCGTGTGTATGAGGACATGCATTCAAATGATGGTCAATGCAAATGTGAACTAACAAAGGTGCAAACAAGTGTAAACTATCACATTCAAGCTTTCATGGTCATCTATGGTGTCTCGATACCTAGAACGGAAGCCAATAGTAAATCGAGTGTTTCTCCCAGCTCCGAACTCGAAATATAGTGAATAGTAGGTTCGTTTCAAAGCTCTCAAGAAGATGCCTCCAATGGTATATTTTCACTTGATTCTGACACTTTTGTTTCAAGCTATGAGCAAAATAGTGAGCCGCAGGAATTACTTACCTATGCTTCAGCACTTCCTACACTTTGCACACACATTAGCGACAGCAAACGAGCAGTACCATGGATAGAAAACACTTCAAAGAAATCTTTTCAAGCCAAATACATTCATGCAAGCTCACAAGCAAGAAGATACAGAGAGGAGAAGACACAAATTCGAAATTCTGTGCTCTTGGTTCTCACAAGTCTTTACAAAGAGTCACAAAATGACTTATATACTTGTGCCCTAAAAAATGTTCCTTTCACACAAGACCAAGACTTTATTGACTAAACAGCTAATTCCCTACTAGTTTACAAGGGTAATGATACAGATATCTATGGATATGCATCTAGAGGACTCCTCTAGTGCATTTACATCGGACAATATATTACAAAGGGTGATAAATAGGTTTATATTAACACATCAGCCTCAAATTAATCAAAACCATAGAAATTTCCAAAGAGGAACTTATTATAGGTGTGGGAGATATCATTTTATTAGATATTATTCACAAAATCCAATTATCAAGTGGAGTTATATTGTAAGGATTGTGTAAAGGATCATTTGATAAAATGTTTTCCTAATAATACCAACACACAAGGACTAAGGCCCTATCCTTTAAATCAATTGCTTTCATTGAGATTCAAAGTCACACTTATGATTCATCAAGACAAAGTAATCCTGAGAGTGGTGAACCAATCCAAGTGGTAACTAGGGCACAAGTTACCCCTTGGAAAATCAAAGTGATCAAGATTCTAACTTTGAAGATAAACAAAAAAAAAAAAGGAAATCTTGCAAGATTGTAAGGGAAAAAGCCAAGGTGAAGCTGGAGAAGAAACTTTAGGAAAAAGAAAACTAAGTTTCTCAAATGGAAAAAATTAAAGATAAAATGAAACAAGGTTTAGTTTTAGATAAACCACTCATGAACTAAATGAAGACTTTGTTAAAATCATACTAGGTTAGGATCAAAGAAGGACCCATAATGGGTCAACATCATAACTTATCCAAAACTTGATGAAGAAAAAGAGAGCTTAAGCTATGCAAACAATTAATAAATGCTTCCCTAAAGATGATGGATAAAGAAAAATTTCTTTAAGATACAAGAATATTGATCAATTAAATCAATGTATGGACAAAGTTGTATGGGAGGAATTGAGAAAGAAAAAGAAAGAGTTGAAATTTCAGCCAATCCCAATATGTGAAGTCACTAAGATTTGTAAACTTTAGCATGAAAAAGAGGAGATTAAGAGTTTGAATTACTAGAAAATAAGGGCTCATAAACAATATAATAATGTATTTTATTAAAAGAATTCAAACACAGTTGTGGGTGAGTTGTTCAAGTGTTATGACAACACCAATAATTCTTGATTTGCTTGATGAAGTCTTCAATCTGATGTTTGTACTTTGATAGTGGGGTGGAGCTACCTGGAAGGTGAAGCAAGATATCGGTGCAATGCAAGCTTGGGAATGTGCATCCTAGGCATTCAAGTGATAAAAAGGGCATTAGACTCAAGGTGGAAATAAATCTCAACCCCCTTAGTCTATTTTCTAGCCTAGAATGAGTGTGCTTAGTGACTGTGATTGAATAGAGTTATGATAAGCATAAACCAAATTCAAGAAATCTTAATTTCTCAAGTCTAAGAGTAGTTAGAGCACAATTATGAAAAAAAAAATTGAAAGAAACATAATCCAATCAATCAAACATCAAAGTATGACACAACTCAACTATGCTTGACAATGCAATTCATAACACAAGATTTTATAGAAAAAGAACTTGAAAAGAACAAGTAATTTTCACAAAAGAACATTGCAACATGGTTGTACTTGGATATTGGGTAATTAGTAGCATCATATGAACCTTAGGTCAGGTAGATACAGAGGAAGAGTAGATATAAAAAGCATCAGAGCATCGGAGGCTAGTGACTATCCTTATGTGTTGAGCTCAGACACAAGTTATTTAGAGATGTTGTTTAGCGTGGACAGCCCCATAGGAAGTTCAAGGTCTACATACTTACAAATGCTTGAAGATCCCTACAAGATGGAGTTCAAATATATCCAAATCAACCACTTAGGTGCTCACATATGTGAGGATGGTTTGAGATGATCAATTGTCCAACTTAGAAACCCAGATCAACCCTTTGGAATTGAGCACCTAGTGACCAAGTTTGAAGAGGGATCCTAGATAGACAATCAAGGAACCATGTATGTGTTCATGAGCTTACTTGATCAGAGTGATGAGTTTGAAATTATCATTCCTAAGTAAGACCTAGGAGATTTGGATTAGGAAAACCTTGGAAGAACCTAGAACTCCTAGAGGTAATTCCATTTTATCAAGAATAAACACACCAAAATGGATTCTGCTAGATAATAAAAGCATAGAGATCTTCTTAAATAGAGAGACAAATGAAGTGTTCTAGAGATTTAAACCTGATAAGCCTAGTGAAGTCGATGGAGTAATCGTTGAAAATTCAAGGACCCTCAATTCACTAGGGACGTTATCTACTTAGATAACACCTTTGAAAGAATATTTGTGGTTATGGAACATGACAGACACACATATATGTGGAAGGGTGAACTGATTTTACTTCCACATAGGCCTAATTATTCCCATGATCAACATGGAGCTTGATCCTCTCATGTCCTAGGTAGTAACAAAGAGAAAACTCGAGAGCAACTAGACGTGAGTTTTGCACATAGAACGATAAAAGAAAGACCAGGATTGGACACTCATATAGCTGAACAAGAAGGACCTAGAGGACATAGACATAAAAGAGGCATGGATGGGTTCCCTTTGCCTAGGCCAAGAGAACACCCTAGGATATTGAGACCCACTCAACTAATGAAATCAATGGAGAACTACTTTGATGGTACAAGAGACCCATATGATCATGTAGTAGAGTTCAAGGAAGTGTTAAGAGTTGAAAAAGTTAAGGATTTGTTCACTCAATACAATGCTTTTGGACTAGCTTTGAAGAATACAACCTCAACCTAGTTTCAACCTTAACATAAAGGTCAAATCTTGAATATCAACCGCTTGTTAGAAGCATTCATCATAGAATTCTCTAAGAAAGGCATCAAACATAATACTTCCTCATTGATCCTTATCTTTAAATAGATTCCACAAGAAATGTTAGGCTAGCCGGATGTAGGCTGAAACACTACATTTAGAGATGTCCAATCCTAGATCTACCTACTCGAATTAGGAAAGTTTTGATGTTCCTAGATGGCCTATTGAGTGCAAAGCTAAGATCATACACCTATTTCAAGGAGCATTGAACCATAGAGCAATGTGTATGAGTGTGCCTTGATATTGAGGATAACTTAGGTGGTGAGTTAGAAATTTTAACACTCTATAAGGATTCAAATTGTTCTAGTAGTTTCACCTCCAAACTCTCATCATCAATAGAGGAATTAGCAAAAAAACGTGGCTCAAAAGTTAGGAGTATATTAAAGAAAAACCTCCAAGGTGGTCTTAGTGAAGTGGTGCTACACTTGTGGAGGAGACCACATGGCCAATTTATGCCCCTTGATGGCTCAAAATTCAGGGAAACTTAATGGTGAGTATTGTTCCATTGAGAGAGAATATACAAATCATACTACACAAGATTGTCTATCATAAACAAGTAGTTGGAAAAATTACCAGTAGCCATAACAATAGACATGTAGATATCAAAACTACTACCAATGGCAACCATACTATAGACCAAAACAACCCTATCAACCACACTATTAGGCTTAATAGAGACCTCATCCAGTATTAGTTCAACAACCACCACCCTTTGCCAATGTGATTTCGGCAAAATATGCAATAGCAAAAGATAACCTAAATAGAACCATAATTCAATCATTCCCTATGATATTAGATAATAACCCCAATGCTAAAAGTTTCAACTCTACCCATGTAGATTGCCCACCAACTTATTATATAGAGTTACCAGAGCGTAGTGAGATCTATCAATACAAAGCAACACTAGTAGCACCTAATTGGGAACTTGAATAGTCAAATATAATGTACATGAATCCAAACCCTAGGACCCAATTAAGACAAATGAGACCGCAAGCACCTAGAGGACCTTATTATAGATGTCAAGGAGATCACTTCATGTGTGATTGTACACTTCCTTGCAACTAAGGAAACCTCAACCCATAGTGATTCAAGGTTTTTCTCCTGATGGTGGAAAGGAAAATCTCCTTAGAGATTGTCCTAAGAACCCAACCAATGCCAAAAAGAGTACCTCTATTAATGTGATTGGCTTGATAGTTGAACCCAATGCAAGTGTGATCAATGTAAACCCATTAGAGGTGTCATTAGAGCACAACCTCTATAGAAGAACGTATATAGGGAGCAAGAGAAGAACTCAAAAGCTAGTGAGTCTGAGAGCACAAAGAGCAAACTAGAGCTTGGAAAGATAGTCAAGAAAGAATGAAGATACAATGGGATAGAAAACTCAATGAGTCATAAGAAAGCCTTAAAAGAAAGAAAAACAAAAATAATTGAAATCGAACCTCAATCACACTCTCAAACATGACCACCATCCTACCCACCCCATCAAATCCCGCCATCCATCCCACCTGAACCTAGAGCACGATCAATCTTAGCTGACACTACCCTTGAAGATCTAGACATTATGTTCAAGGCATATTAGGCTAGGCTTAAAGATGGACCAAACATAGATGCGTTGGACAAATGTTATCCCCGAGTGGATTGAGGGGATTGAGAGATTGAAAGTACTAAGATTTGTGCAAAAATGGTAGAACTAGCTCAGACTATGCTTGATGCTTGTTAGAAAAACTGAGCCAAACCACAATTACATTTCAAGGTACCTTCGAGAGGTTAGAGCAGTTGGTAGCTAAACTAAAAACATTTGACACACCAGAGGCTCAAAATAGTGTAAATCAAATGGAAAGCTTAACCCTAAAGGAGGCTTATGTTCATAATTCTATGGATGATATTCACCCAAGATTTCTTGAGAGAGATCCAATAGGAGAAATGGGCCAAGGAGAGGGAGAATCCTCATCCTATTCAAGAATTGGATGATCCTCACGATCAATTCCCTTAGGGCATTCCATCTATATATGGGGAGCAAGAGGATGTACAATCGAGTGAAAGATTAGACTTCGAATCCAATTCCCTAAAAGAGTTTCTACACTTCATAGGCCCATGGGAATCTAAGTCTATTTAGATGAGAGCCCCCACAATTATCGTTAGAAATGATGAATCAATTCTACCAAGGGACACTGAATTAGTGAAGAACCCTAAAGTGCAATGCCATATCACTTTAGAGAAGCTACTTAAAATTAAACTTGAGTTGTGGAAACACATAGCAAATCAACTGCCAAAAGTAGCTAAGTCTCACTCTTAGGTAGGATCCCAAAGGAAAATACTGAAGACACCTATAGATAAGATAGGAGATATGAGCAAAGGGGAAGAAGGAAACACTTATCTACCTATCACATATTAAGGCTATACTACGTAAGCAATCTTAGATGTAGGTGCAGGGGTAGCTATTTCCACAACTTCCTTATGGAAACGATAGGGCAAGCTAGCTCTAAGACCCACCTAGATGAAATTGCAAATGGTAGATGGACACATTGAAAAACCCCTAGGATTGTTAGAAGGGATAACTCTCACTACTCGTGGTGTAGACTTTGAACACACCTTTACCATTTGTCATTTGGAAAGAATCATATCTATGAGATGGTTTTAGGTTGAACATTCATGACACAACTACATATAGTACATGATTGGGACACCAAATCCTTGCAATTACAACATTTAAGGTTCACCACTAAATTTAATCTCAAAGACTATTCTCACACGGATGTACCACCCCTACAATGGAGCCCATTTCGTAAAGCAATAGATGAGACATAATCACTGCATTCTATAGAATCAGATTCCTCATGGATTCATGAGGATACACACTTATGGATGTGTAAACTTGTAGTGGAAGAAGAGAGAAGACTAGAATCTAGGAACCTAGGTTTTATAGAAAACCCTAGATATCTTCAAGACCCAACCTCTACACCTATGGTATTGAACAAATGAAGAATTTGAACCCCAACTTGGGAAGGCATTTTAACCAAAATGGACATAATTGTAAATGAGTAACAATGGACAACCCATTGTGACAAAGATGGATATGACATCTCGATATTCATTGTAGAACCTCTCATGTTTGACCTTGTCATTGAAGAATGTGAGACTAGTGCATTTGTAGTAATAGAAGCTAGTGAAGGATGATGTGTCCATCATCATGGAACCATTTTGTGATTCAAAAGAGGAATACCTTTATGTGATAGATGCTAGGACTCAAGGACAAGGAGTATGTAAGCTTGAGAGGAAGTGCACTATGCTAGAAGATGGAAAGAATGAGAAGAAAAGCAAGAATAAATTACGCACACCAGAAGAGAAATAATCCTTGTTTGAAGTGCCACATAACTTCAAGAAATACAAGATAGAAGATTGAAAAATCATGGTCAAAATGTCTAAATGTCAAGCACTCATTGGAGAGGCCTATGATAACAGACTAAGAAAATAATATTAACAATAGAAGACGGAAAAGAAAGATCTAATTACATAGGACATGACTTGAGTGAAGAAGAAGAACAAGAGTTAATTTATTTGTTGAGAGAATATAGAGATGTGTTTGCATGGAACTATAAGGACCTCAATGGATTGGATCTATATATTTACTCTCACAAGATACCTATGACCTCATAACCCAAGCCAACCAAGCAGAAGCCTTACACATATAATGATAATTTTGCAACCAAGATTAGAGAAGAAATAGATCAATTGATAGAAGTAGGATTCTTCTATGAAATTGAGCGTACACAACAGGTATCCCAAATTGTGGTAGTGCCCGAAAAGAATGGCAAGTTTCTCGTGTGCATTAACTTGAAGAAAGTTAATGGTGCCATAATATGAGATATCTATCGATTTACTATCACCGAACACCTACTAGAATGAGCAGCAAGCAAGGAAGTCTACAACTTCCTTGATGGATTTGCAAGTTACAATCAAGTAGCCATTGCCCTAGAAGATTAACATAAGACAACTTTTGCCATCAAATGATGTATCTTTGCATTTCATGTGATGCCATTTGGGCTCACCAATGCAGCTGCTACGTATCAAAGGATGATGTATCATGTGTTTGAAGACTTCTTACAAAAGAACCGAGAGGTCTATGTGGATGCTCTGTGTGCTCATTCCCACATTAGACAAAGGCTCATCCTAGAGCTTTGACAGATCTTTGATAAATGTAGAGAGTATCAAGTCTCCTTGAACCCAAAAAAGTGTGTTTTCATGGTTAGGAAATGCAAGATTTCAGGGCATATAGTGTCAAATAATGGAATCTCAAAAAACAAGGATAAAGTTAGAGACATTGTAGAATTATCTAGACAAAGATAGTCAAGGAAGTACAAGCTTTCATGGGCCACTGTGGATATTACCACCATTTTATTCACATGTATGCTAGGGGCCTTAGGACAACTCTCAAGCTAGGGACCTTTGGTTAGTCTTGTCCTTGTCCTACCGAAACAAAATAATGGTCTACTTGGGATATGTCTAACATCCTTACTACCAACATTTTTTACAATCATCATCACCACGGAGATGATATCCATTCAAATATCCAAGGCATCCGAGATGACCATATAATAGAGTGGATAGATCCATTACACTATTTGAAATACTTCAACAAGCCTTATTCTAAAGACATAGCAGCATTTTAACTAGTATTCTTTGTGTTGATCATTCCTTTTTGACACCTCTTCCTCCGAACTGTTGATTATATATATATATATATATATATATATATATATATATATATATATATATATATATATATATATATATATATATATATGTGTGTGTGTGTGTGTGTGTGTGTGTGTGTGTGTGTGTATGTGTGTGTGTGCAGCTTATGTTACTTGATCAAACGATTTTAAAGAAGATAAGTTAGTACTTTACCTACTTCATCGAAATCTTACGTCCTATCGAAAACATAGACCTCCTCTTATCTAATATTTTGTTGCGATCTATTTTGTATATAAGCTGAGTCGTCCCTTCATTTATATAGGTTGGAAGTGGTTTCTACTTGGTTTTCTTGAAATATTTGTACGAATTAGTTGGCAGTTTATCTATGTAATTTATGTTCACCTCTATGATTATATCTATAATATCTTCCTTTATTCCGTTTTCATTCTCTTGTCTTCTTTGGAAGCGAGCATAGTCTACATACGTTATCTTAAAATATGCATTATTATTAAATCCATCTTTCGTACATTTCTTTAATTACGGACCAGTCTATATTTAGATGTTTATCTTTGTTCTTATTAAATACTTCTTAAAAATGGAGAGATTCTCAAAAGGGGACCTATTTTGGAGAAAATTTTCATCTTTACTTTGTATAACCCCTCTGTAATTGATGATGTATTGTAAACATTATATCTAGATGGAACCATCAACTTCTTACTTGAAGCTTTGAGTTGTAGATATTTAGGGAAACGATCAAAATGGAGCCATAATTTTGCATATTTTAAGTACTATCTTGCCATGTGTATCTCGTTATATGCCTATAGAGATGTAATGTCAAACGTTTTTTTTTTTAATGGTGTTCATCCATACATATTTGATTTGTCTAGGAAGACACTTTGCAAAGAAAGAGGTTTGGGATCCCAATACGAAAGGCGTGCTCAATATCAAACCATTTGTGCTAAGCAGAAAGATTTGAGTGGGTTGGGTATTGTAGATGTGGGGGGATGGCAGATCAGTTGGCTTCCAAGTGGATGGTTAGAGCATGGTGCAAATCTAAAAACTTCCTATGCAAAACTATTCTTAAAAAAAAAAATCTTCTCTTATGCTTTGGGTCTTCCTAGGTGCAAGGAGCATGATCTTCTCACTTTGTCGTTTTCTTCTTTTTGAGTGACTCCCAGGGGCTCAAACTGAGTTTGATCCTTGTGGAAGAGTTGGAAAGTTGCAAGATATTATGGACACATGTATAGAGAAAATACAAAATCTAAAAACACACAAAAATAGAGTTGCACAATAGATGATACAATACATAGTATTGGGTGCAATCTCTCCTGACACACTCTATTGCATGAGTCTCCAAAGTACGTGTATTTATAGGTTTTTATTATGCCCAAAATAGAGATTACAATGAGGAAAACACTTCAAAAACATGCATAAAAGTAAAATTTTATAGAGAGCCTTACCATTTATTTACAAGAATCATGATCCACAATGATCCAAATGTTAACCACTATTTTTATGACTTTCTAAAAAGAACCTTCTACATGGGTCTTTATTTACAGAATATATAGAATATATAATTTATTTATGTCTAGACACAATAATAAACTCCAATAATTCAGCTTTCCATAAGTGATAACATGCCCCCAATTGAAAAAACAATTGACTTCACTTGATGAGAAATAAAATAGACATGGACAACCAATCACATCTCCCATCATTGAACAAACATAAGCATGTTCCATGTAAAAACATATGCATGAAAATGTATCTTGGAGGAGTTAAATTATTGTGAATGTGAATGATATGCAAAAATTAAGAGATCATCATGAAGGGTCAATGAAGTCTTATTGCTACTGACATTCTTCAATAGAATGATTTTAATAATTTACTAAATATTGATGATATTGAGTACTTGAAATTTAGTGGTTATGTCATGATCTATTATTTTCACCCACATTAAGATTTCAGATTCCTCTTCAAGCAAAGAAGGATCATCAAGAATAGGAGGGAGTTGTAAAGTGCCTTTGAATTATATTAGTAAACTAATATAAAAAGAGATATGTATATTCCAGTTAGATGGTATATCTAATCTAAATGAATTATCATTAATCTTTCGAATAATGTGAAATGGTCCATAATTGTGTGGTGTAGGTTTAACATTAGGATATTTTATAATATTTTTCAAATGTCTTTTAATGATACCCAACCACACTAAATCATTTTCCTTACATTCTTTTGCAAATCGTTTCTTATTAACATCATGTGTGTAACATTCTTGAGTTCTCCTAATGTGCTCCTGAACTTCTTGAAGTACAGAAATGTAATATCAAGCAATAGAATCAACCATAGGAATATCATTTTGAGTGAGTGACATAGGAATGTGAATCTTTGTACCATAAAACATTTCAAAAGTTGCATGGCTAATAGTTGTATGTGTTGTGTTATTTTCAAAAAATTGAAGCAATGGCAATTTCTCATCCAAGTTACTGGGACTATCTAATGAATAACAACACAATAAAACAATAATAATTCTATTTGTAAATTCATGTTGCCATTACCTTCTAGATGGTGTAGAACTAATTTAACCGAAATATTGAAATAAGCTAGCCCAAAAATGGTTGTAAAAATGAACATCATGATCACACTACATGACTTTTGGGAAACCATGATGTGGGAAAATACATTTAACAAATAACTTAGAAGCCTAAGGTGGAAACAAGTTCTTTTTACATGGAATGAAAGATGCATATTTACTAAACTTATCAACTATTGTCCAAATCATGTCATTATGAAATGAAGTCATAGGAAGAACAGTGATGAAATCCATAGAAATATGTTTCCATGGTTCGTTCAGAATGGGAAGTGGCATTAACAATCCAAACTTTTTACTATAATGACATTTGACATATTTACATACAATGCATTGGGAAACATATGTGCAATTCTCCATATGTGACCAAAAGGAAGATGTTGTGCTTTGTATGCCTCTATGTACCATATAATGTGGTTCATGCATTTCCTTAATAACAAAATTTATAAAAGCTTGAGAGATGCATAATTTGTGTTGAAAATATAGGAAACCATTATGAAATCTATAATTTTTATCAAGTGAAGATGCAGAAGTGTTGAAACCATTCCATGCATGTGAAAAATAAAAGTTTTTAGCATAAGTAGGGATCATGTCATGAATGAATGAATATGAATGGTATAAATATTATGGATTAAAACATAATGTAACTAGGATAATGGAAAATGACTAAGAGCATCTGCTACAGTTTTAGCTTTTCTAGGTTGACATTGAATCATAGGCTGAAAAGTTAACAAAAAGGAAACCCATTTGATATTTCTATAAAGAATTAATGGTTGATTTAATAAGCGCTTAATATCTTGTTGATCTATTTTGATTAATACCTTAGATCCCATAAGGTAATTTTTTTAAATCCTTAAAGCAAGCAAAACAGCTAACAATTCCTTATCATATGTACTATATTTCTTTTTAGAGGGTTTAAGTTTCCTACTTTAAAATGCAATGGGATGATCATTTTACATTGAAATTGCACCTAAAATTGAGCCCAATAGCATTGGTAACTAGATGAAAGGGGTGTGCAAAATTAGGTTACTGCAAAACAAGTTCATGTTTGATTTTTTTAAAAGATTCTTGTTGTGATAACCTCCATGAAAATTTTACTTTCTTTCTCAATACTAAAACAAGGGGAAGTATTAAATAGGAAAAATTCCTAAAAAACATTTTATAGAAATATTCAACATAAGAAAAGAATGTATATCATAAACTGATTGAGGTACATGCCATTCTATAATTACTTTGATTTTCTTTGGGTCTACATGCACTTGTTGACTAGAAATGACATGCCCTAAATATTCTAATTTACTTTAGAAAAAGGAACTCTTTTTAGGATTGATGTAAAGCGTGTTATGTTGTAACAAACTAAAAACTATTTTTAAATGCTTATCATGCTCGCTTTCATTCTTATAAACAAGTATATCATCAATGAAAACTAAAAAAAAGTTCGATAATTAAGGAAAACATTATTCATCATATGTGAAAATGTAGCAGGAGCATCTATAAGTCTAAAATGTATTATCATAAACATAATGGCTAGTTTGAGTCCTAAAAGCACTATTTTAAATATGGCTATGCATCATAGGTATCTAATGATAACCATATTTAAGATCAATGTTAATAAAGATATGGGCTCCTCAAAGTTTATTTAACAAGTCATCTATCTGAGGAATAGGGTATCTATTCTTAATTGTGATCTTGTTGAGGGATCTATAGTCAATGCACAATTCTATAATTTTTATTCCTTTTCTACACTAAGAGAAAATGTGCTCCAAATGGGGAAGAACTAGGCCTTATGAATCCTTAACTTGGTTTTCTATTTCCTTTTGGTGAAAAGGGCCATGTTTATAAGGTGGTGTATGCGGAAGAAAACTACTAGTAATTAGATCTATATTATGGTCAAAGGATCCTCAAGATTGTGGCAATTTAGAGGGATAATCAGACATAAAACAATCCTTATCAGAAGTCATAAAAGATTTATGTGCATCAAACAGAGTATAAGTATAATCATTGATTACATTTATAAAAATGATGCATGAATTATAACCTTTCCTAAATGCACATTGTACTTGAGTGTGCCCAATCAATGCAAGTGGTTGGAAGTTATGCCTTGTAGTCAAAGAAATGAGTTGACCTTTAAATTCAAAATTAAATGCATGTATATGATAGTCAATACGTGGGTTATAATGGTCATGAAAAGGCCTTGATTCCTAGTTGTAGATGATGATGTAACACTTGAGATCTTCTCTCTTTTCTTGTTGAAGCCTCTGAAACCTCTTCGTTTTTTCTTCTGCACCACTAAGAGCCTCATAAGCTCTGATACCATGTAAGAAAGTAACAACATAGCGGAGTAGACCAATAGATAGAGTTGAGGGCAAAATGCAGACAAAGATAGAGAAAATCTAAGAGATAGAGAAATAAAATTATCAAATTGCCAAGAATAATACAGCTATAATAATGGTGTTGTGTACCCATGTGCTCCCAATGTGGAGCTTAGATGGTGATCTAGGCAGACTCTAGATGAAGGGCTTACTAGTGTGCAATGATATGTAAAGCTCAACATGGGCCATGACTATATAGCTTTTAGAAGGGGATTCGATATAGATAAACGTAGTTAGAAGATACAAAATAGTTGGAAAAATATACAATATGACAATATCTCCATGACTAGAAATCCTACTATCTTGGCTCTAGGAGCCAGAAGGATAGGCCTTGGGACCCCACAGAAGGGGATGATCCCCCCTCTACACTCCCCCCATTAAGATTCTATGGGAAAATTGTATGATGCCACAAGGCCTTTAGTTTCATGTTGAATGGAAACCCAATGATTGAGAAGTTTATGGCCTACCTGACCTAATGGCTAGGCTTCGAAAGATCATTTATTACCATCAATGGTCACACATAGACCTCATCTTACTTTGAAGTTAGTGTTCCACAAATGTTCGGGCTCTCACAATGGCTTCTCCTTATAATGGGGGCCTTATAACTGAGCACCATGGATCACTTGAGGCTGGAGTATTGAGTATAGCTAATAATTGGTAGGAGGACCTCCAAAGGGAAAAGGAGCTATGGAATAAAGGGTTTCGTATGCGAAAACATCTTTAGAATCAAGAGAGAAGGCATTGGATTACATTTTAGGACATAGACCCATCTAGGAGAGTTTGCTATGAATATTGGTGCCTTATAAAATAAAGAATGGGAGAACTCAAAGACTTGCCTCCACATAGGGCATGGTCCCCTATGAGTTGAATGTTTAAGATAGATCAATGGTGAAATATTGGATAAGGTGATGAGTGCCAAGGAGCATCTCGGCTTGCATATCCCCCTTGACAAAAGATAATGCCTCAATTGGACCTATATCAGATGGCAATTTAAGTTTGAGAATTTATGGCATCTTCTCATTGAAAATAAAAAGTTAGTTTTTATGTGGCAAATTCTCTACATAGGAATCTATACCAATGTCAAAGTTAATAAATTATGTAGGGCCCCTGAGTGGTGTAAGTGTTGCCTTCATGGTAGGGAAGACATTGTTCATCTCTTCTTTTCATGCCTTGAGATTCATGTAGTCTGGTAGGCTCTTGCCAAGATTTTGAGTTTATACAGTCAAATCAACTAGAAGCAAGTGTTAATTGGAGAAGCGGTAAGCTGCTCTTTTGCCTTATGGAATGCAATCAAGGGGGAAGCACTTTGGAAGATATGGAAAGAAAGATGTGTGGTCAAATTCGATGAACATCTCAAAGAATGATTGATTGATAAATCCATGTGTTAGTTAGGTCGAAGAATATGTAATAGTTAGAAGTCCCCTCCCTTCAGACACCATAGGATGTTAGTTGTGGATAATCAAATGTGAATTGGTTGGCCATGAGCGTGAAGAAAAGATCATTAACCTTCTCTATAAATCCCTTTAAAATTTACTTTTTTTGTGGAATCCATGCCATCCCCATTACTACACCTTCGGGCAATCCCAAGAGCACTATGCCCCTTCTATTATTTTGTTTGATTAATTCAAGCAAACAAGACTAGACTTCGGATGAACTTCCTTTGTAGTAGTGTGAAGTCTTTAGTCAACTTCCTTAACGTTTCAATCAACTCCCCTCTCTTGAAGTCACTCACATACAAACACTTGCACAAACACACCCATACAATTTCGAGGTCATTTTCTTCTTTCTTTTTCTTTAAGTCACTCACACACAAACACTTGCACAAACAAACCGAGACCTTTTCGAGGTCAATTTCTTCTTGTCATAATATAGTAACTAACACCATCGAAGGCATCTTCTACATGAACCCTTTTAGATTGTTTTTCATGTACATTATGAAAGGAAAGGTATATGCTATGTAGTAGGCATGTATTGAATATCTATGTCTAGTCATGAGAGTCTGTTGCCATTATCCTTGGTCTAAAGCTCATGCATTAACTCATTGCGGAGCCCATTCATGGCTCGTGACAAAGTCAGAAAGCGATTTCCAGAGTGGTGGCTTGAGTTACAAATCACACGCATTGTCAAGAAGGTGGTTTAGCTGATTCTGTGTACCTAAGCAGAAGTCTCTCTCTCTCTGTCTCTCTCATAGTAAATCATAGTGATTTACTGTATGAATTCCTGTCAAACAGTCCCATCGTGTCTTCGTGATCGATTCCTCTCCACGCAGGCATTTCAGTCCATTGTGTACCTTCTATCATTATTCTCTCTCTGTCTCTCTCTAGTAGCTTCAGGAAACTATCCAGAGTAGACGTGATTCAATTGATTGTATACCCACGTGGAAGTTTTTATGCTTTCTATCTGAGCAATCTCTCTCTCTGTGCAATGGCGGGTCACTAAACTATCTACATTGACGGAAGTTTAGGTGATTGTATAGCAAAGCTGCAAAAGGAAGTTCGCATACTTTCCAAAGTTTCCATACTAATATTCTCTCTCTCTCTCTCAGACGTGCACGTGCACGAACCCACGCATGTACTTTCTATCATAATACTCTCTCTCTCTTTCTCTCTCTCTCCATGCACGTGGGCGAACCCAAGCAATGTCCGCAGATTCCTCTCCATCAAAGAAACTCAGTTCATCATGTACCTTCTTCTATCATAATATACTCTCTCTCTCACACACACACACACATACGCTCCATTGCTTAAATTTGATGCCTGACCCTGGGCATCACCAAATTTTGAGGGATGCTCTGGAAATAAAAGCGGGCATCCTTATCATACACAAACAAACATCTTTTCATTGTTTGAATAGAATACCACCTTGATGTTATAGTGTTTGACTACACATCTTCATTTGTAATCTTCAATATTTTTTATTTTTTCCATATGTCATAGATTCTTTTCCAATCTATAAGATCACATGATGGTCTAAGCATGGAGATTCGCATAAGCTTATCTAGTGTGCCCACCTTAAGATGTTGTCTACGATCAATTTTGATGATGTTTTGCTTGGAAAATCCTCTCTCACAAGGCACTGATGATATGGGAAGCACCAAGAGTATCTGCCACAACTTCAATAGATTTGGAAATGTTTCTTGCCAATGTGAAGTATTAGAGAAAACTCTCCATGCATCTTTGAAATTCATACCTTCACATTCATAATATAGAGTATCCACAAATGCCTTCAACTCTTTTTCACATCTATTGGCATTGATGACATGATTACCAATACGTGTAAGCAAACGTGATAACCATATGATGGATTTTCTATCTCTTTCATCTTCTTCACTTGGGTAGTACATAGGGCTAAACAATTTGTTAGCATTGAAAAAATACATATGAGGGAATCTTTCATTAATACAATCAATTACTTTCAACACAAAATCTTTTGCCATCTCTATGCATGTATTCAAAGATCCATCTTAGATATCTAATGGAAAACCATTTTTGTCTTTACTTGGCATGGATACATACAAAAGAGTGTGAGTATACTCCTCCCCATTCTCATTTACATGTTTCAAGTAACCCATTTGTGCCTTTTCAATGAAAAGTTTCAAGTACGTGGTACTCTTTGCAAAGATATCACCAAGAAACTTCTTTTTCAAAGAGTTCAAGCATACTTCTATAGATGTGCTGAAAGAAGTAATATCTATACTTTCTCTTTGGAAATTTTTATTCAATCCATCCAATTCCAATAAGACATTTGCCAATAGATGTATGCAAAATAAGACTTTGAATATGCATAATTTCTCATACCACATTGGTGCTTTGCTTTTCCAAAATGTCAAGATTGCTGGTAATAGTTTAACCAAGCATACCATCATATTTCCTCTTGCCAACCATCTCATCTCATGAATTTGCAATACCTCCAAAACTTGAAGATTCATTTCTTGAAGTAACTTTTGAAAGTGCCAATGTCTTACATTTGAAGCATTTATCCAAGAATATACTTTATTAGCAATTTTGCCCACATAAGAAATACAAGGAAAACCTTTGCATGCATCAACAATTGCTAGAGCTTCCCTGTGTGCAACACAATGCATAGCAATCAGATTTGGCACATATCTACTAAGCTTTGAGACAAGTCCCTGATGGCATTCAAGCATTGAACTGTCTCCATTTGTAGATATACCAACCAAATGCTTAATATCCAATTAAATTTTTGAAAACATATTCATTATTGCATCATACTTTGTTTGTGCATATCCATTTGCAACTAATATCAACTTCAAAAATTGATGCTTGGAAACTCCAAGCCCAGATTTGCTCAAATATGAAGCATAAACAATTAAATGTTTCTCCAAATCCCTATCTGTGGACTAATCTATCATTAATGCAAGATATAGACTTTGTGATAAATCATTCCTTTGATGATTTTCCAAATAACAAGATATGCATGCAATAAATTCCTTTGCTGCCATAATATTGATATAAGAAGAATAATCTCTTCTTAAAGGCATATCTTTCACATCCAATTAGAATGCCAATTCACATAACGCTTCATACTTCATCAAAGATATATCTTGCTTGGAAACAAAGTATATATGATAACTTCATGCAAGTAATCATTCTACTTTTGTTTCTACCATGCATGATAGAAGCATGCTCGGGAATCTTCTTATCCTTTTCTGCATACCATCTTGATCTTCCAAGTTTATGCTCAGAAGAATTATTATGCTTTCTTATAGCACCTTTCATTATGGTTTTGCAACCATCACCTTTCCCCCATGGACCATCGATTCGGTACTTCTCACACCATATGCATTTCATGCGCACTCCACTTCCATCAACAATAAGCTTCAAGAAGGGAAATTCTATTTCCCATGTCCTATTGTATTTCCTCATCTTCATCTTCTTAACTTTTGAGTTTGAAGGTTCACTTCCAAAAGATGTTGAGCCATTATGCAAAGAACTCTTTGAACCACGATATTTTCATCATCTTTTTGGTCCTGCAAGGAATCATGACTGTGCACACTTTCTATACAATGCATGGATGAATTTGCAGTCTCTTTAAGCAAAGCATTGTTCAAGTCAATATCAAGAACTTCAATATGTATATTATCTGTATCATTTACATCTACCTCATCATCACTTCCAAAAAGTGCATACATCATTTCATCTTTTGTATGCATGCCCACCTTGGGTATTTCTAACTCTTTTTTATTAACAACTTTTTTGAAATAGAGTACGTTGAGACATTTCATAAAGCTGTTATCAATACATGCAATGTATAAAACATACCATTTTGCAATTAAAAAGTAAGAACAAAGATGTTTTTCACAAAAAATATCTAATTGCAAATTTAACCTGCTCCAAACTTGAAAAGTTGAGGAAGTCCTTGGAATGTTGAAGACAAATAATTCTTTTGCTCTCCAATTTTTCTCTTTGATATCAATGATTCCACAAATTGAGATAACCTATGAAAAAAGTAAACTCTTGAGTAAAACATAAACATTTTAATAAAGAGAATTGATGCATAATAAATCTTGAATAGTCTTATCGTGGCCATCTTAAAAGCATGCCACAAATCAATGCATAAAACATCTTAAATCGAGTAGCCGTAACCCACTATCATCTTACTAGCTATCACCATGGTAAGTACATGTTATACATTATCAAATTATGCCATTTTGCAAATGGTACTCACTTGCTTAATGCTTGGTCAATGTGGAGATTGCAAGTCGTTGGCTAATGAGTTTGAATGTGCAAGTTAAAGTCCTTAAGGCTTAGCCATTGAGTGTCAAACTTCGGATTTCAATCTTCAGACATTCTCTTCAATGGACCGAGCTACGAGCACTTGAGTCTTGCATCGAATGCCAAACTTTAGATTCTAGTCTCCAAACATTCACTTCAATGAACTGAGCTACAAGCAGTTGAGTCTTGCAAAGTTGTGTCAAACTTTAGATGACAAACATGGAATGATGGAAGACAATGGCAGATGGCTCATGACTCGTCATCAATAATCTTGTAAATTGTAATAACAATGTGTGGCATGTGCACGAAGTTGAGGTAGAAGACTCATGTGAGTCACGACAATGGACAGTGAGCACACCTCTGCATTGTGCATGCGAACAATGTTAGAACTTAGAACTTTCTACATTGTCATTGGGCATTCGAAAATGGGCATTCATTCTTTAACGAGCTCAAAAGTTATAGTCTATAGAACTCACGAGATGGATCATGGTGCAAGCCTCGAGCACTAGAGTCTGGTAGCAAAGGTTGAAGGCTGAAGCTCGCCAATGACTCAAGAGGGAATCTGAAATCGATCGCATAGGCATCTAGACAGTAGGTAGAGGGCACGGCGTGTGAGTCTTTGGAGTCTGGAGAGTGGATTCTCGACACTCGTCACTTGAAAAGTTTTTTTTGTTCGAGTTACAAGTCTCTGGAAATGTAGGCTGAATCCTGAGTTTTGAGGGATTTTGCTCTCTGGAAAAGTACAAAAATACCCCTGGGCTGAGCCTTGGGCATATGCCCAAGGCTCGGCCCAGGGGTTTTTTCTGCAAAAAAAATGCTCCCAGGGGCCCAGGCCATATGCACAGAAATGATCTAGAGAAATTTCTGCAATCTCTCCAAAGAATCGGCACATTTCCGGAGAATTTTTCGAAGCACTACAGGTTTTAGATTAAGTGGTGTTCGGGCGGCCAATTTCATGATCACTTGCTGCAGGTTTTATACCTGTACACTATCAGATCCCACGGCCCCAAACTCCATTGTCCACTGAGCAGTGAGCACTCTCGAATTAGAACCTAGAAGTCTAGTATTTGATCCCACGACCGGCGGGTCACAGGTGCACACTCTCACGACTTCATATAGGTAACAGCTTTCACGAGTCACGACTATATATATATATATATATATATATATATATATATATATATATATATATATATATATATATATATATATATATATATATATATATATATATATATATATATATATATATATATATAGAGTTTTTTAAATTACCAAGTGAAGTTATTGGTCCAAGTGTCTTTATGAATCAAAGAGATAGCTTTAAAAAGGACCTAAGTTCTTTCAAAGTCAGGAAGTCAAAGCTTCCCTTACTCAAATTATTAGAAAGTGACACTTAGGAGTTTCAAGTTGGGCATCCTTTAGCAAGCTAATAAATGTAAGTCCTCCATCCTATGAACTCTGATAGTCTTTCGAAGTGCAACTAGCTCTTTGTGGGAGCCTGAAATGATTGTAAAAGAACTTAGCCACTCAAAAGCTTGATTGAATTCTCTCTTTGATCTACTCAAGATGTGTTAATGGTACGTATACCTTTCAATGTGTCTCTAGATTTAGGTTTATCAAGGTGTAATGGCATTTGAGGATTGTTTCTCAAATGATTTTCTTTCAAAATCGTCTCCTTGGGAGCTCAGAAGCTTGCAAGTCATTCACATAATTCAAAAATTTTTGAGATTAACATTGGTAGTGTCTAGGCTAGACTAGACCTTATGGAGATACCCATAAATCTTTCTTTACATGGGGACTATGTCCTTCTCAAAGTGTGCTCAAAGAGGTACAATTTAGTGTCTGATTCGTGCAAATCTATAACCTAAGTAGAGATGGTCTTTGTCCTTGTCATAGTACTTAAGGAAGACAATGGAACACCAAGATTTATGTAAGTGCCCTTGCACAAGGTCCCTAAATCACTTTATGCTACATGTGCAATTTTTTTCATGGTGGATATTGAGTTTTAAATGAAAAAAATATATCTTCTATATCTCTAATGTTGATCTTTTAGGTTGTAGGAGACGTTAGTACAAGGTTCCTCATAAACTTGAAGTGAAATGAGTGCAACGCCTAGAATTCCATTCTTTGCTTCTTACAGCTTTGGCACTAACAAGGTTAAGGATCTTTTTTCAAAAGCTAAAGATTTAACTAAAGGTACTAAGCTTGAATGTTTCTTGCCAAAAAATTTATTAATCTACACTTGGATGAACAAAAATTCCCCAAGTATCTCCTCACCAAAGAAAATGGATTTTTGGAATTTCTTTCACAAACGCTCTTAGGGTTGATTTTTCCTTAATGCCCTACGTTTGACTTGCCCCTAGAGGCTTCAATTGATCTAGCAATGAATCCAATTCCTCTTTAAATCTTACAGAGGTCTCAGCTAAGGATCAACCTAAGGACAATGGGGGTGGTGTTTTTGAGCCCATAGACCCTAATGCTATGGACCAAATCAAGATGGTATATCTTCGTTTTGCCTCTATGACTCTCAATAGTCCCAAGGTACTTATAAATGCTGCAAGTTCATGAGACGATGTCTCTGCTCTAAGTAAGTTAGTGAAATATCCTTTCTGATTTTGTCTTTTGGAATTTGTGAGTAATCTCTTTGATGGGTCCAAACTATAGGTGGCAAACTCCCTTACTTCAAAAACTACGAAGAAGTTTGCTCCAAAAATGTCATTAGAAGTAACGATGTCCTTGGATGTTCGTTTGTAAAAAACCAGCCTCAAGAATTTTTTTAAGTGCACTTTGCAGTCATTTTCTATGCTTTGTTAGAGGTGATGAATCTATTATTGGATACATAGAACCTAACTATCTTAGCTTTCTAGACAATAAAACTAATCTAGCGTAAATTTCTCACTCCATTGGAGGTGCTGTTTTTTGGAGATATCACCCTCAAGAATGCAACCATTTGCACCAAAAAAAAAAATGTTGCAGCCAATGAAATATGTAAGGAATAATCTTGGTTTTTCAACGTTGGTGTGTGACATGGGAATACCTTAGCATGCCCCTCATTTACTCAGTCAAAGTCATAGTGCAATTGCATTGTCTAAGAACAGAGTCTATCTTGCAAAAAACAACATATGGGTTTCGAGATCAAGGCATTTATGGTCTCCTAACCATTGAATGCATTATACTTGAGATGGTTACCAAACTATTGTCACCTTTTAATAGCTATTTTTGCATAATATCTTGTACAGTTTGTAAGGTTCGCATCAAATAGGAGGTTATATAGATCATACATAAATACTCGATATCCTTGTTAATTAATATTTATATTTTCTCGTGTGGCCCATATCAACCATATTAGGCTTTGAGACAAGATTGTTGTTATTGGACTATATGTGAAAGGATAAATGAACACCGGACACTAGTATATGTATATCCCTAGAAAACATGTAATGGCCTAGTCAACCACACAATGCATTGAAGTTCTTAAATAGAAACTTATTGATAGTTTTTAAATAGTTTTTAACAACATGGGTAATTATCTCTTTGGTGATTTAAGGTTTTTTTTTCTCTATTGATTTGTGCATGATTCATGAACAAAACTAGTATTAGAGAGTTTTCTAGAGGGAAATGACTCTTCAAGCAATGGCATGGGGCTGGCTGCCACTCAATCTCGTGTGTGAAAATCTAAGGTTATGAAGAAAAAACCAGGTTTTACTATGCCACTCGAGCCCATATCCTCATGTATGGATTATTAAAAGAAAAAAAATGTCTTCACCAATGGGGCATGCTACCGAGTCATGCCTATCAACCGATGAGTTGCATTCATAAAAATGTTTTTCTGGACTTATTCTAGAACATCTTATGAGCTAGATAGGAACCATGCAAGAGTCAGGGATAACCTATGCCTCCCTGACCTATGCCGATGTTTTTGGCCAATTAAATAGACATGTGCTCAAGGGTTTAATTAGAGAACATATGTCTTAGATAAATCATACTTAGTTTGATCAATGAAAACTAGCATAAACCCTTATTGGTATACTAGAAAGGGGAGGAAGAGCATGGATGTTTGAACCTAAACAACAGTAAAAAATAGAGATGTAGTTGATGTAGTTGCATGCTATAATGTATATTTTTTTCATGTCCATTGGTTGATTCTATTTCAAGACAACTTGTAAAGAATGAGAAAAGAGATAGATGAAGTTTTAGAGACATTGTAAAAATGAAGCATGTCACACTAATTTCTTGGATATTCCCTTCTTATTCAAACACTTCATTCATAAACACTTTCTGAATTTGACTAGGATTTGTGATACTTTGATCCAATGATATATATTTTGGCTTTTTGAAACCTAATCAACTACTTTGTGTGTTGAGTCAACTAGTAACTTTTTCTTTCTTACACACATTCACTTTTTCTTACTACATTCATAGAATGTAAAGGGTATCTTCTTGATTGTATGATTCAACATACAAGTATACTCTATCTCTCTTTCATTCTCGTTCTCTCTCTGTCTCTCTCTCTCTCCCCACAAACTTCCTATCCAACAGTCCCACCATATCTCCCGATTCCTCTCCAACAATTTAGTATAAGTAATTATGTGAGGTTACATGGGCAAGCCACATCTAAGTGGCTTATGATTGTGCATAGTGAATTTACAATGATCTCTCTCTCTCTCTCTCTCTCTCTCTCTCTCTCTCTCTCTCTCTCTCTCTGTGTCGAACACGCACAATAATCTGTCTTCTCTCTACCAACAAGGACATGAATATGTATTCTCATTTTCGCACAGACAAGTTACATTAGACAGTTTTCTCTTTTGAAGATCAGAGAAACATACATACGTGTTCTCCCTCCTATACGCAATACTCTCTCCTCTCTACTACACACAATATTGTTTCTCTTCTTTCTCCCTCTCCATCACTCACCGACATACATATTCGTCCTCTTCTCCTATGGAAAATGTCTCTCTTCTCCTTGTCCGTCTCTCTTTTCTCTCGTGCACACAGTAATGTCTCTCTTCTCCCTCACCGACCCACATATTCTCCGCCGTCTTCTTGTCTAACGCACAAACACAGTCAACTTGTAATGAAATAGTCTAAGAGTACATTGGAGCGAGCCAAATCTACACGCTAAGAAAACGTATCAATAATGAATATCGTAATGGTCTCTCTCTCTCTCTCTCTCTCTCTCTCTCTCTCTTTCACACACACAGACACGGACACACACACAAACACACACCTCTCTCTCTATCTGAACGACATACATATTCTTCTCCTTTTCCTCTCATGAACAGACATTATATGTACTGTATGATATAGTTTACAAATGACTTTCAAGCAGCCCCACCATGCACCCATAATCCTTCTCCTACGAAAGTTCAGTGGTTTACGTAAAATCACGTGGGAAGCCCATGTCTACGCGACTGAAAAAAACGTGCAGATACTTTCCTCTCTCTCTCTCCTTCTCTCTCTCTATCTGAGTTCTTCTGGATATGACATCTCCGCCTCATCAGAAATTTTTTCGGGAATGAGAAGACCTATCTTGGAGAATAGGTTATTAATAGAATTGTTTTCAAATTCAAATTTCAATCCTAGCCTTTGCAGGCGTCGGAATAAATAGCTTTTTGCCCCATCTAATAAATCCTCAGCAATTTTTTTAGAGATTCTAGGAAGCTCGTGATTTGAGTCGTAACTTAGTTTAAGTATTATTTCTGGATATGTTTCTCTAATCAGGCCGTAGAAGTATCTCCACCAGGTGGGGGTAAAAAACAGAGGTATATAATCTCTCAACAAGCTCCATTTTTCATCCATATTGTCTTTCCAAAAGATCCAAGAGATTTTATATCTGTCCAACTCCGTTGATAATTCATTCAAATTGGTAAATTGGGACGAGCGAGTAGCTTCTTCTTGGGCAGATTCATCTGCAAACCCCGCATCTCCGCGGGGAACCTCTTTTACGATTGATCCTGATAGAAATCTCGATGTTACATTATTGCATAATGAGAATCTTAGCGACCAATAAGGTGTATCCAATTTTTCTACTATTACCAGCTTAAAATCCAAACATAATTAAGGTGTATGAAAGCACAAAATTATGAAGTTTTATACCTAAGATCAAAGTACTTACCCATACATCTCCTTTCTAAAGTCCATGAGGATTATTTCATTATGATATTGATATTTCAATCATCAATCACCTTATATATCTCAGAGGATTATGGATCTTGAGCATAAATAACTATAGTCATGTATTGAAGATGAAAGCATCAATGATTTTCCAATGTCCTATGGATATTTTGAAAATCTTTTACAATGATTTGGAGATATTAGGAGCTATAGAGTGTTAACAAGGCAAGCCATTTTTAATGCAGACTACATGCGCCCATTCTTTACTCAAAATTTGCATTGAAAGAGCACAAATAAAAGTAAAACTTCGATCTGGAGAACATTAAAATTAGAGAATTATAATATTGTTCTTACGTGTGTCATAAAAATGTTGTGAACTACCACTATAGGATTCTTGTTGGATGATATTGACAAATCATACTGACAAATAGTTCATATACCTCAAATGAATATAGATCCTAAAACTAGGGACCTGAAATCATCACTCGGAGTTCAAACCAAAAGCATCATTTCTCAACATGATAAACTATTCTTGTTTTCATGTTACCTTTTCAAGTTTACATAAAGAAGATGCATGAATCAAGTCTCAAGGGACTATTGATACTTGTCACCATCAAAGTAATATCTCTACAGGTTGCATCTTAGGTCCTATTCCATGTAGTCACCTTGTGATCGCCTTTATGACATGCAAAGACAATTCACAGAGATGTGAAGATATCAAAGGCTCTATTGGGCTATCAAGCAACGTCTCTAACAGATATTAGAGTCCATCCATTCCATGCTGAAAGTAATAGTAACATAGACTTCAACCAAATCCTTTTTGAAACTAAGAGTGGCATAGATGATCACACTTAAGGTTTTCCAACATAATTAAGTAACTCAAGGACAATTATCATAACGATAAACAAGGTTTTCAAGCCAAGAATTTGACATCCACCTGCAACAAAAGATGTTGTTTGGAAGTATATGAGGATCCTTCTACTATGATAACATAGGTATCAATTACCTTATATACATCAACTGTGTATTCAAGGGTAAGGAATTCATATGTACAAAATTGATGCCAATCGTTTGAAGATACCAGAGCCTATGGAGTGCTGATAAGGCAAGTCATTATCAAGGACTAGATACTACAGTTATGGACTCAAACACAGCATTGAAACAACATAACAAGAAACAAGATAGAAAAGAATAAGATAAGTACATTTGTGTTAATCATGTTTGTGCCACAAATATGTTATGAAGTACTATTGTAGGATTCTTGTAGATTGACATTCAATTTTCATGCTTATACCTCAAATGCATATAGACTCTACAGCTAGTTAACGAAAATCATATATCTAAGTTTAAATCAAGAAAAGTAAGCATCATTTCTTATCATGATGAAGTATTTCTTATTTACCTTTCCAATAGCTCAATAGCTCATAAAGAAGATGCAGGAATCAAGTCTCAAAAAGGAATGTCCACAAGTTGCCTATTCCATGTTGTGACTTTTGTGATTCTCTTTGTTGAATAAGAACCCGATGAGGCATCTCAAAACAGGGTCCCCCACTATGCTATTATACAATAAACTATGGCATGAGGGGAAAGCTGGGCAAACATGCAAGTTTATAATAAAATATGTTAGCAATGAGGACACTGCCCCAAAGCATAGTACACCTTTGAATAATTCAATAGTCACCTTTGAAACACCTTCATTAGACTCATAGAGACTAAAAGACACAAAAAAGCATAGAGACTAGAAGACACAAAAAAACTTGGTTCGTATGTGTGTGTTTTGTACTACCATTGGAGACCCAAAATAGAGAGAAAAATAGTTCACATTAGATTTGATACTTCAAGAAATGGGGGAAAGTCGCTTATGACTTATACGCACAATTATTACTTGACGTCAATATAACGCATCTTGGAGCACTTTTTGACACGATTTCTTTGAAATATTACTTTTTACCCTTGAAAATTCACTTTTTCAAAGGTACTCATCTACATCTTGTGTGGACCATGTGCCGCTCTGCCCACTCTATTCCAAGATGTCCAAGAAACTAACGACCTCTAGTTATATATATATATATATATATATATATATATATATATATATATATATATATATATATATATATATATATATATATATATATATATATATATATATATATATATATATATATATATATATATATACAGACACACACACACTTTTCTTTCAAGAGGAAGTAATGGTGAAGCCTTACCTCCCTCGGCGTGAATATATTCAAAGAACAATTGTACAAGTGAAGGGCATAATACCCATGGGACACCCCATATTTCACAAAGGAGGGGTTAGACTACCAAAGCATCACAAAGAACGGGGTTCCCAAAGACATCTAGTTTGAACATTCTAAAGACATTACAAGGGTAGACTGGCCACGCTCACTCAGGCATGTACAGTAACCCATAGGGATTGAACACACAACCTCCACTTGAAGAGGTGAGTTCCCAAACAACTCGCCTATGGCACATGGACTATTTCTATCATAGTTCCATTTGTCTTCTTGAAACTTGTTAATATTCCTACTAATTTTTGCATCTTTGTGCTAGCCTATTTAGAATCAATTGTAACTAGAAAGAGTACCTAATAAGAGTTTTTTCCTCCCTAATTTAAGAGTACAAGGTTATCCGCACAAAATGTCCATTGAGAAGTACTTATGCCAATATTTCACATTTTCTATTAGTTCTAATGCCATATTTATACTTATTGCACAAGTTCAACATCTTCTTCTCCATCATGAATCATCATCCCATTACTTATTGCATTACTGCACAAGTTGAACATAAGATTCTAATAAAGACATTTCTGAATTTAACGTTAACAATTTTCCAAATGTATGTTAGATATTTAAATTTCGCTCTAGAATTATATTTTCTAACTTGTGGTATATTTTCAGTATTTTATATTCATGGCATGATTGAGAAATAAATCTCCCGATCTATGTTCAATTTTTTTATATTTTATGTCTCATCATTTTCCTTTCCAAAACTTTTATGTCTCATCATTTTTTTTCTCGTCCATGGAGAAATCTCTTAGTTCATTTACATTCCTTGTCGTACATTACATGATTTACAATTATTCAAGAACCCCATATATGCGTTTGTAGCTTCAATGTAGTAGTGCATGTACCCAAACACTCATATATTTCTCTAAATAGAGCACTTCAATATTTCTGTCAGCTTCCTATCTACAACATAGAAGGGAATGCATCTTTAGCCATTTTCAATATGTTTCTACTTTCAATATCTTCAAATAATGTTTTTCTTATATATCATTTGAAGATAGCAAAGCCTATAGAATCTTGATGAAGCAAGCCATCAATAGAGACTAGATACTACCATTTTAAACTCAAATTTTGTATTTAAATACCATAAATAATAGTAGAACTGCTATCTCAAGCATGAATACAAATGGGAATCGGTTAGAATTGGATGATTAAAATTTTATTTGGATCTATCTCACAAAAGTTTTTTAAAGTACTATTTTAGGAAAATCATAGGAATATTGATGAGTCATACTAATAAGTAGCTTAGATACCTCAAATGCATCTCACTCCTACAACTAGGTAATCAAAATCATGTCTTCAAGTCCAAATCAAGAAACGTAAGCATCATTCCTGATCATGATGAATTATTTCCTCTTTACCTTTCCAAATTTTTTATAAAGAAGATGCATGAATCAAGTCTAAATAGAAAAAGCATAATCATCACCATCAACTATATATCAACAAGTTGTCTCTAAGATCCTATTCCATGTTGTGACTTTTGTGATTCTCTTTGTAGAAAAGCAACCGAATGGGGACGCTCAAGTAGGATCCCGCACAATGAATGAAGTCAATGAATAATGGCATGATGGGAAAGGTGGGAACACTCCGAAAGTTCTTAAGAAAGTGTTGTACCAAGAAATAATTCACCTAGAGAAACAACTTTCAATAGTTCCCATTGAAATTGTGCATTGACTCAATCTTCAACTATAGGAAGAAAGACATTATCTATATTTTATGCCTTATACAACTTTTTTCATAACCAAAATTTTGGCCTAATTATGGTTCAATAGTTCCCATTGAAATTGTGCATTGACTCAATCTTCAACTATAGGAAGAAAGACATTATCTATATTTTATGCCTTATACAACTTTTTTCATAACCAAAATTTTGGCCTAATTATGGAAATGATTTAGTCTCATTAGTCAAGAGACTAGAAAACTGTAAACAACATATTGCGGTCAACTTGATCTATGTGTGTGAGAGTGTATGTATAATATAACATCATTGGATCCTAAATAGAGACACTACAAGGAATATGGGTGCATAGCGACGGTTAAGGCGACAAAATTTTGTCGCTATAAAATTGCAAAAAGCATCGGGCCCAGACCATTGATTAAACGACATCCAAAACGACATTTTTTTCGATGTGTGGTGTGACAAGATGTGCAACACTTGCAATGAGTGTTGCTAAAGTGATGGTTTAAAAAAGTGTCGCACAAACGATGCTTTTTTGCATCGTATAAACGATGGTAAATAACATCGCTTATGTGATGCCAATTGCAATGGTTTTTACGACACCTTATCATCGCTTACATGACGGCCTGTTGACGAAAAAAATTTAAATGTTGGAGGCTCTTTGATGGGCATGTTCATGCATCTGATTGAAGAGCTCTCCAATGTTCGCAATTGCGCTGCGCTACGCTTACCAGCTGAAACAAGTATATGCAAAATTGTTGTTTTACCTAATCTCTATCTTATCGTCTCTCTCTCTCTGTTTCTCTCTTTCTACCTCTTTCTCTCTTTGAATTGTCTCTCTCTCTCTCTCTCTCTCTCTCTCTCTCTCTCTCTCTTTATTGCAGGTTATTCAAGAAGCTAACCAAGCAAAAAATATGGCTAACTATTGTAAGTACTATTTCCATTCTTTGTATATCATTTGATTTTTGTTATTTTCATTAGTTAGCATACTCACACTTATTGATATGCACATATACACTTATACATGATGAAGATGCACGTTCACACATATACACATGTACACATATACACATGTACACATATACACATGCACATACACACACATATATACAAACATATACATGTGCACATACACTTACACATACACACATGTCACTCTAGCACAATGGCAAGTACCAACGTGAGGAGATCCACCTCATAAATGTCAAACCATGGAGAAGTGACGACTAGTATGAAGACTATGAGCAAGTGAAGGCACAAGTGCGTGAGTGAGAAGCACACCAACATGCACACACATACACACACACGCGCACACAAGGCAAGAACAAAGAGAGGAACAATGGAGTTCTTTGCATTAGTCAAAAAGTCTCTTACATAAGTTCAAATCACTTACAATCTAACCCCCAAAAAATGAGCTCTCTAGCTCTTTTTATAGTTGTATGACTAGCTTTGGCCTTGTCCAGACCTAGTGTCCGGCCTAGTTAAAAATTAGGTTCTAGAGCCTATTTGAGGGCTCAAATGGAGTCTACAAATTATGAAAATTGGTATGTAGCTAATTCTAATACTCCGCAAGCTTGGGGATTCCTTCGCTTGAACAAAATGGAGTCTCTTCTACCAAAAACGGGATTTGCAATTTTTGTGTAGTGATGAAAATCACTTAAATTGGAAATAGTTTATGGAAAAAATGATTAGGCCTTGTTACTGGATTGTGCATGACTGCTACTTTGTGCTGGTATGCTCTTTGTATAGCCTCTATCTCAACAATCCCCCTCTCTAGCATCTGTCACCCTTGATAGACCTCTTAACGTTGGTGGCTAGCTCGTGTTCTCCTATCCGTAATCCTCTTGCTAGATCCGCTTGCAATGCATCCCAATTAATTGCACCTGTGACGTGGTTGCGGTGTCATATAGTACTCGGAGTACATGGCTTGTTCGTAGGCAAAGAGATCAAGCAGGTGTGTGGGCTTAGGTGCAAACACCTCCGAGTGATATTCCCAGAATCCTCTTCTAAACATGTCTTCGACAGTCTGTTTGTAACAGGTGGGAAGGTACTTGATTCTTGCATGCCAAGCGTAAGCCACTCGGATGTTGGGGGTGGTGCTCATGTCATACACCAAATCGTAATTTCCATTCGTAAACCCCGATAGACGTACCTGAGCATTGGCTTTAGGCGAGGGAGCCAGTGGTGGATTATAGCAATCATATAAGCGATAGAGGCTAGTCCCTACGGTGGCGCAATGTAGGGATAGTTGAGCCATTCTTTACATTGAGCATTATTCTGTACCTTTATATTGAATGCTTTCCATGATCTGGGTCGTGGAACTGGCCCATAGCACGGATTGTAAAGTAGATGTAAGGGCGTGTGGTTCCATGTGTGCAGCATTTCAAGGTATGTCTTGAGAAGCTTTTGCCGCCATGTTGGTTGATAGATCTCTCCTTTCTATGCCTCTGGAGGGAGGTCCTCAGGTTGAAACTGGATTGCAAAGGAAGGAATCTTACCCATGACTCTCTGTATTTCCGCATTGTAATATGCCAAAATGACATAGTATGGCCGGTATTGGAGTTTTCACGATAGGATGAGATGTCTAGATGACAAGTTTTTGAAATAACTGAATTGTAATACAGTTTCTTCTATGACTCTCATGGCTTGATTCTGCATTACCATGTGCTCTTCATGAGAACTCCCTATTTCTTCTACTTGTCTTAGCCATGGGGGTCATGGTGCTTCGAAAGTATCCTGTCCTTCTTCTGTTTTTTGTCCCCCTGGGATGGGTTGTGGATCATAGTCCTCTTTGAATGTCTGCTCCACAGGAATGGAGACTGTCTCTTCATCTATGGGAGCTTCGGGTGGGGATGGTGGTCTTTCGTATTGTAGTAGTCGTGCCTACAATTATGTGACTTGTTTTTTGAGATCTTTTAGGGCCTCTAAGTCCGTGAGAAGTGAAGCAGTGGAGGCGGTGGTTTGAGGGGTAGCTGTCGTGTCTTTTTGTCGTTTCTGCTTCAGTTGATCCAGTTCCTCTGATAATTGGTCATCTGCCTCAAGTAGAGTTGTGTAGTCTTCAAGGATTATCTTGATTTTCTTCGGGCTCACAACTTGGAATCTTGAGGGACTAATGGGTGCCGCGAGTGTGCTTTCGATGGCTGCCTTAAAGTTTTCCTGGTTCTGTAGTTGGAGACATCTATTTTCTTCTTGTGCCATTGCAAGGTGTCATTTGAGCAGTTCCATATTTCAATGGAGTTTGGAATTTCGTTACATTTGTATTTGCAAATGGCTTTCCAACCCTTGGATCACTTCTTGATCTACATTCTGAAATTGTGTCTCCAACATGCCATGAGCTTCTTGTAAGGTTTGGAATTGAGTTTGGAGATTGGAATTTTCCTCTTCCAGTGTAGCAAGGCATTGTTGTAATGCTTCCGAGTGCTCTTGTAACCTTTGGTTATGTGCCTGGAGCTGATTGTACTCTGTCCTTAATTGTGACATACATGCCAACATGGTGTCAAATGCATTACCTATAAAGGAAGGTGTGGTTTGTACAATGGAAGATGCAAAGGAAGGGGATTGGGGGATGGGAAGTGTGAATGTTGTGTCTACCGGAGATGTGTGTGCAGGTGAAATTGGTGAAGGAGGGATGGGGGAAGAGTGGGGGGAGGGGGAGGTGCCGTTCTTGGTGAAATGTCCATGCTTTCAGCTGTGGGGGTGAAGGTGGTGTCTACCATATATACTAGAATGGTAGGTGGTGTGTGTGATAGTGGTGAATAAGTGTTGTGTGGATGGTGGGAATGGTATCGATGAGGAGGGTTGGGTGGTGGCTTGAAACATTCTACAAAGGTAGTCATGGACGGGTTGAAGGATTGGTGGTATGGGGGGTGGGAAGTGAGAACCTGGAGGTGGAAAGGTCGTGAAGGGAGATGGGGTGATAGGGAATTTGAGAAATGTGAATCTAGTGTCTGGATGGCCGATGATTGAGGTCGTGGAGGCTAGATGTCCCATGGCTATGTCCATGAGAGATTCAGTTGTGATGGTGGTGGCCTAATAGATAGGGTTGTCAAAGGAGGAGAACAAGGTTGAATCGGAAGTGGGAGTACGGAAGATGAAGGTTTGATCTATGGGTCGGGCAGTCGAGGTGGTGTCTCTAGCTTCTGTTTGAGGAGGTGATGGTAGGGGTGTGGGTGGTAGTGGCTCGATGTACTCTTCAGTGGTGACTGTGTGTTCTCGGTCAGGAGTTCTTGCTTCTTGGGAGTTTGTCTCAATTGGTTTAGATGTAATAATATGTTCTTCCGCAATAGTAATGGGAATCTGGATGTTTTTACCAGACCGTGGTCGGGTTTGGAATCTTCACGGATCATATTGAATGGGAAGCCCTTGTAATTCTAATCGGACTATTTCAGCTACACCATAAGTTTTTGCCATCAATAGGAGACCTTCACTATATTCAGAGTCAACTCTAGCTTCTTCCAAGAGATGCGCCATGAGCATTCTACTGTTCTGTTTGTTGAGAAATTGTTGTGCCGTCACTCGCTCCATGATTTGATACAGCCTCCGAAGTAGTGTTGTATAAGCTGGGGCCCCAGAGGTTTCTTCTTCTTCTGCTTCTTCTTCATTCTCTTCTTCTCCTTCTGGGCGCTCCGGTTGTTGAGATGAAGTTCTCTGCTGATCTTCATCCCAGTGTACATGTCGGCCTTCTGTGGATTTCCTCTGTCTTTGGGAAGAGGTGCCCTGTTCTTCTATATCCGAAAAGAATTCTACATCAGAGAGTTGTGTATTCTGCAAGAATGATTCAAAGTAGAAGGTGCTCATCCCCTCAACATCTCCAGTGGTAGCAAATTCAAATTAAGGTGGGACAGGAGGAGCCAATGGTGCAGCTTGTGATGTGCCTTCAGATCCAGATCTAGATATTCAAATGGTAAAGGGAGCCACAGTGGCATCCCCTCCTAGAGAGAATTCCGGAGTCGTCAGAACTTCGCGTGTCTGAACACAAGGAATTGAACCCCTCATGCGCTTGGATTGATGTGTGGCAGTATTGAGTCTCTTAAACATTTGTAGTTGTGACCAAGTTAAAGCACGTTCAATGGGTACATCATATGCTAAGCACTTGTAGATAATGTGCTCAAGGGCTTTGGTGTGCAGAACAAGAGGAGGAAGGAGGAGATGAAGGGAGAGAGAAGAGAGAAAAGACGTGCGGATATGCGTGGGAGCCTCGAAACCCACATAATGATCTCTCTTGAGGCAATGCTCTATATATGATGTATATATATGAATATGGGGGTAAGGTCACATGACCCTTACATCACCAACAATCTCCCACTTAAGGGTCAATGTGATCGCAAGTGGTAACATATACAAAGAATGATGTAGGACTATACAATAATGTACAGGAAGAGTCTCGATCTCTACCCATACCAGATCAGCCTACACCAACCGCCTCGAACAAGGTGTATCCATGCACCTCAAACTGCTCTAGACTCATATCGACAAGAGTTGAGCTCACATATGACTGATGCAAGAACTCATGAAGTTCCTGCAAAGCTCCCACTCGCTCTATGCCTATGTCAATCATCAAACGAGTGACAAATCCAAGTGCAAATGCTCTAATCGCAACTGCAATGTCTGGTGTCGAGCATAACAACTCGTACATCACACTCTCGAATGCTGACGAAACATGTGCTATCCTGGATAACCTAAGCATATCAGCCATGCCTGTATCCAAGGCATCCAAAGCACCATCATCAAGACCAACATGTCCTGACATATTTGTGTCAACATCTGGCATGAGTGAATCCAATAATGACTGCATAATTGCTGACTCATCAGCATCTAAATCAGTCATGCTCCCAACCAAGGATGTATCTAGATGTGCATCCTGAGAGCTAATATGCTCTACCATACACTGTGTACTATGAGAGAAATCCTTCTCTACCACACCAAGTGTATGATCATGCTCCACATGAGCTAACTACACAACATCAACACAAAGACCAAAGCTGATGATCACACTCTAAATGAGTATCATCATAATGCTCTGCATGAGCATCCATATCATGCTCTAAAGCATCCAATTGTTCATCCAAAGTGTGCTCCACATGAGCATCATGAGCATCCAAAACATTCTCTACATACGCATCCATATGATCATCTGAATCTTGCCATATATGTGCATCATGAATGCCAAAAAACCTATATGTTGGTAGACAAAATGAGACATGTCGAGTCTCACATTGCACATGATGAACTCCCACTGAGACGAGACTGTCTCTCACATGAAGTACTTGCAGTGGATACCTGTGCCCAATCCTAGCACCTCTGACAAGCATAAGCTGTCCCAACTGCAATTGAGAATGATGCTCACCAAGGAATGCATAACACCTTCTCTCCTGTAATTGGCTAACTGAAATCAAGCTCATAGGGAATGAAGGCACATATCGTACATGTTTGAGCATAAGTGATGTTCCACTAGGTAGCATAAGCCATACATCTCCTGCACCCTCAATGTCATATGTCGTACCATCAGGCAACTGCACACATCCACGACTCTCACCTGAGAATCGACAAAACGACTCACGATATGGAGTAACATGAAAAGTGGCTAATGCATCAAGCAACCAAGCCATATGTGTGCTATCCAATGAACAAGAGGAATCCTGAGATGAACCATAGGAGAAAGTGATATCACCATCACTAGCATAATCAACTGTCATAAACTCTCCTGAAATCACTACCTGACCTGCATCACGTGCATATCTCTAATGTCGTCGTCGCATCCACCTGAAGCAACGTCGTCGAATATGACCCTCATGACCACAATGCCAACATCGAAGTCGTCGATGTGATCTATGTCGCATACATATCATGTAGTCTCTGCCATAATGCACTACTCGTCTCCTCATACATAACAGATTCATATATAGAATTCACAAGGTGTAATCGGATAGTGGAGCTAGCCAATGCATCCATATCCATCTATACATGATCGGGCATGTCACGAGGCCTCTGTGCATCTCTATGCACATACATGTGTAACCCTACACGAACCAATGTATACCACATCTGATCTTTCCATCTCGGAAAGTCAATGCCATCAAACCGAGAAGACACCATGCTAGCAATCCAAGAGACTAGCAATGTAACAAGAGACTAGAAACAATACTCTATCCTCAATAGGATCACACCTGCATATCCTTATGCATAACTCACATCATATATGTCTCTGTGGAGAAGAAAACCATGTGAACCACCTCTCACATAACCACGCATCTAGCATGCACATAAAACCATGAGCATAAGCCTACTCACCAAGCCTCCAAAGTGACCAAGTAGATGTGAAAGAATCCTAGGAAAATTTTGGTAGAGTATCCCATGTAAATTGAGCAATCAAACAAGATAACCAATAGCAAAAGAACAATGAGTAATCTCTCACCACCTGTCACTGATCTAATAAAAAAGATAATGGCAACTACATGTGCCAAAAAACTAATGGCAATACACGCCAATATAATGATGATGTATCTCTTACTCAAGAATGAATCCTGCAAGATGGTCCAACCTATCACAAACAACTTGTGACCAAGTCCAAGTAAATGGAGATCAACAATGATCCAAAGCTATCACACAAGCTTCAAGATCCACTAGAGCTCCTTTCTAGCATAAAAGCCGATGAAATTTTGGTAGCATCTCCTCTAGAATAGCAAATCAAGGTGACAAACAAGTGTGCAACTAAGGCTCCAATCTGGATCATGTACTTGCAAAGAAAACAAAGATACAAGTACCAAATAAGATCCAATGTCAACTCTCACAAAAGTATGTGCAATCGGAAAGTAAATTCGTAACCAAGTGGCATAAGAAAGATATAGACCACAATGCCACTATACATCCATGATCGAACTCATGATGACATAAACCTCAAAAAAGAGTATACCACAATGTCATCTTACATGCCAAACACATGACAAGATCATGCTCTACTCTCATATGGAGGAGCTACCATAGTGATCATACATGTACAATGCCTTGAAGCTCTGAAAATAAGAGCTTTCACACCAAAAATTCTCTCTCAAAGAAGTTCCAAAGCAAATTCAACCTCCAATAGCAATTAGGGTTCTTGTGGTGAAAATGTGATGCTCTGTGTTTTGTTGTTTCAGAGGTGATAACCTCTGAACGTAAACTTTTAGTCTTCAGCAAACTTCAAGATCTACTTCTTGGCTACATAACGAGATAAAGAACACTTCAATCTGAGGTAGGTAGCTCAAGATATGCACAAAACAAGCACCTCCTGTCAATTTCACCTTCACCTGCAACACTACTGCTCTGTATTCTGCAATTTTGGTGATCTAAAACTCAAAATTTGGACCTATGATCTCCTACAAAGTTTTAAAAGCTACTCCAAGATATGCATAGCAAGTTGAATCGTGTGAATCGGACCTGTAAAACTCGAGTTATGATCCAAAAACTGACCTGTTGTCATAGTGAATGTAGATTCGCCTTCTACAGCAATCTGTGTTTTTTGAATTTTCGGCAATCTAACACGTTGAACAAGGTTCTGCACCCTTCTATGAAGTTATAGTCCTCTGTATTAGCTACGCACAGAATTTTAAAACGCATCAATCCGAATTTCCTAACTCGAGTTATGGTCGAAATACTAAACTACTATCAAGAGATGCCGACCTGCACTTCTACCCCTTCTGACCTAAGCTTCCATTGAAGTTCTTTGCACACAAGCCTTCAAAATGCTCTGATACCAATGAAGGGCTTTGGTGTGCTGAACAAGAGGAGGAAGGAGGAGATGGAGGAAGAGAGAAGAGAGAAAAGACGTGCGGACATGCGTGGGAGCCTCGAAACCCACATAATGATCTCTCTAGAGGCAATGCTCTATATATGATGTATATATATGAATATGGGGGTAAGGTCACATGACCCTTACATCCCCAACATGTGCGTGATTGCACAACAACCATTCACCACTAGCTTCCTATATGACCTTTTATTTGCTTCATATAGTTGTTCCATAATCCATACAGGAAGCTTAATAGGTAGTGCACCTATCTCAGCCAAGTAAAGAGCGAACCATATTCGTTTGTGGGGTTGTGTGAATCAGTCTTGAACAGGAAATGCAAAATGTTGCATGCACATACGGAGAGGGATGAACACGTTTGGTGTGAGTGCCACCATATCTTTCAACTTTTGTAGCTTTCGGTCCTTCATGTTAGTGGGAATGAGAGCATTTTTCTCAGAGGGCACATGCATGTTGTTCATGTTCAAAGCTGAGCTCACCATTTCTAACGTAAGTTCAAACCTTTTCAACTCATTGTTGCCCAATAAAGAAGGAAGAAAAAATGTTCCTCGTTTGTCCTTTTCCTCATTCTCCTGCAATGTTGAGACCAAATAGTAACATCGTAGGAAATCTGGTTTGGTAAGGGTGTCGCAAAGTACTTGGCCAGCCCTGCACGCTGCCATATGGTTTGAAGTTCTTGTGTGTTCTCGAGAGTCTCAAACTCCTTGGAAAAGAATTGGAATCGGACCCATGACTTGTCATACTCACACTTGGACTCCCATATATATTTCGCCTCTCTTAAGGGCCTTGGCATGCCATTGAACCAGTGTGCTCTGGAGTCAATCAAAGCCCTTACAGACCTTGCACGCTCTCCTCGTCTTACATCTAGGGTCACAAAGGGTCGTCGATCAACTATCCTATGGGAACGTTCACTTGATGGTTCACACATGGCTATGTGATAACTCAGAGCTTCTTGAGTGTTACACATTGGCTAATCTCTACCTTGATTTTGCAATTTCATTCGTCGGATGTGTTCTAAAGCTTTTGCCTGTGCTTCTTCTCGAATTTTTTTTTCTTCTTCCTTGCGTTTCTTAGCAGTGTTGAGTCGATTTAGCATCTCCTCCGTCAGGGGTTCTTGTGGAGATCCTATTGATATCATTGGTCCATAGCCTCTCTTCTCTAATTTTCCTACATGTTGCTTCAAAGTGTAGACTAGTACTAGGTCTCCGACTTTCAAGCCCTTATCCTTCACATGTGCATCAAAATATGTGTTTTTGTCTTTTCTTGGCTGCATAAATTCCTACTGCAGCTCTCAATCATGTTTCACCTAATCGTTCAAGATTGAACATACTAGAGGAGAGCTCATGGCATGTCCAATCATGCTCTTGTGCTACTTTTAATGTAGGTATCAAGAAGTCCAATGATAGCACTGCATTTTGGCCAAATACCATCTGGAAGGGTGTTGCTTGAAGTACTGTTTTATAGGCAACTCGGTATGCCCAAACAATGGTGAAGTTGTTTATCCCAATCAAAGCATTTATTATTAACCAATTTAGTCAGTACATTGCATAGAATCTTGTTTGTGCTCTCGGCTTGCCCGTTAGCTTGTGGATGATAGGGGCAGACTTCTTATGTATCACCAAGAATTCCTGGAGAAGGTTTTCTATGACTTCATTCAAGAAGTGTGTGCCTCTATCACTTACTAGCTCTAATGGTAACCCATATCTAGTGAATACATTTTCAAATAAGAACTTAGCAGTTGTTTGAGCATCGTTCTTTGTCGTAGCTTTTACCTCTACCCACTTAGTTAGATAGTCTGTGGCCACAATGATGTATTCAGTATGTGAACTCTTTGTTGGGGGGTTAATAGGACCTACAAAGTCTATTCCCCACTTAGAGAATGCACGTCCACCCATCATAGGTTTCAATGGCATCTCATCTTTATGTATAGGATACTGAGTTTGCTGACAAACATCACACCTCTTCACAGTGGTATGTGCATCCATGTGAAGCATAGGCCACCAAAGACCTGCAAATAGTATTGCCTTGATCACCCTATCTGGTCCAAAGTTTCCTCCTGCTACACCTTGGTGAGCAGTCTCCAAGATCTTAAGATACTCACTCTCATGGACACAGAGTCTTAGGTAACCATCTTTACCACGTTTGTATAAATTATCTCCAATGAGTGAGTAGTCTAGTGCCTCTTATTCTAAGCTCCTTTATCTACCCAACGTCATATCTTGGGGAAAGGTTCTCGTCCTCAAGAAGGCTACTAGTGGCTCGCTCCAATCTGGCACTTAAGACACTTGATAAAGAGTGCTGCATATTGGGCATTCCTTGCACATCCTATGGACATCTGCTTCCTTAGTTGGCCACCGCACTCCGAGTCTCTTTAGTGTCTGTAAAGTTCTTTGGACGGTGTAGTGTTGATCTAATGCACCCACATGTGCTAATTGCAACCACTTCGCGTACTCCTTCTTTTCCACACAACAAGCTAATATTCCTTGATCTGTATGTTTGTACATACTACTTGCCATGATATGGTACTTCTGGGCTTTTACTACCTCCCTATCTTGAGTGTTTACTACTAGATGTTTAGGCCCATATATCAATACTGGCACTAAGGTCGTGGCCCACTATGGTACAACTTCCAAATTAAACAAGTAAGCATAAGGATGGTCACCTGATACTCCTTGTGGGACCTCCCCAAATGTGAGTCTCGAGAGATGATCTGCTCTCAAGTGATTCTTGCCTTTTCTCATCACTACCTCAAAGTCATATTCCATTAGTAAGAGGAACCATCCTACTAATCTACCTGTATTGCATGGCTTGTTTACCAACTACAGTAGAGCTTGATGATCAGTAAAAAATTTAAACTTATTTGCAAGCAAATAGTGTCTAAACTTTTTAACTGCATATACCATGCCTAATCCTTCTCTCTCAGTAGTGGTATAATATCGTTCAGCTGCATTTAACTGTCTACTAGCATAGGAAATTGGAAGATCCAGGTTACCTTGACCCGTAGGTTGTGCTAATACACACACAATAGCATAATTGGATGCATCCACATGGACATGGAATGGCTTGTTCCAATCTGGTGTAGTCAAGATTGGTGCTAAAGACAATCGTCGTTTAAGCTCATTGAAAGATTTCTCACATTCATCAGTCCACTCAAAATTGGTCAAAAGTCTGTATAGAGGCTTTGCAATGATGGCATACATGTGTATGAAACGTCGGTAATAGCCACAATGCCCCATGAAAGCTTGCACTTCCTTGACATTCTTTGGCCTAGGTAGTTCTACGATAGCTCTCACTTTCTCCTCGTCTGTGGATATGCCGTTCTTTGACACTATGTGTCCTAGAATCTTGCCTTTCCTGACCATGAAAACACACTTTTCTGGGTTCAAGCAGACTTGATATTCTCTACATTTGTCAAAGGTTTGCCTGATTTCAAGTATATGGGTTTGTCTAAAGTTGGAATGAGCACGGAGATCATCAACATAGACTTCCAAATTCTTCCTCAAGAATACTTTAAACACATGGCACATCAGCCTCTAAAAGGTAGCAGGCACATTGGTTAGACTAAATGGCATTACCCGAAAGGCAAATATGCCCCACTCTGTGGCAAAAGCCATTTTATGCTCATCTTCTGGTGCAATGGCTACTTGATTATAACTAGAGTACCCATCTAAGAAGATGTACACTTCCTTGCCTGGTACCCTTTCTAATAGATGCTCAATGATAGGAAGCAGATAACTATCTCTGATAGTGGCTGCGTTAACCTTCTTCAAGTTAGTGCATACATGTAATTTGCCATTCTTTTTGGGAACCACTACAATGGGGGATACCCATTCAGTGTGCTTGATTTCATAGATAAATCCAGATTCAACCAAGCGATCTATCTCTTATTTGATCTTGGCAGCATAGTTGTCATTGTATGTGTATGGCTTCTGTTTAGAGGATTTGGCCTCTGAGGTCATGGGGATGTATATGCGCATATGTCAGGGTCTACACCTTTCAGGTCCTTGTAACTCCATGCAAACACGTCTCTATATTCTCATAGTAAGGCTATCAGCTCATGCTCCTCATCTTCACGTAGTTTGTGTCCTATGTATGTGCATCGCTCTTCACCTTCCTCTATGGTCACTAAGATTTTCTTTGTATTTTCTTTGTTATCATAGGCCTCTCCTATGATGGCTTCATGTTTAGGCATTCTTACCATGACTCTCCTATCTTCTATGTCATATTTCTTGAAATTTAGAGGGACCTCAAACAAAGATTCTTCTTCCTCTCGTATGACTTCTCTCTTCTTCCTCTTCTTGCCTTCATTCTTAGTGATCACTTGTGTTGTTAATCTCACTTCATTCATAATTTCTTTGTGTCTCTGAGGGTGAGCTTATACTTCGTAGAAATATTCCTCCTCTGATGCAAAAGGTGGATCCATTATAATTGACTCTAGATCGGAGTCACTTGAGTCCTCAAATGCATCAGTGCTAGGTTCACATTCTTCAATAATCGGATCAGACATAATTGGCTCTATTGTGAAGACTGAAATGTCATAGCCATCTTCATCACAGTGGGGTGTCCATTGTTCTTCATTGATGGCTGCATCCATAGTTGCTAAAATTCCGCCCAACCATGAGTTTCAAATTCTTCGTCAAGAAATACTACATGTGCATAACCTGGGTCTTGAATTGGTCTATGGGTTTCCTTTGCACCTACCTCTCCTGCTTTTTCTCTCTTCTCTTCTTCTACTACTACTTTGCACATCCATAAGTGAGTATCTTCATGCATCCATGAGGTTCCTGATCCTATGGAATGCACTGACTCTATATCGTATGTGGCTCTATGGATGGGATTCCATTGAATAGGGGGCTTATGTAGCTTGTTCCTGAGTTGCAATTTTTATGCCTTTATATTGGTCTCATACAATGTGAACAAGTTGTTCCAAGCCTCTTAAAGAGCCTTGGCATTATGTATGTGCCCAATCATGCCATCCTTTATGCTAACGAACATCCAATACATTATCTTTTATGCTCCTTGATTCCATTTTTCATATGCTCTTAACTGATCCGTAGTCCAATTCCTCTTTGGTAACTATTGAGTGTTTTCATTCTCTCCTATGTACTTATAATAGCCTTCTCCCATAAAGAAATTCTTCATTCTGAATCTCCAAGCATGAAATTTGTTCTTGTCCAACTCATTGCTCATAAGCTGACTCATTCCATCAACATTCTCCATTTCTACAGCAATTCACAACACTGCAAAAACACTAGAAGCAATACCTCTACGTGAACATTATCACACTATGATGTGATAGTTTAAACTCTGAAAAACACAATTTCTGTGTACCAACAATTTATGGAATCACTTGAGATTCTGGATCTAGAATATCTGAGTGTTGTTGAATAGAAGATAAGTTACAGTTTTGCAAATTGACCTATTTTCTTTGTGGATCCCACCTTGCAAGCTCCAAATAGAGGTTGAGATGGGTTGAAAACTGAAATCTAAGAAAATTAGTGACCGTAAAGGGATAAATCTCATAAATATTTTAATGCCCTCTACCTTCACACTAAATTTTGTAGCAATGTGGGATGGTTTGTGAGCTAGGCATTCTCCACAGCTTCTCACATACTCTTCACCATCAGCATTCTCCATGAGCTCTCTACATCCACGTTGGCTCTGATACCCTGTCAAGAGAAAGGAAATAAATAAGAGAGCTCTCAAATGCTCTCACACACCAAGGGAGGAGCCCACACAAATTGAGGCAGGAAGAATGATCTTCTTCTATTATATAAAAAGAATATACAAAAATGACTTAATACAACAATATAACTAGTGCAATATATAAAGAATAATACATAAGGAAAATCCTAATGTCCACGAATGAGTGAGATGGCAAGAAATAAACAATTTATCACTCTTAGTAATTAAATCTAGTAAAACTCAGTAAAGTATCCCTAACATATATTGGTGTGACCACTATACATTTCAAAGAAATGAAAAAGTGATATGTCTTGTCATTGATCATCACATGTTGAGCTTGATATCTCAATAGTTTGTAGATCAGGGAAATAACAAAGTTTAGTCATAAAGGAGATCCTATATCCAAACCATGATATAAGAAAGGGTCTCCTAGTTCCAACAACAACCATAGAAACATGTCTTGCCCTTATTGAACTGATCATGCCTAAGAAGATCCTTTCACTTATAGTCCTAGTTGATCTAGGTGCATCCCCATGTTTCAAAGATGAAGGATTGATTAAGAAACCCATGATTCCAATACTTCATAAAAACAAACTAGTAGTGGTGGAAGTAGTGGATGGACGACCTCTAGCATCCAGGAATATTACCAAGGAAACCACACCATTAAAAGTACACCTTGGTCATCATGATTCCCACATCTATTTTAATGTAACATCAAGTTTGATAAATCTTGTTTTCATTGGAATGCCATGGCTAAAGAAACATAATCAATTGGGAAAAGAATAAAATCACTTGTTAAGATATCCAAAAGAACCCAAGATATTTAGGAGTCAAATCCTTCATACATGTAGTAAGGAAGGAATTGACATATATGATCTATGCCATACCAGCTCAAGAATCCAAGAAAGATGATCGAATGAAGCTACCCAATCAGTACCAAGCCTTTGAAGATGTTTTTGAAAAGAAGAATGTAGATATCCTCCTAGAGCAGAGACCATATGATTGTGCCATAAAACTTTAAGAGGGAGCACAACCACAATTTGCACCAATCTACTGACTATCCCCAAAGGATCTTATAGAATTACACAAGAATATTGATGAGAATCTAGCCAAGGGGTTTATAAGACACTCAAAGTCTCAAGAAGGAGCCCATATTCTATTTGTAAAGAAGAAGGATGGGATTCTCTAAATGTGTGTAGACTATCATGGGTTGAATAGAACCACTATAAAGAACAGAAACACTCTGCCACTCAGGCAAAGTTCTTCACAAAGATTGACCTTCAAGAAGCTTAATATTTTTTCAAGATCAGAGAAGGAGGTGAATTGAAGATAACATTTTGAACAAGGTATGGGAATTTCGAATATGTAATATGCCATTCGATCTCAACAGTGCTCCAATTGTCTTTTAGCATATGATGAATCATATCTTTTGAGGGTATTTAGATGCTTTTGTGGTAATATACCTCAATGATATTTTGATATTCTCCAAAACTCTAGAGGATCATGAATATCATGTAAAGATAGTCCTAGAGAAATTAAGAGAAAAAGTTTTATATGAAAATTTGGAGAAGTATATTTCCATCAGATAAAAGTGGAGTTTTTAGGGTACATTGTATCAGACAAAAGGAGTCTTTATGGATCTTAAGAAGATCGAGAATATCCTTGATTGGCAACCACCTTCATGTGTTTGGGATGTACAATGTTTTCTAGGGTTTGCCAATTTTTATAGGATATTCATCAAGGATTACTCCAAAATAGTGACAACTCTTACCAAGCTTATAGGAAACAAAAAATTCTTGTGGAATGAAGACGCAAGAAAGCCTTTCATGCCCTAAGATCATCATTCACCACTGCTCCAATTCTAGTTTGCCCTTATTCTATGAAGCCTTTTTTTATGGAGATAGTTACATCGGAATTTGCCTTGGGGGTCATCCTATCCCAACATGGGGATGATGGACATCTAAATCCAATTGCATATAATTCAAGGAAAATCTCTCCTCTAGAGATTAATTATGAAATCCATGATAAAGAACTTTTTCCGATAATTGATGTATTTGATATGTGGCATCATCATCTAGAAGGAGAAGCTCATAAAGTTAATATGTCGAGAGATCATAAGAATTTAGAATACTTATGGCCACCCATATCATCAATACAAGGCAATCTTGATGGAGTAATGTTCTATAGTGGTTTGATTTTATCATCACATATTGTCCATGATGCGAGCAATGTCAGCCAGATGCCTTGTCAAGAAGATCTTACCTTGCACGGAAGAAAGTTGAAGAGGCTTTCAATCAACAAGAGAGTGTATTACTCAAGCCTCCATATATCATATTAGTAGCCATCTATTCAAACCATCAAGAAGATTCAGCCTTGACCCATTTGATTTATGAGACTTTGTCACATGATGAATTGTTTTGTAATGTCAAGCAAAACATTCAAGAAGGGAAAGTTCATGAAGTAAACGAGTTCCAAACTAAGGATGGGTTACTATTCTATAAAAACCTATTGTACATCCCTCTAGGAAAGCCTAGGATCCAAGTACTTTAGCAACATCATGAGAACCTTGCAACAAGAAATTTTAGAGTGAAAAAAACAATGGAACTCATACCAAGCAATTTTTGGTGGTCTCAAATGTGGAAGGAAGTCAAAGAATGTATCCAAACCTATGAAACTTGCAATAGAACTAAGATATTCTGACATAAACGTCATTCCCTCTTGCAACATTTACCTATTAATTCTAGAAAGGCCATGGTCTTTTTTATCTATGGATTTTATCATAGATCTACAAAGCTCGGGTAAGTATGATCCAATCTTATTATAATGGATAGATTTACAAAGATGGCACACTTCATTCCAACAAGGCAATCATAGGTGCAACCAATGCTAGAATGTTTCTCATATACATCTTTAGGCTTCGTGGATTGCTTGATAATATTATCGGTGATCGAGGTCCACAACTCATATCCAACTTTTGGAACATTCTTTGCAAGCTCCTTGATGTTGAATTCAAACTCTCTATATTCAATCATTCATAGACTGATGGACAAACAAAATGAGTGAATCGTCCTAGAATGATATCTTCACCATCAACTATCATCAAAATGATTGGTTTGAGCTTTTACCCTTTACAAAGTTTTCCTATAACAATAGAGTTCATACATCTAAGAAGAAAACTCCCTTCTTTGTAAATTATGAACAACACCCAAGGATGGATATATAAATACCAAACCATGTCAAGAACCCAACTGCTAAACATAACACCCAATAGCTCATGGATATTCACCAAGAACGTAAGCAAGAAATTGATAGCACTCAAAAACAATATAAGCATTGTGTAGATCAGCATCATGTTCAGAATCCATCCTATCATGTTGGGGATCAAGTTTGGTTACTCAAAAATACTTTATAGACTTCAAGGCCTTTTGCAAAGCTAGATCATAAGAGACTTGGGTGGTTGACCATCTTGTGCGAGGTTAATCCAGTCACTTTAAGCTCTACTTACCAAGCACCATGAGAATATATCTAGTTTTCCGTGTGTCCATGTTAAACCATATCGAATTTCACCATTGAGGGGAGAGATACCTAATGCCTAACCACCTATTGAGATTGATGATCATGAAGAATTCAAAGTTGATCATGTCCTAGATTCGAGAACATCCCGAGGAAGATTGGAAGTATCTTGTTCATTGGAAAGGATATGACATCAACAATTCTACTTGGTAACCTATAGAAAACCTTCAGAGACCACAAATCAAGGGGTGAGAATTTCATAAAAGAGATCCAATGAAATTGAGACCACAGAACATGACCGCTCCTCGTGGAACTCATGGCTTGAGGGGCACGTGATGTCATGGACAAAAAAACCATCCTAAATCTCATATTCCATGGGAATTTCTATATCTCATGATTGATTTAAAATATGGATAAATTAATGCTTTCATTGTGTCGAGAATATGCCAAAACCCTAAGATCGACTCTCTACTTGCTTGATTTTGATGTCTAGAGGTCATGCTTTGAATCGATGCTCTTTCAACTCCTCTAGATCAAGTTAAACCCTTAAAATATCCTACTCAATATTCTCTACCCCATCAATTTTTTTACCTTTTTGCTCTTGACATTTTTCAATTTTGCAACCATGTCCAGATCTCCTATCATGATTTTTTTTGGATGGGAGAAAATTGAGCACAATTTTTTTTTTTTAAGGAGGTTCAAAAGCTGCCTACTCCCCTCAGTTTTAACTTTGAAAGTACAGATATACATGTGAATGGCCATAGTACTTGTGGGACCCCCATATCCCACAAAAGAGGAGTTAGACTGGGTTACAACTAGTAGGTTGCTTTACAACTAGTCTAAATTTGCCAACATCATTACATGTCCAACTAGGGGGTTAAACTCTAGACCTCCTCCTCAAGAGGCCAAAAGCTTTACCAAATCACCTACCAGACATGGACATTGAGCACAAATTATTATTTCATGTCATGGTCATGACATTATTGATTTGAAAGACATTGTCTCTCGAGAAACTCAATTGTGTCGTCAAGGGTCTCTACTGGCCAATTATCTACTATGTTAACACTTGAATCTTGAATGCAACAAGCTCAGTACACCGATGTACAAAGGGATATCCGATGTACAAAGATATATGGTGAGCCCAATTCACTTGAATCCTTGAATGATGATCGAGTACCTCAATTACTTTCTATCTAAGGACTTGTAATTTTCCACTACTATATTTTGATATGATCTCCTCTTCACCTTTTGGAAGGATTGAAGATCCAATAAGTGTGGTCAGTCTTTCAACAGTCCTACTGACATACATAAATACTGAAAGTTCTAGCCAAGGCAGCTCCTATAACTCAAGGGATCACTTTTTCGTTTAAGGAATAACAATCTTTGCTCATCAAGAATCTCTTTCACCTTCTTTGAGTGTCTCAATTGACATCCTTTACGGAATTGGCGTGAATACCTTGTGCTTGTAATCAAATCTTTACCTCTTTTCGCAAAAAAGAGGAGAAAGAAGACCTCCATTAGAATTACCCGATGGGTCATATGACAAGAAAGGTACTTATTCCCTACACCTTGTGTGGGGAAGAAAGAATCTTAGTACCTACTGATTGTCAAGGCCGTGAGAAGCTTTTACATGAACGAAGGGACCATTGTGCATAAATCAAGCATTCATGTCATCCTCTACAGCAAGACTCCTGGAAAGGGGTAGTTTAACGAGAGAGAGCCAATATGAGCAGCACAAAGACTTGACATGGATGTCCTAAAGGGAAGGAAACTTATTCTTTTAGAAAACCTCCTTTTCTCTTGTCCATTCGCCGAATTTCCTCTGTCCATGGAAGACAAATTTAAGATTGTATCAAGCCTTTTCAGGAGAACAAATTAGTGAAACACCTGAAAAGCTCATGGAATATCAATAGGCAAAGCTATTTTGAATATACAGATCCAAATACACAGAGCTATTTTGAATACACAGACGAGAATCGAGACCCAATTTCTTTAGAGCAATCCAAGGAGCTAATTCTAAGTAGGAGACATAAAATATTTATAGTAGAATGTGGTTAGGACTAATGTCTTCAAGTTAAATTTGGTAATCCGTATCTGTTTGGTTGAAGATTTACATCAGGTTTCATAACCATAAGAGGTAGAGGTATGAGATAACAGGTTAGATGCACTCTCTATTCGGCTACAGAACGCTTCTTTTCTGGGGGTTTAGACGTTAGAACTATTCTTTGAACTTGAAATGTTGAATTATCAGATTACATGCTAGGATCATAGTACTTCATAGGACAAGAGCTATATTCTTTACTTGTTTATATAGGCTTTTTTTTTTAGGGATTTTCACTCTAGGCATGCTCTTTGAGCTTCAATGATTGAATGAACAGATAAAATAGAGACATACAACTGCCAGATGCACCGAAAGTGCAATGGGTGGAATGTGCATGTGCACTGGCTTGTTCTGCAACAAAGCAAACCCTCCATCAATTCCATGTGATGTGATTATTCAGCAATCTGTAATGAAAAACTATTAATGTCTATTCCCAAACGACAATTACTTGGAAGCCTAGAAATGAACTACATAACATGTATTGATAAACAATAAATATGATGAAGAAAATACTAGGAAGGGAGTGCCATTGTAAGGAATGAGGACAAAGACCTTTGCAAATGAATTGAGTTCTAATATTCCATCCTAAGTTTTTATATGAATTTAAAACATATACACAGACGACCAGACATTACTAATGTTAAAATGCCATGAAACTCTGATGTCTGTGTGGATTTTTCTTTGTATGTTTTCCTTTTTTATTCTAGCGCTATATGTTATCTATAGCTTGGAAAAATCATTGTTCTAAGTATAAATCATATCAAGTGTATCATCAACATCTACATAAATTGCTGGTACAGGGGCTTGTGCAGAATGGAGCTGTTGGTTGTATACACAGAGCCTGTGTGTAGAGGGGAGCTGTTTATAGCATTCACAAGACGCAGAGGTGACAAGAGGAGAGAGGATCGCCTTATGTTTTCTCTGAAGGAGGTCGCATTTGGAGGATGCAAGAAGGATGATAACTTTGATCAGAATGGAGGTTGCAGGAGATTCGACGTCATAGCTGTTCATGGAAGCACTTCCTATGGAGCTTGGCAACTCAGATGCGATGGAGTAAGGCGGGCATGGTTGGCGACTCGGGGTTCTGCGGACAAGTAAGCATGATTAGAATGGCGGACGCACCGGATTCGACGTCGTAGAGGTCCATGCAAGCATTTCCTGCGGAAGCTGGCAACTCAGAGGCGATGGAGTAAAGAGGGGCATGGTTGCCGATTCAGGGTTCTGCCCACAAAGAAACGTGTTGGTCTTTGCGGCGGTGAGGCTGAGCTGTGCCGATGGCTGCGCATCCTCGCCGTACTCGTCCTCTGGGAGAGGCAACCGCTCGTATAGGGGATTCGAGAATGATGAAGCAACGACAAGCACTGGGCCCGCTGCAGTCAACGCGCCCACGACGCCGCCGCCAACTACCTGTCCTTGGACACCCGCAAGAGAGATTGAGACGCCGCCGGAGACGGCGTCGCAGCCTGCTCCATAGCCAGACGGGAAGAACGCTCCCGCTATTGATAATATGTCGAAACGCCCACACAGGGTGACCGTCTGCCCCGGCGCTGCTGGCTGCCGCAGGGTAACGTTCATCACCGTCCCACTTCCGCTTATTATGCACACCCCTCTCTTCCTCTTCCTTGCGAACTCTGCAATGCAGTCCGCCACGTCCTGACCCCCTTCAATCGTCCAGACGTGTGGCATCATGGCGTTCTCGCTGATGCGTGTGATTATCACAGGTGGCTTTGGCTTGTTCTTGGACCCAGGAGGGCGTCCACGAGGCTTCCTCTCAGCCGTCGTTGAGGCGTCACCACCGCCCCCTACACCCTCTGTCTTGCAGTTCGCCTTCCTCTTCTTCTCAAATCCGCTCGATTGGCTGTTTCCTTCGTCGGAGCTTCGTGATCCATGGCTTCCCGTTTCATAATCTTGCCGCTGCTGGTGCCTCGCTGGAGGATGTGCATGAAATTTTGGACTCTCCTGCTCCTGGTGGTGCTGGATAACAGGGCTTCTATCTCCATTATCGGTGTCTTTATCTGCTCCACGCTCAGACTGATGTACGATGAGATGGTCTTCATGACCAGAGAAAGGACGCGGATCAATCTCTTGTTGATGGCAGTGTGGACCAAGAGGGAGATAAGGGGCTGGCGGCCCTGAGTAGCGCTGCACGTGAGGATAATTATGATTGTAGGAAGATGGAACAGACGCACTAATCCGCGGCCTCCAGTCGAACGGCTGCGGCCCATTGTCTTGAACGCTCTGATTGATAACCTGCTGGCGATGGTTGTGCTGTGCTAAGTAGAGGTGATGGGGGAGAATGGAGCTGAACGTGCCGTCCGGGTGGGACGAAACGGCGTTGCCAGTTCCAAGGTTCGTCATAACTCATAAGCCTGCACAGACGATCAATTCGCAGAGTTCAGCTCTGACGTGCATCCATGATAGCTATTTTGGCAGCGCTAGCGGTATGGACAAGGTGATAGAGAAGTGAAGCGGATAGAAGGCTGATCGAGCCCGGAACCTGCAGAAAAAGAGAAACAGAGAGAGGGCGAGAGAGAAGATGAAGAAGAAGAGAAAAGAGGAAGAGGAAGGGGTGAAGAAGAAGAGCAAAGCAGAAACGGAGCTGACAAAGGAAGGAAGCAAGCGGAGAGTGATTTACTCGGTCTCTCTCTCTCTCTCTCTCTCTCTCTCTCTCTCTCTCTCTCTCTGTTCTTGTTGACCTCTCTCTCTCTCTCCCTCTCTCAATATATACAGTAATGGTCGTATGCAGCACGCGTGATGCTGCACTACCTCTTTTCCATTGCCCAGTTGCCCCTGTTCTCGATGCTCTCTTAATCTCAAGGTTCACAGCGGTCAGGACTAATGATCTCATACCCATGATCCATTCCACGGAGTAGACTGTTAAACATGTTGAAGAATCATAGATCATGTCTAGAGAGAGGGGGCAAAATTACAAGAACAAGATGCTATTGGGTCCTATGTAGAGATCAAGCAAGCAATTTGCATCTACAATGGAAAGAAGAGACACGGAACTCACAAGATTCTCTCTCTCACACACACGCAAGATCTTGATTAAGGTTGAAATCACACCTTTAGTGTCTTCACACTAATGGCGACCATTAAGTATCACTTGGAAGCACTAGATATAAGCATCCGGATTTCATAAAGAGAATCACTTAATATATGGCTTGTTTTCGCATATTCTGGTGTTATGGAGCGAAAATCCCATATCTCACTATAAGAATTGTTTTCCTATATTCTGGTGTTATGGAGCATAATCCCATATCTCACTATGAGAACATAATCATGTATACAAAAGCGTTCACAATCATGAAGACCAAATCACAAATCAAAGTTTCAATGTGTTCATTGAGAACCAATATGCGACTTTGTCAACATGACCCATCATGGAGGGAAGCTTGAGTTGAGGCAGCACATTATTTGGTACAAATGCATTTGGCTTTGACATTTCGGAGGTGTCATGGATCATAGACCCAAGTTTGAGGAAAAAAGGCTCTCATTCGTACCCAAACACTCTCATTGACCTCGTGTATCGATAGGAGGAGCATATCTATCATCGGATATCTCATTGATGTACGCAGCAAACTCGAGGGCCTAGTCCAAGGTCAAGCAATAGGCCTATCAGATATGGTCCTTACTACATCATCACTTTTGGGTGATGAGACCCCAAATCTACATGTGAGACATGAGCGGAGCTCATCACTCTTGGGTGATGAGACCCCAGATCCACATGTGAGACACGGAAGGCAATATCCTGGTTCATTTCGATTGCCATTCCGAAAAGGTTGCTTAAATCTTCACTATGAGGTACAATGCATTTTCTGAATATCCGTTTGATATTATGAGAAGGAAGCAATCTTATTTCCTTTCTTTGACATGATGAAGAAAACTTGATTCCTTTCTTCTGACATGATGAAGAAAACTTGATTCGGTCTCACATGTCAAGAGAAACTCTGTTGTTTTTGTGAAAATCAAGTTCGATCATCAAGACGAACCAGCTTGATCTAATTGAAAGTACAATGAAAAGCAGGCATATCATCCATGGGACCCTTCGAGCAACTTCTAGGATATATAGCCGAGAGGTTCATTAGTGTAGACATTGGAAAGGGATGGCTGTAAGGCCAAACAAATTAAATAGTTTCAACTAGATATTCTGAAGGCTCAATGGTCCCTCAAAAGCGTTGGTTTAACACCTAAGCACTCAACTGATGAGTATCCGACCATGAACCCTCACCCTCAAACTTGCAAGGTGAAGGGACCAACCAACGCAGTTGATGTGTGCATGTATTATTGAGATATCAAGCCCAACATGTGATGATCGAGGGTGATACGTATCAATTTTCATTTTTTTGATATGTACAGTGGTTATACCGATATATGTCAAAGAATTTTTTAATGAGCTTTACTAGATTTATCCACCAACAGTGATGGCACATTTTTTTCTTGCTAACTCACTCATTTGCGAACATTAAGGATTTCTTTATGTACTACTATTTATATATTGTACTAGTTGTAATGATGTATTAGGTCACTCTCATATATTCTCTTAATGCATTCGAAGAAGAAGAAAAACAAGATCATTCTTCCTTGCCTCAATCTGTATGTGTTCCTCTCTAGCTTTGTTTTTGAGAGTGTGTGAGAGCTCTCCTTCTTATCTCCATTTTTTTGACATGGTATTAGAGCCAGTGTGGCTCTAGAGAGCTTCTGAAGAAGGTTCATAGTGAAGAGTCGCTAAGAAGGTGTGGAGAATGCATGCTTCATAAACAATCTCAGTATGATTTGGTGTGTATAAGATAGAAGGTGAAGCCATTTCTACTTTTGTTTTGAGCCTATAAAGGTGGGACCCACAAAAAGCCAAATAAGATTGTAAATTGTAATTCGTGCTCTATTCGATATCTCCCATATATTCTAGATCCAGAATTTTGATAGACTTTGTGTACTTTTGATACACAAAAATATGGTTTTCAAAGATTGAACTATCTAGCCACATTATGACATTGTTCAAGGAGAGCTACTACTTCTAGTGTTTTTGAAGTATTATAAATTGCTACAAAAATGAAAAATGCTAATGGAATAATTTGACTTCTTAGTGATCAGTTGCAAAAGAATAATTTTCATGTTCAAAGATCCGTAATGATGAATTTCTTGATGGGAAAAGGCTATTGGAAGTACATTCAAGGAGACAATGGAAACCCTCCATAGTTACCAAAGAGGAATCAAATTGTAGTCCAATTAAGAGCATATGAAGGATGGAACCAAAGAGCATGGAAGCCACTTCTAGTTGTGAGGTTGAGTATAGGGTAGCTTGTTACCATTAGTGTCCATGTGAAAGGCCAAATGGCCACTAGACACTTTTGTATATATTGTTTAACAAAACATATAGTGGCATGGTCAGCCATAGACTATAAGTTTGACCGCATTTGTATGACCTAAGAAATCTATGTTCGTGGTTTATGAAATGTGTGCTTTCTACATATTCTTCACCCTCTATGCAGAGTACTATGTGTGGCATCCCAAACTCGATTTTTACTTCGAGGGTATCATCATGGAGCTCTCAAGAAGAAGATTGAATTGTCGTATTTAGCTATCAAAATACTTCACTGGTATCAAAGCATTTCGACGCAAAAGCTTTGCTCCTTTTGTGCAAGCGAAGCAAGCACCTGCCCACCCACCCAAGGCTTTATTAAGGTAGTGACCAAGGCATAGACCTTGCATACATTGTCATCTGAGTCACCAAAGTCACTATTGGCACCATTGGCTACGTGGGAGGGAGGACCTCAATGATCAAGAAAGACACAAGTTCTTGGTACTTCTCAAGAGGTCACTCATCCCAGATTGTTCCCCTCGAAGCTCGCTTAACCGACAAGCTCTCTTGTTGCTAAGCTACACTCTTGTGGTGTCTAAAGAAGGTGAAACACTAAGGTTTACACCTGATAGATATGTTCCAGGTTTGGATTTTGTTATGATAACAGATGCTGGTGAGCTTCTTGCTACAAACAGGCTATGCAAACAATGGATCATGTCAAGTGGGAGAGTGCCATGAAGAGTGAGTTGGATTGTATTCACAAGAATGGTACTTGGGATTTAGTACCTGGAACATATCTATCAGGTGTCTCACATACACCTGATAGATATGTTCCAGGTTTGGATTTTGTTATGCTAACAGATGTTGGTGAGCTTCTTGCTGCAAACAGGCTATGCAGACAATGGATCATGTCAAGTGGGAGAGTGCCATGAAGAGTGAGTTGGATTGTATTCACAAGAATGGTACTTGGGATTTAGTACCTTTGCCAAAGGGCAAGAAAGCTTTACCATGTAAATGGGTATATAAGCTGAAATTCACATCAGATAATGCCTCTCCAAAGTATAAAGCATGACTTTTTGCAAAGCATCTTAAGCAACAACATGCGGTTGATTTCAAGGAAATCTTCTCTCTAGTGGTCAAGATGACTACCCTACGCATGTTGCTTGGATTCATTGCAATGGAGGACTTCGAGCTATTCCAAATGGATGTGAAAACTACTTTCTTGCATGGACATCTTATAGATGAGATCTATATGGAACAACCAGAGGTTTATGTAGTTCCTGGCAAAGAAAGTCTAGTTTGTAAGCTCAAGAAGAGCTTATATGGACTTAAATAGTCCCCTAGAAAATGCTACCAAAATTTTGATGCTTTTATGAAGTCTCAAGGCTATTCTTGAAGCAATGAGGATCATTCTCTCTACACATAGAGATGCTCAAATGGAAGCTTGATATGCTTGATACTTTATGTCAATGATATGTTGATTGCTTGGAAGTCCTCTTATAACTTGTCAACTCTCAAGAAGAAGTTGAGTCAGACATTTGATATGAAGAATTTGGGGGATGCCAAATGTATTCTTTGCATGGAAATTACTTGTGATAGGAGTAAAAGATACATATACTTGTCTCAAAAACAGTACATATTCAAAGTACTTCGCAAGTTCAATATGCAGGGTGGAAATGCATTGAGTACACCTTTACCCACATATGTAATTGAGCAAGGTTGATTGTCCCAAATCAGATGAGGAAACAGAATTCATGACCAAAATTCCTTATTAGTCTACTGTTGGTAGTCTCATGTATGTTATGCTAGCTATGAGACCAAGCATTGCATCTCTAGTGGGATTTGTGAGCAAATATATGTCTAATCGTGACAAAAAACATTGGGAAGTGGTCAAGATGATTTTGAGATATTTGAGTGGCACTAAGGACACATGTCTATGCTTAGGTAGAGGGAAATTATCCATTATTGGTTACACAGATTCTGACTATGCTAGTTGTGTAGACAATCATAAGTCTACATCAAGGTACATTTTTCATTTTGTTGGAGGTGCTGTCTCTTTAAGTTTTCATCTTCAAGAATGTACAAATGTTTCCACCATAGAGGTAGAGTATGTTTGCTCAATGATAGTCAGTGTGACATTGCTTTGGCTAAGAATCCAGTTTATAATCATGCAAAGACCAAGCACATTGAGCTGAAGTATCACTTCATTAGAGATTGTTGTTGGAGTAAGACGTCTGCAGAAGCACGCGAATAGCACATCATGAACATGTCATCCAAGCAAGGTAAAAGATGATGAACACATTTTCTATATTGATTCTAGTTATTCCAATCATGTGGCTGGAAATGTGACCTTGCAGCCCATCATGGTTGGAATGTACATCAGTTTAAAATTAAAACTGCATTTATAAATGGTGACATGCATAAAGAAGTGTATGTTTTTAAGCCCAGTGGCTTTGTGGAGAAAGGGCATGAAAACCAGGTGTGGAGGTTAAAAAAGGAATTATATGGTTTAAAGCAAGCACCATGTGCTTGGTATGAGAAGATACATGCCTATCTGATTGCACATGGTTTTGAGAACAGTCCAACTAAAAGCACCTTATATGTTAAGCATGCTAATGATGTACTTCTGATCATTGTGGTTTATGTTGATGACATGCTACTCACTCATCCTCATGACATGCATATTGCTAATTTTAAGGCTAATTTGCCTGCCTCATTTGAGATGTTTGACTTGGGGCATTTGCATCACTATTTGGGCATTCAGTTTATGCACGTTGATGGTGGAATGGCTTTGTGTCAAACGAAATATATTGACACATTGTTGTAGCATTTTGGCCTTGAAGACTATAAACCTATTGCCACTCCTATGGAAACAAGTTTGCAACTGATTCTTCATGATGTTGGAGATGCATTTGATGTCATTCTCTATCAGCAAGCTGTTGGATGCTTGATTTACTTATGCATTACATGGCCATATATTTAGTTTGCTATCTCACAGATGAGCAGGTTTATGCATTGCCCATGAGTCAAGCATTGGTAGGTAGTTAAGTGCATCTTTTGCTACTTGAGTGGTACCCGGCTACTTGGTTTGTTTAATCCCAAGGGGGGATCACTACTGCCAGATTTGCATGCTTTTTCTGACTCTGATTGGGCTGGTTGCTATGACACTCGTGTGTCCACTAATGGTTTTTGCTTCATGCTTGGTAGCTCATGCATATCTTGGCTGAGCAAGAAGCAGCCTATTGTGGCCACTTCCAGTTGTTAGTCTAAATATAGGGCAACTTTCACAGCGATTGTTGAGTGTGTGTGGCTCAGATGCCTTATGGCTGATTTGGGTGTTGATCAGTCTTCTGCCACCACTATCTTCACTGATAGTGAGAACGCATTGGTAGTTGCGAGGAACCCTATGTTCCATGCTCGCACTAAGCACATTGACGTGCATTATAATTATGTTAGGGAGAGGTTCTTTGCAGGGGAGATCAACTTGGCATATGTGCCCACGCAGGAGAACATTGTAGACCTTTTCATGAAGGCTCTGCCTAGGGAGAAATTTGAAGCTTTCCATAAAACTTTGGGCCTACTTCCTTTTGTGGAGTGATTTCCATATAGCTTGGCACTTCCTTATACATGAATGCTAGCCCCTTGTTCACCACATCACTCCCAGGGGGGATTTGTTGAATACTCTTGGTCTTTTGTGTAGTTGTCATAATGTCTTCTACCTCTCAAGCCTCCTTGATAGTTGTTGTTGTTGTTGTTGTTGTGATGGTAATTACTTCCTCCATTGTTGAACTTGCCTCTGGATTGTCCATAGCTCCCTTTATGGAAGCCTCTTCCCCTCTGATTCCTTGTGTTCTTCAAGCATTCTTTTGTGGTGTGATTGATTAGACCACAAATATTGCAAAATGAAGTGTTGTAACACTTCCCCCTGCCTTGTTTTCCTCCTCTACCCCTTCCTCTAGTACCTCTTCCTCTACCTATGAAGTTCACTTGAGAGGTACTAGCCTCTTCTTCATTATTTTTGCCTTTACATTTATCCTTACTTTTATTTCTATCTGTATAAAGGGCAAAAGATTGATTACCTCTAGAGTTATCTCCATTCTTGTTGAGCTTTGTTTCATGCGTGAAGAGTTGCCCCATCAATGTGTTGAGGTCAGGTATTTTGATATCCATATAAAGATCCATTGTTGTGGTGAAGGATTCCCACTTATCATTAGCTTTGATGCCATTTATGATATGCGTTAGTATATGTTCTTCTTCTATCTCCTCTCCAATGCTTGCAAGCTGGTCAGCCATATCCTTCATCTTGGTCACATAATCAGCTACAGTTTGCTTTGGTTGCTTTTTTAGGGTTGTAAACTCCATCCATAGCTGGTTCTTCCTAGCTCTTTTATTTGATGAGAAGTATGAAGAAAGTAATCCCCAAGTCTCTTGGGAGGTCTTGCAATTCATAATGTGAGGTAATAAAAAATCAATATTGAGTTAAGTAGATAAGACCTGGCAAGAGCATCCTTTGCATGCCATGTAGTCAGCCTTTCTTGTTCTTCCCTTGTGGGTTGATGTTTGTTCCTGAATGTTCGCATTTCTTCATCTCCTGAGATGTATCCATATAAACCTCTTCCTTGGAGGTAGGCTTGCATCCTTAGTGACCATGCTTGGTAGTTGCTTCTGTCCAATTTATCAATGAATGATGGAAATCCATCTTCCATCTTGCTTGTTGTTGCTCTGATACCATTGTTGGAGGAGATGGTGGATAGTCATCAGAGATGAAGTGGTGCTGAAAAACCCTGCTTCACACCAGCCAAGAACAAGTGGTGGAGAGTGTAGTAGACATCTTTAGCTTTGTGATGATCATAAATAATCACTTATGTGCTCTGGAACATGATCCACTAAAAATGGAGCAAAACAAATGAGTAGGAAGTTGACCCCAAATCATAAACTTGTTATTTTAGTCTCTCCACATGTTCAATAGAATGAATAGTGCTCTCAACCTGCTAGCAATTAGCCAAATTCATTTTGGTGGTATTTAACTAACTTAGATAGCTACCGGTCATGAGTTATTTCAATAAAATAGATGGACTACACATTGAGAATGATGTTTAGCAACCTAGAGGACTTGCACGACATTTTCGGGATGCTTCAGTGTGCAAACCAGAGAGTAAAGATATAACGATATCTCATGATTGAAGGATGAAGTTACAATGAAACTTTGTAGCTATGAAGTAGAAATTTTGTTGATTCTATAGCACTTTAAAACTTATTAAATGATTAACCATGCACTCAGAAAAAGCTCTAAGAAGACCATTATTTTGAGGTAGTCATAGTAGAGAAGTGAAGTAGAGATATAATCAATATTTATGTATTAGATCATAGGAATACAAAGACATTGGCAATAATCAATTGCACAAAGTGAGGGTATTCTAGGAGCTATGGAATGAGCTCTCTTATCACAATATATCCCTCTCAAATGATCTCCTAGTTGGACTCGTCTTGTGAGTCTTTTTTATCTACTTTTATATTTGAGTTTGGATTCAAGCCTTCAATTCAAGTTCAAATTCTCACCAAAAAGTGAGTCCTAAAGTACAGGATATATTCTCTCATCAATCATCTACCAAGTAAGTCGAGATTTGATGCCTCCTAACTCCACACGAGTGTAGTGCACTAAACATAGGCACTTTTACAAAGATAAAAGGTAATTGACTTTTACAAGAGATTGATCATATGTGACTACATGAGATATATGCTAGTTATCCAGTATGTGGGCTTGGTTTCTTTGCACCAACATATCCAACTCATACTAGATTCTACATGCTTATGGGAAAATTAAACAAATCTTTGAGACACTTTGCATCCTTATTTTCATCCAAAGGAACATCACCTATGTGTGTGATCATATGATATGTTTCATCCCCTGTTTCTACATGCCCTTATGTGCTTGGTTCATGTAAGTTGCAAAACATGCCCATATTGCAGCTCATGTGATTTGAACATCCACTATCAATGTACCATTTGGTGTATATGCCTTCTTTCCTATGACTCATTTGCATCATGGCTAAGAGATTATCATTCTCTTATGTGTCCAAAGTATTTGAAAAGCTACCTTGATTCTTCTTGTATCCTCGGTTGTCATTTGAGTAAGACTCATTTGCAAAGTGTTCTGGCTTGCCATAGTTGTAGCATTCATTTTTGTTGTCCTTTCCTTCCGGTTGACTTCCTCTTACTCGATCTTCATCTCCCCCTTTCTCCTTAGCTTTGACTTAAACCTTCTTGATCATTTCTTGATCTTGTTATAGTTTTTCCTTGTCCATTGTGTTCAAGTCTCTTTCATTTTCCATTACTTGCATAAAAGACTTGGGCTTTGTTTCTCTTTGAATGAACTTCATTGAGGTTCATCTCCTTGGTCACCATGAGTGTGACTATATGAGCTACCAATAGATAATCTTGGTTTTCTCTCAGATCATAATGTTGTTCTCACCACACTGAAAACTAGGAATGCACAACATAGTACCGATGGTTCCACATTGATATTAGATTGCTTTATCGAAAGCCATGCATATTAAAGTAGCTAAAATCATTGATCACAAACTAAATGAACATTATCCTACTAGCCAAAAATAGTTTGAAATGGTTAAGGAGTGTTAGAAGTAGTGCAAAAAATCATATGAGATTTCATTGGAGGCAAGAAGCTTAGTTTTCTCCCAATGCTTGGCTCAAGGCCATTGAAGACAACAAAATCGAAGAGGCTATCATTTATAGTAATAGAATTAGGACCTATGAACTGATTGAAATAAGAAACATTTTTTACAACACTAAGGTATACGTGCAAGAGAACTGTGGAAGGCCCTCCAAATAGATGTTTCAATTGATTAGGAGGAAAAACATCCAATGAGTTCTAGGAAAAAGACTATCAACCCTAAATTTTGGAGATCACTGAGATGATTGAGGCTATTCACTCAATAAAGAAAGGTAAATCCCCTAGTCCTGATGGCCTTCCTACTCAATTCTTCTAGGTATTCTCCTCCAAACTTGCCTCTTTGATTCTTGACATTTGTCATGAGTCATTCGATAATAATGGTCTCCCCAAATTCATTAACTAAGGAATGATCAAACTTATTTTTAAGAAGGGTGATATGCATTTTTTGAGCAATTGGCATCTAATAACCTATGTGAATACCATATATAAAATCATTGCCAGATCCTTGGCTAATAGGATTAGTCCACTTATGCACAACATGATTAGACCATAACAAAAAGGATTAATACAAGGTAGTTTTATTATAGATACCATTATCTCCCTCTAGGAAGGGATCCAACATGCCCACTTTGACAACTAGATGTTTGTTTTTTTTCAGAATTCATTTTGACAAAGCATATGATAGGACTACCTAGGATATCATCTCCAATCCCTGTAGGATTGTGGATTTGGACCTTACTATACCCATGTTGTTCAATGCCTACTTCAAACTCTTCAAGTAAAGTGGTTTGTCAATGGTTCTTTAAGTGATGCTATCTTTCTAAAGAGGTCAATTAGACAAGGATGACCTTTGGTGCCTCTTCTCTTTGCCATTGCAGTTGATGCTCTAGGCTATCTATTACAAGATTACTTTGATAAAGGGAATCTTAGAGGAATCCCTATCCTAGGAGGTCATGGAAATCTTCTTCTCCAATCTTATGTGGATGATACTAATGCATCAATATGCAACGAGTTGAAGTATCTCAAAAACTTTCGGACTACTTAGGAACTTTTTTTGTAGGGGCCTTGGCTCCATGATTAGCCACAACAAAACCTTGGTTAAAGGGTTTGGAAATCCACTCCTTGACTTCATCATCAAGGCTAGATGTCAATCAATAATTGATAGAGAAATTCAAATTACTTGGAATGCCCATTGGATTTAATGTCACCCCCAATATTAGATGGGATTGGATACTTCAGATACACAAGAGTAAATTTCACTAATGGGAACAAATACAACGTAACCTCACCTATAGGATCTTCCTCCACAACTATTAAATTGTTCTAGCGATTATTTAGCAGCTCACTGGATTTATCCCCTCGAAACCCTAATGAAGTATACTCAAATCTCCCCTTCTAAACTTCATTTGGGGATCTACTAAAAAAAGAGGATTCTCCCTAAAGTTAATCACTCTATTTTTTGCCTTTCTAAATTTGATGGGGGACTTAGTCTACTTGAATTAGAAAAAATCAGCAAAAAAATGGCAGTTAAATGGATCTATAGGATGATGTTCTCTAAATATTTTTAGGTTATTTTGTTCAAAAATTTCCTTTTGAAGAACTAACTAATTGCGTTCCTTGCTTGGACTAGGTGTGACCTTCATACAATACGTTACAGTAGCCAGGACTTTCACTTTAAGGGCTTGACTTTTGTTTTAAGTGCTTTTGTCGCTTGGCAATAGCTCAAGAGAGGCTCTAGTTTTCCTATTTGTCAATGGGTACATGTCCTTGATAGGAATGTATGGTTTAATTCTTTAACAAGCCCCTCTTGCTAGGAACGTTTACAAGACATGTCATAAGCTCATGAAAAGTGGAATCACCTCCCATAAGGATATTTTGGATGATAGGCAACAACCCACTTGATGAAGGGACAATGTTGTTAACAATGCCATTCAAGACAAGATTGTTATACAATATATTGAATGAAACTTAGGACAATACACATTACTCAGAATAGTTATCACATTGATATTAGGAATAAAATTGCTCATCATTCTCACTCCATCAACAAGATGGTATACCTTCAACTCAAGTTAACTTATGAAATCGATTTGATTTAACAAGACAGCACAAGATGCTCCATACATGTAGAAGGTCAAACTACAATAATGTGGGGATGATGACAAGGCAATAGCTAAAGAGATCCCCGGGGAATGTATGCTTATATGGAAGAACTAACACCAATCAATAAGAAGGACATGCACAATGATTAATTTTATTATTATTCCTAACTCCATTCCTTGATTTGGATATATCATCTCCTTCAATAATATCAATTCCACCCAAAATTTTCATCATGAGTTTTCTAAATACTAAAATCCAAGGGTGATCTTCTAGTCATAGTCATCCCCTATGTTTATTTTAGCTTTTGAAAGAATAATTGACAAAAACAAAAACAATAAAGCCTTGCTAAATCATAACCCATACCATATATAGGAATAATGGTATTGCCTACATAACATATTTCATTCATGAATATTATTGGGGATGTGAGGGTCATGTGACCTTAGCCCTATATTCATATACATATATCATTTATACAATGTTGCATCAAAGAAGATCATGATCTGGGGTTTCAAGGCTCCCATGCAAGAGCTTGTGTCTCCCCTCTCCTCTCTCTCCCTCCAACTCCTCCTTGCTCCTCTTGTTCAGCCCATCAAAGCCCTTCATTGGTATCAGATCTTGTTGAAGGTTGGTGTGCAAGGAGCTTCAATGGAAGCTTAGGATACAAGAGATGAATGTGCATGTTGGAACCTTCTTGATATCATGTTAGTATTTTTTCCATAATAGGAGCCAAGAAACTTGGATTGATGCGATTTAAGTTCTTTGCATACCTAACATATAGAGGTAAAAGTTTCATAGAAGGGCAACAAATCTAGTTTGGGGATTTGGTTTGCCAAAAATTCAAAGAACTCAAGGTGGTGTAGAAGTCTAATCTACAATCACTTGTACAAAAAGTCAGCATTTTGGTTCTAATTTGAGTTTTGGAGGTTCGATTAAAGCTATTTGAATTTGCATCTATAACTTTGTAGAAGATCATAGGTCTAGATTCAGAGATAAAAGTCTCTAAAAATGCAAAATACAGAGGAACAACTTTGCAGATAAAGATGAAAATGACAATAAATGTTTGTTTTGCTTGTATCTTGAGCTACACACCTCCGATTGAGGTGTTCTAAGTTTTATGCATAGTTAAGAAAGACTTCTTCAATTTGATGAAGATGAATATTTCAGATTTTGAGGTTATTAGCCCTAAAATAGCAAAACATAGAGTAATAAATTTTCACCATAGAAACCCTAATTGTGCTTGGAGGTTCATGTTGCTCTGGAACTTCTTTGAGAGAGATTTTTGGTATGCAGCTCTTAGTTTTAGAGCTTGAAGGCATTATCCATGTATGATCATTGTGGTAGATCCTCTATATGAGAGTAGAGCATGATCTTGTCAAGTGTTTAGAGTGTGAGATGGCCTTGTGGTATACCATTCAAGTTTATGCCATCATGAGTTTGATCATAGTATTTTTAATGGATGTGTAGTGGTGTTGTGGGACATATATCATTTATGCCGCTTGGTTATGGATTTACTTGTTAGTTGCACATAGTTTATGAGAGTTTATTTTGGATCTTGGTTAGTACTCGTATTCTTGTTTTCTTTGTAGATACATGATCAAGACTGGAGCCTCAATTGCACATTTGTTTGTCATCTTGATTGGCTATTTGATTAGTATATGGTCATTCATTTGATATTTTATTTAACAATGTGATTTTTGCATATGTGTATGGTGATTCCCACATGGTTATTTGGCTCCAGAGTCCATTTTTCAAGGAAGATGCCGTCAAAATGTTTTCAAACCTTATGCTAGATAGATGATTTGGTGGATCCTTGAAACTTATGTGGTATCTTTGGATAGTTGCTTATCTTCATTCACTTGAACTTGTTAATATGTTATTTGTGATTGTTTGGACCATTTTGGAGGATTCATTATTGAGTGGGAGATGTATCACCATTCTATTGGAATGTATTGCCATTAGTTTTTGGCATGTCCATTTGCCATCAACTTTGGTTGGATCAATGATAGGTGGTGACACGTTATGCATTGTTCTTTTGCTAATAGTTATCTTGTTCTCATTGCTCAATTTACAGGGGATGCTCTATCATATTTTTCCCAAGATTCTTTCACATTTACTTGTTAGGTTTACATACTTGGTGAGCAAGTTTATGCTCATGGCTTTATGTGCATGCTAGATGCATGGTTATGTGATAGGTAGTTCACATGGTTTTCTTCTCCATCAAAATATGTGTGATATGAGGTATGCATATGGATATGAAAGTGTGATCACATTGATCACCGAGTATTATTTCTAGTTTCTTATTACATTACTAGTCTCTTGGATTGCTAGCATGGTGTCTTCTCAATTTGATGGCACTAACTTTTTGATATGGAAAGATCAGATCTGGTATACATTGGTTCAAGCAAGGTTACACATGTATGTGCATAGAGATGCACAAAGGCCTCGTGACATGTCTGACCATGTATGGATGGATATGGATGCATTGGCTAGCTCCACTATTTAATTGTAGCTTATGGAGTCTATATATGAGTATGTGATGCATAGGGGATGATATGTATATGAGTCCATTGACTCATGCGAGACATAGATCACATCAATAGCTTTGATTTTGGAAATGTGGTCATGAGGGATATCTTGAAGGTATTGCTTCATATGGATGTGACAACGACATCAAAAACATACATGTGATGTAGGTCAGGTAGTGGTTTTCAAGAGATTCTATGGAAGTTGACTATGCTAGTGATGATGGTATCACTTTCTCTCATTATTCATCTCATGATTCCTCTTGTTTATTTGATAGAACATGTATGGTTTGGTTGATTGATGCATTAGCAACTTTTCATGTTACACCACATCATGAGTGGTTTTTCCAATTCTCATGTGAGAGTCTTGGACGTGTGCACATGCCTCATGATATGACATATGACATTGAGGGTGCACGAGATGTATGACTTATACTACCTATTGGAGCATCATTTACACTTAGACATGTATGTTATGTGCCTTCATTCCCTATGAGTTTGATTTCAGTTAGCCAATTGCAAGAGAGCATATGTTATGCTTTCCTTGATGCGCATAAGTTTTAGTTCTAGCTGGGACATCTAATGCTTGTCAGAGGTGCTAGGATTGGGCACAAGTATCCACTACAGGTACTCCATGTAAGAGACAATCTCGTCTTAGTGGGATTTCAACTGTATGTGTGATGTGAGACTCATCATGTCTCATTTTGTCTACCTAAAGATTGGTCTATTGACATTCATGATGCACATGTATGGCAAGATTCAAATGTTCATATAGATGCACATGTAGAGCATATTTTGGATGCTCATGATGCTTTTGTTGAGCATGATTTGGTTGATCATGTGTATGCTCATGTGGATCATGCTTTTGATGATCACTTGAATGCTTTAGAGCATGATGTGGATGCTCCTGTAGAGCATTATGATTATAATAAATTAGAGATAGATCATCATTTTGACCTTGGTATTGAAATTGTGTAGTTATCTCATGTTGAGCATGATGATACACTCGATGTGGTAGAGTAGGATAGCTTTTATGATACACAGTGTGTGGTGGAGCATATTATCTCTCAGGTTGCATAGCTAAACACATCCTTGGTTGAGAGGATGGTTGATTTGGATGTTGAGGAGTTAGCGGTTATGCAGTCATTCTTGGATTCGCTCCTGCGAGATGTTGACATACATATTGCAGGAACACTAATCTTGATGATGGTGCTTTGGTTGCCTTGGATATGGGTGTGGATAACATGCTTAGGTTAGCCAAGATAGCACAGGTTTCATCAACATTCAAGAGCCTAATGTGTTATCGTTAGTGTCCATGTGAAAGGCCAAATGGCCACCAGACACTTTTATATATGTTCTTTAAGAAAGTGTATAGTGGCCTGGTTAGCCACAGACCAAAAAATGTTTAACCGCATTTGTAACACCTAAGAAGTCTATGTATGTGCTCCTAGTGTACTATGTTTGTTTACGTATTTTGTAGCCTCTCTGCGAAGTATCGTGTGTGGTTCTTGGAGCTCGTTCTTCTACTCCGAGGATATTGTCATGGGGCTCTCAAGAAGAAGAGCACACAGCTATGCATCACCGTCGAAATACTTCACTAGTATCAGAGTATCTCAACGCAAAAGCTTTGTTCCTTTTGTGCGAGCAAAGTGAGCACCCAACCAAGGCTTTCTTCAAGGCTTACGACCAAGGTAGTGACCAAGGCATAGACCTTGGCATACCTTGTCATCCGAGTCATCGAAGTCAGCATTGGTGCTTTTGGCTACATGTGAGGGAGGACATTAACGATCAAGGAAGATGGAGGTTCCTGGTACTTCTCAGAAGGTCACCCATCTTAGTACTATTCCCCTTGGAGCTCACTTATTCATCACAATCTCTTGCCACCAAGCTACACTCTTGTGGTGCTTGAAAAAGGGGAAAGACTAAGGTTCACATTATCTTCAACAAGCTTTGGTCCCTCAAAGCTTCATTCTTTGCTTTGAAAGCTCTTTTTGAAGCATTTGTAGGGTGCTTTTTGGATCCGTTTTGGAGTACTTTCATGCATAGTTCTCTCCACAAAGGTCGAAGAACACAAAGAAGAGTGTTCTTTGTACTTCTTCAACAATGAATGTTCACCTTTAGGCTGTGTTTTTTGCCATACTAGTTAATCTACGTGTTTCTTGAAAGGTTCTAGTTGTGGTGGGAGAAGCCACCGCAAGTTTGTGTAAGTTTTGAGCCTAAAGAACAGAGTGAAAGACACTTGTAGGTGTTGTTGGCTAGTATTTGGGTAGTGAATTCAGCTTTTCAGTGCCATTGTACTACATATATTGAGCACATACACACTATGTATGTTTTTGTGGATACCACTCATGTACATCCATGTGTACATTGATATAGCAATTATGTTTTCTGCCTAAATCCTTTTATGTTTGATAAAGAGGGTTCTAGTGAGGTTTTCTTAACTAGGAGGTCTCTTTGGTGATGCAAGTGGAAGACTTACCCAACCTCGCCATAGGAGATGCATGATAGTTGTTCATAGGTGCTTGACAAGCCTAGATGGCTTCTTTCAAGTAATTGATACGAAGTGGAATGAGTGATTCACGGTAAACATGTTAGTACTTGTAGTTTTATGAGATTTTGACCCTATTCATATGCTCATTTTGCAGAGGATACTCTGGCAAAATTTTTCTAGATTTTTGGTTTTGTCAACTATATAGTGGTCATTTACTCCTTGATACACTTATTAGTGTGAAAACATTTATTCTCACATAATCCGTTTGGTTGTTCATTACTATTAATTAATTGATTTTTTTTTGGAAGAGTTGAATTCTCTCCCATAATTTGACACTTGGTTATCCCTTTTTTTAGCCTTAGTGGTGTTTGGACTCTTCTAGCTCCATTATCATTCTATTTAGTTCTCTACCATCATGGCATCGGAGGTCTAAGGCATGTCTAGTGGATCAGGGTCTAGTGCCAGTGTTCCAAGGAGGAGCTATAACTTGCACGGAAAAGGCCATTTTGAGATCTGAAAATTTGATGGCACAAACTTTGCTCTCTGAAAGAATCAAATCAAAGATAAACTGATTCAAAGGAGGTAATGGAAGCCAGCAAATGGAATCTCAAAGAAGACTATTGACATGGATGAAGATGATTGAGATGAGTTAGATGAAATGGCCAATTCTACCATTCGATTGCACCTAGCAGATAATGTTTACTTTACAATGTTAGACTCTGAAAGCGTAGAGGAGCTTTGGAAGAAGTTATGCAATACATATGAGAAAGAGATGGCATCAAATAAAGTGTATCTCAAGAGAAAGTTATATGACCTTCGCATGGACATAGATAATGTTGTTTCTCATCTAAATGAGTTTGATGCTATATTCTCCTAGTTACATGCTCAAAAAATGGATATGGGTAATGAAATGAAAGCAGTCTTGTTGTTATGCACCTTTCCATCATCATGGGATATCTTTTGCACTGCTATTAGAAATAGTGCACCTGGTGGTAAATTGATCTATGATGACATATGTGGAGCACTCTTGAGTGAGGAGATTCGTAGAAAATCTATGGTTTGGCACTCAGAATGGAGATGCATATAATGTTTGTGATTCTTACCAAGGAAAGAATCAGCAATGTGGCAGGAGCAAGAACAAGGAAAAGAATGGTCAATGAAATAAGAGTACAAGTAAATCAAGGAAGAGGAATATCGATTGTCATTATTGTCATAAGAAAGGACACATGAAGGAAGATTGTTATGCATTAAAGAATGCTAAAGGTAAAGGACAAAATGTGATGGGCATGTTGAACAGCTACCTACACCATCTACTTCGACTGTGAAGATTGAAGAAATTAATGCTATTTCTTATGATGATTCTCTTTCTCACACGTGGCTGCTAAATTCTGCTCCTTCTTTCCATGTGACACCACATAGAGAATGGTTCTCTAATTATGCATCAAAGTCTCTTGGTACTGTGAGAATCGGTGACGCTTACGAGTGTGACATTGTGGGGATTGAAGACGTTGTTGTGTAGTTCATTGATGGTTCAAAATTTACTATGCATAATGTATGCCATGTACCTCAGTTATCATGCAGTTTGATGTTAGTTGGTCAACTTGATGACCTTGGTTATAAGATGGTCTTCTATGCTCAGTCCTTTCGCATATCAAAGGGCAATATGGTTATTGAAAAAGGAAGAAATGTTCGCTCACTTTATCCTTTATTTGTATCACAAAAAGAACACTTGTTAGCTGTTACTAAATAGCCTATGGCTTGTATCTGGCATGGACATTTGGGCCATATATCACGTAGTGGAGTGGAAAATCTTTCTCATTCTAGATACTTACCTATGTTATCTTTCTCTAATTTTTCATTTTGTGAGCATTGTCAATATGGAAAGCAAAATAGGAATGTGCTCAATACACACATTGACTCTTCAATTCAACCTTTAGGTCTTGTTCATATAGATATGTTCGGTCCTATGCCCACAAGGCCATTAGGTGGTTCTCTTTGCTTTATCACTTTCATAGATGATGCTACTAGAAAAGTCTAGGTATATCCTATCAAGCAAAGGATGAGGTATTCCCTACTTTCAGAAAATAGCTTGCTTCAGTTGAGAACGAAAAAGGAACTAAGCTTAATGCTTTACCTTAACATAATGGGGGTGAGTATACCTCACATGAATTCATCCTTTTTTGTCAATCTATAGGAATTCATAGAGAGTTTACAACTCCTTATATCCCAATACAAAATGTTGTAGCTGAAAGGATGAATAGAACTATTCAAGATAGAGTAGTTTCTATGCTACATCTATTGGAGTTATACGTCTACAGAAACGCAAATAGCACAAGGAAGAAGAAGAAGCTTGGAGCACAACACACAATATTGAATGCATTACTAGAGAATGTAAAAAGATGAGTAGCCCATTAGGGCAACAGGCATATATACAAGCCAAGGGAAAAAAGCCTCCTAAAGAGGGGAAAAAGTGTCCCAGTGGTGCTAGTGTGTTCACACACATCACTACCTAAATATATCAATAAATCCCACCTGAGAGTGATGCGGTGAACAAGGAGCTGGCACTTATGTATAAGAAAGTTCCAAGCTATGTGGAAATCACTCCACAAAAGGAAGTAGGCCCAAAGCTTTGCAGAAAGCTTCAAACTTCTCCCTAGGTAGAGCCTTTGTGAAAAGTTCTGCAATGTTCTCTTGTGTGGGCACATATGCCAAGCTGACCTCCCCAGCAGAGAACCTCTCCCTCACATAATGATAATGCACCTCAATGTGCTTGGTGCGAGCATGGAACATAAGGTTCCTCACAACTACTGATGTGCTCTAACTATAAGTGAAGATGGTGGCAGAAGACTGACCAACACCTAAATCAGCCATAAGGTGTCTGAGCCACACACACTCAACAGTCACTGTGAAAGTTGCCCTATACTCAGCCTCATAATTGGAAGTGGCCACAGTAGGCTGCTTCTTCCTCAACCAAGATATACATGAGCTACCAAGCATGAAGCAAAAGCCACTAGTGGACACATGAGTGTCATAGCAACCAACCCAATCAGAGTCAGAAAAAGCATGCAAATCTAGCGGTAGTGATCCCCCCTTGGGATAAAACAACCCAAGTATCCAAATACCACTCAAGTAGTAAAAGATGCGCTTAACCGCCTGCCAATGCTTGACACCTGGGCAATGCATAAACCTATTCATTTGTGAGAAATCAAACTGAATATTTGGTCGATTAATGCATAAGTAAATCAAGCATCCAATAGCCTGCTGATAGAGAATAGCATCAAATGCATCTCCAGCATCATGAAGACTCAGTCGTAAACATGTTTCCATAGGAGTGGCAATAGGTTTGCAATCTTCAAGGCAAATGCCCCAAATCAGACATCTCAAATGAGGCATGTAAATCAGCCTTAAAATTAGCAAAATGCCTCTCATGAGGACCAGTGAGCAGCATATCATCAACATAAACCACAATGATCAGAAGTACATCATTAGCACGCTTAACATATAAGGTGCTTTCAATTGGACTGTTCTCAAAACCATGTGCAATCACATAGGCATGTATCTTTTCATACCAAGCACGTGGTGCTTGCTTTAAACCATATAATGCCTTCTTTAACGTACACGCCTGGTTCTCATGCCCTTTCTGCACAAAGCCACGGGGCTAAAGAACATACACTTCTTCATGCAAGTCACCATTCAAAAATGATGTTTTGATATCCAACTGATGTACATTCCAACCATGATGAGCTCCAAGTGCACAGATGCTATGAACAGTAGTCATACGGCAAGTAGGAGCAAAGGTTTCATCAAAATCAATGCATTTTTCCTGCGCATAACCCTTTACAACAAGCCTAGCCTTATACCTATCAACGGTACCATGAGGCTTACGCTTCAGCTTGTATACCCACTTAGTACCAATGGCCTTCTAGCCAAGAGGCAAGTCACATAAAGAAAAAGTACCATTCTTCATTATAGCATCATATTCAAATTACATAGCAGCCATCCAAGTTTTTGAAATTTGTGCTTCATCAAATGAAATAGGCTTGTTCTCATCACAGAGATTAGATGCAGCCATAGCATAGAAATCCAATGCAAAAGAGGCACTCAGTGAGAGCCTGAACGAGTATGATATGACAAAAGTGCATCTAATTTGCTATCACACAAAGTCTGCACCAGCCATTTTGGCATAGTTTTTGCCTCCTCAATATCATTTCTCTCATCAACAAGTGCATCATGTAAATCTGCATCAGAAATGGGATGATCTGCATCATCACATGAAACATGCAAAGGCTATGAAGTTGCCTCATTAGGACCAGCACTAGACTCTCCACTTGTAAAAAGAGGCAGCAAAGTATCATACATGTCTTTGGAGCTAACAGATGTCTCCTTAGTACATGAAAGCAATGGCTGAATAGCATCTTCCACAAAAACAACATCATGGCTAACCAAAATGTGTTTATTCTATGGATGATACAGAAGATATCCTTTACTTTCATAGTCATACCCAACAAAAATACATTTTACTGCTTTATCATCCAATTTTCTATGATGTTGTTTAGGCACTAATGCAGATGCCAAACAACCAAAAACACACAAATGAGCAACAGATGGCTTGCGATCATGCCAAGCCTCATATGGAGTGATAGACTACAGTGCTTTAGTGGGACACCTGTTAAGTACATATGTTGCACACATGAGAGCCTCAAGCCAGAAACTATGTGGTAACGCCTGACTCTTGACCATACATCTCGCCATCTCCATGAGTGACATTATCTTTCGTTCAGCAACTCCATTTTGTTGAGGTGTATACCACACTGTACATTGGTGTTGTATCCCACATTCGGCCAGAAATGCATTAAAATCAAAAGACATATATTCCCCACCTCGATCAAAACAGAGGGTGCCCATTTAACATGCTGACAGATTTTCACCCAAAACCAAAACTTTGAAGCACATGAACATTTTGAACTTTGCTATCAATGGATATACCCATGCATGCCTGGAAAAATCATCAATGAAAGTCACAAAGTAAAGATGATTTCCAAAAGAAGGTGTCTGTATAGGACCACAGACATCACTATGTACAAGCTGCAATTTCTGAGTAGCCCGAACTGAATCATCTTTTGGAAATGAGGAAGGCTGCATTTTGCCCAAAATACAACCTTCACAAACATTTTTTCCAAGTGCCTCAAGTTTGGCCAAGGAGGACACCATTTCAGATTTCTGCAAGTGTAGCAAACTAGCCAAATTCTGATTATCAAAGTGTGCATGCCAAAGTTTGGCATCTGACATAGACTAAGAATCGTACACTGCACATGCTGAATCATTCATAGATCTTTCATAGTCTATGATCTTATACAGCCCATGACATAAATGGCATAGGTAATAATCACATCGCCATTTGACAGATCATGAACTGTACACCTGTCATCAACAAATTTCACAACCAAGCCAATCTTGGCTAAAGTTGAAACTGATAATAGATTCTTCTTGATCCATGGCACAAATAAAGCATCTGACAAAGTGAAAGAACTACCATCGGCAGTAGTCAAAATGATCTTACCAACTCCCATGACAGGATAAGAGGAGTTCTTGGCACATGTGATAGTATTCCCTGTAGGGGCAAGCTTGAGTGAAGTGAAGAAACTACACTATGAGGTGGTATGTTTTGTCGCCCCACTATCAAAGTACCAAACATCTGACTCTATTGTAGAAATCACTTTGGTAGGTGATTACAAAAGATTGCATGTCAATCTGACTTTTATAATGAGGTAAAGTGGTAATTATCCACTAGCATATGTTCCTATGCTTCTTCATGTATGTGTAAAATTCAATGCATCCTTTGAGCCAAATGTGTAGGCTTGCAATTTACACCAACATCTGATACCAATTGTTGGAGTTAGACGTCTGTAGAAGCACGCAAACAGCACAAGGAAGAAGAAGAAGCCTCGATCACAACACACAATACTGAATGTATTACTAGAGAATGTACAAAGATGAGTAGCCTATTAGGGCAATAGGCATATATACAAAGGGGGGGACCTCCTAAAGAGGGAAAAAAGTGCCCCGGTGGTCCTAGTGTGTTCACACACATCACTACCTAAATATATCAACAACATCATGCAAACCTTTCACAAGGCTTTTGGACAGAAGCAGTATTGATTGTAGTTCATGTGATTAACCTTTCACCTAGTACTACCAAACGTTTGAAAGTGGCGCAAGACTTATGGATAAGGAAGCCACCATATTATGATCATCTTCGATTTTTTGGGTCTAAAGCATATGCTCATATACCCAGGAATCTTAGAAAAAATATGGACCATAAGTCAAAGAAATGCATTTTTATTGGATATGGTCGAGCACGACACTTAGGATATCGCTTGCAAGATCCTAAAACACAATCAGTGATCAAAAGTAGTGATGTCATTTTCAATGATTCTAAGATGCATAAATAGCCCATTAAGGAGGTTGAAGTGAGAAGAGTAGTGTTTGAGGATACTAGTCCTCTAGTTAGCATGCACAAAAATGTTGCACATAGGTTCAAGAGAATGTCCGATCCAATCAGTCTGCAAATGTTCTTGTTCAGCAACCATTGAGATGCTCTACACGTGTCTCACATCCACCTGATAGATATGTTCCAGGTTTGGATTTTGTTATGCTAACATATGCTGGTGAGCCTTCTTGCTACAAACAGGCTATGCAGACAATGGATCATGTTAAGTGGGAGAGTGCCATGAAGAGTGAGTTGGATTCTATTCACAAGAATGGTACTTGGGATTAAGTACCTTTGCCAAAGGGCAAGAAAGCTTTACCATGTAAATGGGTATATAAGCTGAAATTCACATCAGATAGTGCTTCTCCAAAGTATAAAGCATGACTTTTTGCAAAGGGTTTTAAGCAACAACATGTAGTTGATTTCGAGGAAATCTTCTCTCTAGTGGTCAAGATGACTACCCTATGCATGTTGCTTAGATTCATTGCAATGGAGGACTTAGAGCTAGTCCAAATGGATGTGAAAACTACTTTCTTGCATGGACATCTTACAGATGAGATCTATATGGAACAACCAGAGTGTTATGTAGTTCCTGGCAAAGAAAATCTAGTTTGTAATCTCAAGAAGAGCTTATATGGACTTAAACAGTCCCCTAGACAATGGTACCAAAATTTTGATGCTTTTATGAAGTCTCAAGGCTATTCTTGAAGCCACGAGGATCATTGTCTCTACATAGAGAGATGCTCAAATGGAAGCTTGATATGCTTGATACTTTATGTCAATGATATGTTGATTGCTTGGAAGTCCTCTTATGACTTGTCAATTCTCAAGAAGAAGTTGAGTCACACATTTGATATGAAGAATTTGGGGGATGGCAAATGTATTCATTGCATGGAAATTACTTGGGATAGGAGTAAAAGATACACATACTTGTCTCAAAAAGAGTACATATTCAAAGTACTTCACAGTTCAATATGTAGGGTGGAAAGGCATTTAGTACACCTTTACCCACATATGTAATTTAGAAAGGTTGATTGCCCCGAATCACATGACGAAAAGGAATTCATGAGAAAAATTCCTTACCAGTCTATTGTTGGTAGTCTCATGTATGTTATGCTAGCTATGAGACCAAACATTGCATTTGTAGTGGGATTTCTGAGTAGATATATGTCTAATCCTTGCAAGAAACATTGGGAAGTGGTCAAGATGATTTTGTTTTGAGTGGCACTGAGGGCATGTGTCTATGCTTAGGTAGAGGGAAAGCATCCATTATTGGTTGTACAAATTCTGACTATGTTAGTTGTGTAGACAATCATAAGTCTACATGAGGGTACATTTTTCATTTTGTTCGAGGTGCTATCTCTTTAAGATTTCATCTTCAAGAATGTACAAATGTTTCCACCATAGAGGTAGAGTATGTTGTAGCAAGTGAGGCATGTAAGGAAGCATTGTGGCTTTCTCATCTTGCTTGTGATATGCTCTACCTCAGCATGTACCTCGTTTGCCAATGATAGTCAGTGTGACATTGCTTTGGCTAAGAATCCAGTCTATCATGCAAAGACCAATCACATTGAGCTGAGGTATCACTTCATTAGAGATTGCTTACCCACTGAGCACATTATTCTTGAGAAGGTTCATATTCAAGATAATGTTGCAGATGCCTTTTACTAAAGCTCTATTGTAGGATAGCTTTTGACACTGTTACCACTTGATAAGGGTTACTTGATTCATGATCTTACACCATGACTTGTATATTGTGTAACATGCCCATTAGGTGGGAGGTATAGTTTGTACACTTACACTCATGTATTCTTTATCATTCTTCATTTTTTTCTCCCATAATTGCTTTGATCATATTGGCCTTTAGTGGGAGATTGTTATCATTAGTGTCCATGTGAAAGGCCAAATGGCCACTGGACACTTTTGTACATGTTATTTAATAAAACATATGGTGGCCTATCCAGACACAGACCAAAAAAAGTTTGACTACATTTGTAACACCTAAGAAGTCTTTGTTCGTGCTCCGTGTGTACTATGTTTTTTGGTGTATTTTGTAGCCTCTGTGTGGAGAACCATGTAAGGTGCTTGGAGCTTGGTTTTCTAATCCAAGTATATCATCATCAAGCTCTCAAGAAGGAGAGTCCATTGTGGTGCATCACCATCGAAATTATGTAGAGTATCGTGTGCGGTGCTTGGAGCTCGGTTTTCTACTTTGAGGATATCGTCGTCAAGCCCTCAAGAAGGAGAGTGCATTGTGGTGCATCACCATCAAAATACTTCTTAATGTATGAGTTATTATGGTCGAGACCACACATTGTAGTTGCCATTGGAGCATTTGCACTTGGAGTTGTCAGTTGTTCGATGATTGTCACATACATAGAGTGAGTGGGAGCTTTTCAAGAACTTCATCAGTTCTTGCATTAATCAGATGTGAGCTTCACTCTTGTAGATATGAGTTTAGAGTAGTTTGAGGTGCATGGATACACCTTGTTTGAGGTAGTTGGTCTAGACTGATAGGTATGGGCTGAGACACGAACTCTTTCTCTACATTATTGTATAGTCCTACATCATTCTTTGTATATGTTGCCACTTATGGTCACATTGGCGCTTAAGTGGGAGATTGTTGGGGATGTAAGGGTCATGTGAACTTACCCCTATATTCATATAGATAAATCATTTATAGAGTATTGCCTCAAAGAAGATCATGATGTTAGTTTCAAGGCTCCCGTGCAAGAGTGCACATCTCCCCTCTCCTCTCTCTCCCTCCATATCCTCCTTGCTTCTCTTATTCAGTCCGCCAAAGCCCTTCAACTATATTTACTAAATTCTCCAAATATTGTTCTAAGGCCCTCATGTTGTAGCTAATTTTACACTATAATCCAAAATTTCTAGAAAACACATAATCTAGTTTGTGATATACATTATCATGTTCCTTCAAAAGTCTACCAGATAAATCAAGTCCTACTCACTGAGAATTAAGAGTTATATAGCAATCAAAATTGGGAAGTATTGATTTCAAATTTTTTATAGAGTATATTATTATACTATAGGATTACCAGTAAAGAATCCATCTAATTGTATTGTATGGTTTTGACTTGGATGTCCAATATAATGAGTCCTTTATGTCAAATTTTTTATGTTTCAAAGGTCCTAAAGATTTTGAGATTACTTATATCCCAAGAAAGTGCATTTAGATTTAAAGTTCACGTAATACTTCTTTCTTTTCTTGAAAAAAGTATATGACAAAGCAATTGCCTATGAACCTAAAGAACTAGAGTCCTATAAATCTAGGGAAATTCCATTGCCCACTTTCATAAACTTCATGAATCCTTTCATATTATAAGGGAGCCTTTGGGATAAAAGCATGAACACCCACATGTGTGTTGGAGTTAGACGTCTGCAGAAGCACACGAACAGCACAAGGAAGAAGAAGAAGCTTGGAGCACAGACACACAATACTGAATGTATTACTAGAGAATGTACAAAGATAAGTAGCCCATTAGGGCAATAGGCATATATACAAGCCGGGGGAAAAAACCCTCCTAAAGAGGGAAAAAAGTGCCCCAGCGGTCCTAGTGTGTTCACACACATCACTACCTAAATATATAAACAAATCCCCCCTAGGAGTGATGCGGTGAACAAGGAGCTGGCACTCATGTATAAGGAAGTGCCAAGCTATGTGGAAATCACTCCACAAAAGGAAGTAAGCCCAAAGCTTTGCGGAAAGCTTCAAACTTCTCCCTAGGTAGAGCCTTCGTGAAAAGGTCTGCTATGTTCTCCTGTGCCCAAAGCCACGGGGCTGAAAAACATACACTTCTTCATGCAAGTCACCATTCAGAGATGTTGTTTTAATGTCCAATTGATGTACATTCCAACCATGATGGGCTGCAAGTGCACAAATGCTCCGAATAGTAGTCATACGGCATGTAGGTGCAAAGGTCTCATCAAAATCAATGCCTCTTTCCTCCGCATAACCCTTTGCAACAAGCCTAACCTTATACCTGTCAACTGTACCATCAGGTTTACGCTTCAGCTTGTATACCCACTTAGTGCCAATGGACTTCTTGCCAGGAGGTAAGTCACATAAAGACCATGTACCATTCTTCATTATAGCATCATATTCAGATTGCATAGCAGCCATCCAATTTTTTGAATTTTGTGCTTCATCAAAAGAAACAGGCTCATTCTCATCACAGAGACTAGACGCAGCCATAGCATAGCAATCTGATGCAAAGGAGGCACTATGAGAGCCTAAACAACTACGATATGACAAAGGTGCATCTAATTTGCTGTCATGCAAAGTCTGCACCAGCCATTTTGGCATAGTTTTTGCCTGCTCAATATCAGCTCTCTCATCAACAAGTGCATCATGTAAATCTGCATCAGAAATAGAATGATCTGCATCATCATATGAAACCTGCAAAGGCTGAGAAGTTGCCTCATTAGAACCAGCACTAGACTGTCCACCTATAAAAAGAGGCATCAAAGTATCATACATTTCTTTGGAGCTAACAGATGTCTCCTTAGTACATGAAAGCAATGGCTGAATAGCATCTTCCACAAAGACAACATCACCGCTAACCAGAATGCGTTTAGTCTGTGGATGATACAAACGATAGCCTTTACTTTCAGAACTCTTCCCAACAAAAATACATTTTACTGCCTTATCATCCAATTTTCTGCGATGTTGTTCAGGCACTAATGCATATGCCAAACAACCAAAAACACGCAGATGAGCAACAGATGGCTTGCGGTCATGCCAAGCCTCATATGGAGTGATAGACTGCAGCGCTTTAGTGGGACACCTGTTCAGTACATATGCTACACACATGACAGCCTCAAGCCAGAAACTATGTGGTAAAGCCTGACTCTTGACCATGCATCTCGCCATCTCCATGAGTGACTTGTTCTTTCGTTCAGCAACTCCATTCTGTTGAGGTTTATATGGCACTGTACACTGGTGTTTTATCCCACGTTCAGCTAGAAATGCATTAAAATCAGAAGACATATATTCCCCCCCTCGATCAGAACGGAGGGTGCCCATTTTACATGCTGACAGATTTTCAGCCAAAACCAAAAACTGTTTAAAGCACATGAACACTTCGGACTTTGCTTTGAGTGGATATACCCATGCATGCCTGGAAAAATCATCAATGAAAGTCACGAAGTAAAGGTAATTCCCGAAAGAGGGTGTATGCATAGGACCACAGACATCACTATGTACAAGCTGCAGTTTCTACGTAGCCCGAACTGAACCATCTTTTGGAAAGGAGGAACGCTGCATTTTGCCCAAAATACAGCCTTCACATACATGTTTTCCAGGTGCCTCAAGCTTGGGCAAAGAAGACACCATATCAGATTTCTGCAGGAGTAGCAAACTAGCAAAATTCAGATGACCAAAGCGTGCATGCCAAAGCTTTGCATCTGACATAGCCTGAGAATCATGAACTGCACATGCCGAATCATTCACACATCTTTCATAGTCTATGAGCTTATACAGCCCACGACATAAAATGCTAGAAGCAATAATCACATCGCCATTTAATAGATCATGAACTGTACACCTGTCATCAACAAATTTCACAACCAAGCCAATCTTGGCTAATGCAGAAACTGATAACAGATTCTTCTTGATCCCTAGCACAAATAAAGCATCTGACAAGGTGAAAGAACTACCATTAGCAGTAGTCAGAATGATCTTACCAACTCCCATAACAGGATAAGAGGAGTTGTTGGCGCATGTGACAGTATTCCCTGTAGGGCAGGCTCGAGTGAAGAGAAGAAACTGCGCTGCAAGGTAATATGTTTGGTCGCCCCACTGTCAAAGTACGAAACATCTGAGTCCATTGCAGACATGCACTGCTCATGAGAAGATGGGTCAAAATTGCAAACAGTAGTAAACGCCCATTCTTCTTCCTGCACAAGATTAGTAGACTCTATTTTTGGTGTAGAGGCTTCTGCAACAACCATTCCAGTCTCCTTTTTCTTTGCCTCTTTTGCAGCCACTTTTGGATAGTGCTTTATGATATGATCATTCCCTTTACAGTACTTGCAAAACAATTTCTGCTTTTCTGATTTCTTCTCATCTTTATCCTGGTTCTTCGAATGTGCAGCATTTGCAGATTTCTGCTTACTAGTAGAAGAGCTCCATTTTCCTTTGCCCTTCTGACTAGCAAGGAAAGCTTGATCTGCAACACGCATAATGGACCTGTTCTGCCTGGACTGATCTTCCTGCAACAGATTAGAGACTAACTCCTCAAATGATAAGGCATTCGGATTGCCTTTCATCATCAACCGAAGAGTAGAAGCAAAACACTGATATGAATCAGGAAGACCATTCAGAACGGTCTGCATAAGTGAGCTATCTGGTATAACCTCATCAGCAGAAATCAATTGTTCCTTCAAATCTTTTATCTTCGTTAGGAAACTGTCCATAGAATCACCTTCATTCATGTGCTCACTCTCCAACTGTTTTCGGAGGTAAGCAACATGAGCCTCATTCCTAGCTTGGTACAATGTGGTAAGTGTATCCCAAGCATCCCTAGCTATTCTACAAGAGCGAATATGAGGAATAATGGCACGTTTGACAGACAAAGCTATCAATGCATGTGCCTGGGCATCTCTGCCATCCCAGCAAATCTGCTATGTAGTAGGTGCAACAGAAACAGCAGCACGAACAGGAATCTGCAGAATATCATCTTCAACACCATCTTCATCAGCTCCAGCACCTGTATTTGCAGTACCTATCATTACAGGTGTAACAAGACATCTTCAAACACCCTGCACAATGTTCCACAATCCTTTTGCAACCAAAACATGTCGCATCATATAAGCCCATAGTGGCTAGTTGGTACCATCAAACTTATCCTCAACAGCCAGCATACGGAATACATCACTGCTTTCAGCCATGGCCGGTGACTAAAATACCTTGATGCTGAAAATTGACTGTATCTCAAAAAGTTGAACGGAACTGCCCAAACGAGTTCTGCTAAACCTGTAGCACACTTACTGGCAAACAGAAATATAGGTATATACCTTTGGCACAAAAAGACAAAATAAGGCCTATTCAAGAAATTTGGGAATTATTCAAGTCCCATTTATATTACTTACTACGTTAACTTCTTAAGTTTGAGCCCAACTTTGATACCCCATTTATAATAAAATTATCCTTAATATTTGAGTGTCAATTTAATACACTCCAATCAAGAGATAATAACATGTTGTGTGTAAATGAGTCAAAAACTAAAAAATTGGGACACAAAGAACTGTCTCAAAATACTGTGTAATTCCCATTTTTTCTGAATAGGCCTTAAATAGCCTGCACAAGCACTGCGATAGTGCGTTCGGAGGCTGAAACACCCTGAGTATGCTCACCAAATTTTGTGTGAATCTGAGACTGCAAATGGAGGAGTGTCGACGGTGCCCTAGATGAAGCGACGACCTGCTCTGATACCGATTGTTGGAGTTAGACGTCTGCAGAAGCACGCGAACAGCACAAGGAAGAAGAAGAAACTTGGAGCACAAACACACAATACTGAATGTATTACTAGATAATGTACAAAGATAAGTAGCCCATTAGGGCAATAGGCATATATACAAGCCGGGGGAAAAAAACCTCCTAAAGAGGGAAAAAAGTGCACCGGCGGTTGTTGAGAAAAAGGGGAGCAACAGACCCTAACCGCCTCACATGGAAGTGAGAGGCTCTTCCAAGAGGAGTTGCGAGAAGTGTAAGCAATGCACAAACACCCATGTCCACAAACAATGGCACCATGGCAAACGTCAAAAGGAGCAAGGGAGGGCAATGCTCACACACAAGACAACCCCAAGTGCCAAACCCACACACATGGATCAACGCCTAGCACACAAGGAGAAATGTGGAAGTCAAATGAACCTTCTTTCCATTAGCATGGAGGCCAAGGCCATGGCCAAGGGACCCCCTTTTACAAGAAATGAGCCTCTTATTTATAGGCTCAGCCCAATTCCCCATGTGCTCCTTTTGACTAGTCAAAAAGGAGCACATGCCTAACTAACATATCTCAAAAGGATCTTGGAATATATTGTCTAACAACCAAATCTCAAGGGAATAGAAAACGTGCGCGTGGGGAGTTTTCTACCCTTCTTCAAAAGATGTGAGCATTTACAAGGCTCCAAAGCCTTACTTTTGGAAAAATATTAAAAAGTGTCTAAGGGGAAATCCCAAGTAGATACAAAAAGAGGTATTATTTTGGTCTAGGGGAGGGTTCCTATGCACAATTGTGGGTGTGTGCATACCCTACAACCCAACACTCTCCCCCCCCCCTAGACTTGACATCCTCGACAAAGCTAAGAGGAAACGATCATACACAATTGTACTGGTTCAAGCTTGAGTCTTCAATTCTGAGAAGCTCCAGGTCTGCAAATCTTCCATTCTTCAGTTTACAGTCTTCAGGTCTCCATACTCTTCAGTGATCTTCAAACCTGCAACACACTAGTCTTCAATCTTTCAAATATGCAATATTGCAAGCCCTCAGTCCATCCTTCGATCTGCAAATCTTCAGACTTTACAGCTGGGCGACACAATCTGCTTGGGGGGCAGTCAGCCCAGCATGCATCCCATTGTGCAGTCCTTTGTTAGGCTGGAAATGCCTTCTTCAGCAGCTCCCAAACCTGAAATAAAATACAAAAAGCAAGTAGGCTGCATCTAGTAATGTGATAAACATTCACTTCAACTTTAGTTTCCACATCAGGGGCATCCTCATCTGCAAGACTTTTCTTCTAGAGAGACATCCTCTTGAAGATCTATCTTGCCATGGTGTGTATATCAGGCATAGCTACCCTTGTATGGTAGTGATAGAAGTTATCATGGTTGGACATGAAGATCGTCATAATCCTGCAAAAAAGTAGCTCCAAAGAGTCCATGGCCTTCTAGTTCTCAAAAAAAGCTTGTACTAGCATATTTCATTCAAAAAAAGTCAATTATTGTAGTATCTGAAGATGGAAATAGGATGGCCATGCATATAGTAAACATATGATTGAATTCTCATGCACCAATGTCCAAAGAATAGAAAGCATCCAATTATTCTCTCCCAAGTATGTGAACTGCACGGCCAAAATATGAACCCGAAACACCCACTGGTGATGATGTGGAGTAGAATTATGACATTAACAAGGATCAAAAGTAAGAGTGGTGTAGTCCTAGGCAGAATTCCAGTTGGCCAATCTTGACCTAATGTCATTCTCTAGCAGTACCTGTACCTACATAGAAGCAATCTGATTATGTATTGTAAATCATGCAATAGATGTTGCACTCATATTACTTTTAGTTTGTCATGTGATCATAATACCGAGGTGATATGATCCATCAATTAAAGCGATCCGAGTATTATCATAGCATCTGGGATGGAAAGCTTAGGGACCAAAGTCCCATAGATCAACCCCTTAACATGTACTGTGATTCAGAAAAACTTCAAACCTAGCCACAGGTGTAAAGCTACACAACAATTCTCTCGAGGAATGAGCCCCAAATAACCCCCCAATCTTAGCATCCAAATATATTTATCTGTCAAATGCCTATTGTAAATAACAAGCTGCAAGATCTTATGGAGAAGAAAACTCAAGGGATCCTTAACACATTCTAAAGTATAAACCAAGGAACATCTCTTGGGAATTTCTAGCCTTCTAGCCAGCAATGAGAATCCTTCCCATCTATCATGCCATCTTTTATAAGAACTTAAAGCATTTACTTACTGAAGAACAATGCACCTAGTACATCTGACAATATATTTATTAGCGCATCACAAAGCAAATTATTTCAAAATTGAAAATAAACATGTAGGCCATGTATCTACAGAAGAAGCGATGTCAGTCTTATGCTACTATTCGTACCAAGTTTCTCCCAAAACTGTTATGCTCCAATCCCACAGGGGTCAATCACAAGAATCCAAAATGATCAAACCTGAGTATTAAAGAAACACATCATTCACAAGAGAGCATCTATAGGAGACAAAAGGATCAATGCTAAGTTCTACAAGTGTTGGCCTATACTGCATTAAGTGAGCATTGTAAAACCAGAGTTTCCTCCCTGGCAAAAAACAAGCATTCGGATCTTTGTGATTTTCACAATAACACAGAACAGGTTTGAATCCACACAACTTTTTCCTCTAGTTGCTATGTCTATATAAGTGAAGAATGAATGCCACAATTATGGATATAGGCAAGCATGTTATTACTAATCAGTGTCGAGACCTACAAAGCTCATGATCTTCCACATTTACAAGCCTCATTCTTCTACACAGTCAACAAAACATTTCATGAAGTAAATTATTCCTGGATCTGGACGTGGTCTAGTCCTTATATAACAAAACTTCGATAGTTGGACCTGCAACAAATGAACAGAGCATCGACAATTTTTATTTCTGCTAGAATATGCTAACTATTTCACCTTTCAGCAATGCTGATGGTGGCCCCCTTGAGAAGACATCCCAACCCAGGCATACCACAGTCGGAAGGATCTTTCTTACTCACACAAGAGAATTTTGAAAAGGTGCCATCACGGTGCAGTGGTCACATGCAACATACTTCCCCATGTAGTGTGAGAGAACTTGTTCTTGTTCTTAGGGCAGTTGCTGACGTCGATGGGGGTGTGTCTTTAGTCGACTTACTTACCTGTAATGCTCCAATTCATAAAGGCTTAGGAAAAAAAACTCGCGCTTAGCTATAACAAGCAGTTGAAAATAAACCTTAGAAATAAGGAGATGATGGAGACATAACATGAAATTTTCACAGCAAACAAACATGTGTCTTTGGTAGACCTCCACACAGATACGAGATGTGAAATAAACATCACAATATTGAAAGGGCTTTTCATGTTTCCCCGTGCTTCAGTGAAAGGGATAGGATGAAAACTTGTTAGTGCGGACATCATCCTGCTTGCATCACGAAGTTAACCAGACAAGGCATTTACTGAATCATTTGTTCAAGACCATAAGCCACCAACTTCTCATCATTATCCATGGCAAGTGCAAATCATACTTCCATGTTCTTTAATACAGAGAAGCATGCAGGCAGACCCAAGACAACTAAGCTTAAAGTATGTATCCTGATAAACAAAGTATTGTTCAAGAGTGTGAACATATGGGCACAATAGTAGAACACAACATAATGGAGCAAAAATTTATGAACGTGAACATCAACTGTTGTGGACTTTACCTCATTATAGCACAATGTTTGAGACTAAGCAACAAGTGACACACATCATCATAGGCTTGGAGTCACTGTAAGCTGTTCGAGATTCATAAGATCTTGGTTCTTCTTGTCTGTCATACGATGGTTAGACATCATACAAACATATGCCATTGTATATTAGTAGAGTAATTTTTCTATCATGAAAACATAGCCTGCCTCGAAAAGGTTCACACAACCTTCACACAATGGTTGGGTGTGTCTCTAATCCTCATAAGTGCTACCACCTCATCATACGCACACCATGGTGTTTTTGTCCTAAGCTTGAACAAGGAGAAAGGTATACAAGAAGCAAAGGGAAGTCACAAGGCAACTTTCATCAAGATGCCCGCAAGAGAAATTGACAACACCTATGCAAATATAGCGATCATGTCCCAGTATTCTGACATACTTCCTTTGTTAGACTTATTGATTCCTGAAGCATTCAACATTAGGTATCCTGACAAAAAAACATTTTCATTAATATTACCATAGTCCTCATGAAGACCAAGGTCTAAATCAGCCGTGCAGCAATGTAAGCTTTCCATGATACCTAGAGACAATGTCGGCCTGCATCACTTAACATCTACAATTCTTGGCTGCGGAATATTTGCCACGTTCCCTTGGCCTTTCCTTCCAGGATGATTTTTTTTTCTTCATGGTCAGAGCTCCGAGTAGCATACCAAGTTCCGTGGGGAGTACAAAGTTCTTAGACAGTAGCATTGAGAATCTCTAGCCTCAAGCATGGTCCTAGGAAGCTTCTGCATGTTTGAAAAGATTGGAACCTGTCCTGGGGGGGAGCATACGCAGAGGAGCACAAATCTTGCAGTATATGCATAGGGAAGTAGTATATGAGGAGCAGCAAAATTTAGCAGGTATCATTGGCCGAGTTGTGGCTTATTGTCAAACATTTTCAACAGCACAACCACAAGAGGGAGTCCCAAGAAAGCAGAGTGAAGATCGACCCACAACAGAAGCAACAGAGAGAGAAAAAGGAGCGTGAAGGTTTGATAAAAAATGAGCCGGGAGACAAGGATCAAGCCATCGAATTGCTCCACTGCATCTCGTTAGGAGCGATGCTTGATCATGCAGTCATGGAAATAGAAGATAGTGCTCAATCTAAGATTTGCATAGGCACAATAGTGGAAGCATCCTCGACAACTTGGTCTTGTTGGAAGCAGAACAGCAAGGTGGCCTTCTAGCATGTACAGCCAGAGGGGGAGCTCCGTCGAGCTCAACCCCGCCATAGCCAATTAGTCATAGGGAAGGAGGAGAACCCAAGATTGGAGGAGCCAAAGGTGGCTCGACCCCAAAATCAAGAGAAAGAACAGATTTGGAAGTACGCAGATAGGGCTATCCCCGACGCATGCGTGATTGAATGCCTTTCTTTCAGTGTTCACCTACCCCTTGACCAGAGAGCAAATTTGCAACTTAATGCACTTTAATGAGATGCAAGATGGGCGTGGTGATAGTCCTACCCCACCTTTCTTAAGGTATTTGAATGTTAAGCAAATAAGAGCTTCGAAGCTCACATGTATGAATTCTAATCAATCTCACAACACTACCTACTACAACTATGTGAATGATACATAGAATGACAGTCATACAACGTTGATGATGAACTCGATAAGTATATCAGAGAATGAAGACCTCAAGGTATTCTATATTGACTCCGATTGTTCAAATCATTTGTCAAGAAATATAGAATTGTTATCAGAACTTGAAGGAGGTATTTCAATCATACAGTACAGATAGGTGATAACACAAAACATAATGTAAGGTCAATTGGAAAAGTAAAGTGTAAGAATGGAGCTGACCTACTAACAAATGTTTTGTATGTTCCAACGATCCCAAAGAATCTGATCAGCGTGGGACAGATAGTAGAAAAAGGTTTTCAAGTTATACAAATGAAGGAGTATTTGTTGAAGATCCAGAGAATGGTTACAATCAGATTGTCCATGGTAAAAAGGAAGGTAGAATTTTTAATCTTAAAGTACAAGGAAATGTTGGTCAAGCCTTGATCACACATGGTGATGAGGTATTCACAAAGTTAGACCTCTGGCATAAGAGGTTAGGACATTTTAATGAAACAGAAATCAAAACTATGGTGGAGAAACAATCCGTGAGAGGATTACCAAATATGAAGAATCAACACATGATTCACAAGTGCGAAGCCTGTCAGATGGGAAACGCCCACAAGTTACCATTTCAAAAGAAAGGGTACAAACACGATGATGTGTTAGAACTCATACATACAGATGTATGGGGACCTACAAAAGAAGGATCTATCAGCGGCTCAAGGTATTATGTTCTTTTTATTGATGATGCAACAAGATGGATAACTCTTTCTGTTTTGAAAGAGAAATCAGAAGTATTTGAAGCTTTCAGGCATTTTCATGCATATGCTGAAAGACTTACAGGACAGAAACTCAAAAGACTAAGGTCTGATGGAGGAGGAGAATAGTTTTCTCGAGAGTTCAATGATTATCTGTGGAATGCAGGTATCAAAAGAGGAATAACTTGCAGGTATACACCGCAAAAAAATGGAGTAGCAGAAAGAAGAAACCGAACTCTAGTTGAGTTTGCAAGAGCAATGCTAAAGGAGAAGAATTGTCCAAATTATCTTTGGGTTGAGGCTGTAAATACAGCTACATATCTGGTAAATAGATTACCATGTACAGCTTTAAATGGGATGACCCCTTATGAAGCTTGGTGGGGTAAAAAACCAACACTTTGACCATTGTAAAGTGTTTGGATCAGTTGATTATGCTTATGTACCATCACAACTGAGACATAAGCTTGAACCAAAAGCTGAAAAATATGTGTTCATCAGATATGATGAAAAACAGATGGGTTATAGGTTATGGAGTCCTCTAACCAAACAGTTTACTGTTTCCAGATATGTGACATTTGATGAAGGAAAGAGCTGGTATACAGATAAAGATCATAGTGTTGAAACACTTGAAGAAGAAATAAGAAGGAAAGAAAAAGGAAAATCACATATGCAGGTGCATGAAGATGAAGATCATATGCAGGCAAGTACGTCTAGGATTGGATCAGGTATGAGAAATGAAGATGGACCAAGATTTGATGAAGATGTGTATTCAAACACACATGAAGAATATGAGGTAAGAAGGTCAAACAGAGTAAGGAAACAACCAACAAGGTATTCATATGACACTTCTTATTTGACTCAGAAAAACTATGTTTACTTAGTAAAGGAAGATGAAGAACCTCATAATTACAGTGAAGCAAAAGGTAAGAAACAATGGGAAGAAGCAATGAAGGAGGAGTTTAATGCTCTTGAAGAAAACAAGACTTGGGATCTTGTTCCAAAACCAAATGGTAAGAAAGTCATTGGAAATAAATGGATTTACAAAGTTAAGAAACTTGTAGATGGAAGGATAGCCAGATACAAAGCTAGACTGGTGGTCAAAGGCTATGCTCAGACACATGGCATAGATTATGATGAGACATTTAGTCCGGTGGCAAAGATGTCAACCATAAGGACATTGATTGCTATAACTGCATCAAAATGATGGAAGCTAAGTCAGCTCGATATAAAGAATGCATTTTTAGATGGATATATATCACATGAAGTCTACATGGAACAACCTGAAGGGTTTGTAAGTTCTAGTTACCTAGATCATGTTTGCAGATTAAGAAGAGCTCTCTATGGATTGAAGCAAGCTCCAAGAGCTTGGAATTACAGACTTGTGAAGTATCTCAATGAACTTGGATACCAAAGCTCAAAGGCTGATGCAAGTCTACTCGTTAAGAGAACAGATGAAGGTATGATCTACATTTGTATTTATGTAGATGACATAATAATCACAGGAACCTCAGATGAAGGAATCAAGGAGGTAAAAAGATTACTTGAAAAGGAGTTCAAGATCAGTGATTTGGGAAAGTTATCATACTTTCTTGGAATGGAAATCACATATACAAATCATGGTGTATACGTTTCACAAGAAAGGTATCTCCTAAACTTACTGAAGAAGTTTAACATGGAGAATTGCAGAGAAGCTTCAACACCGCTTGAAGTAAATCATAAACTCAGCGAATATGGTGGTGCAAAGTTTAAATATATGAAGAAGTATCAGTCATTAGTGGGAAGCTTAATTTATGCTACACTAACAAGATCGGATCTCAGTTATGCAGTGGGAGTTCTCTCACAATTCATGCATTGTCCGAAGGATCAACATTGGATTGCAGGACAAAGAGTTCTTAGATATATCAAAAGAACTATAAAAGAAGGGTTATATTATCCTTTTACGTCAGATATAAAGTTGAGAGCATACAATGACTCAGACTGGGCAGGAAGTCAAGATGACAGAAGATTGACACATGGGTAAATGATATACCTAGGAGATAAGCTTGTAAGCTGGTGTTCAAAGAAGCAACACACAGTGGCTTTATCGTCAACAGAAGCAGAATATAAAGGACTTGTGGAAGCAGCTAAAGAAGTGATATGGATGCACACCTTGTTCAAAAGCCTGGGTATTGATCAAGGTATACCTATCATACATGGAAATAATATGAGCTCGTTGTATCTTGCAGTAAATCCAGTATTTCATGCAAGAACAAAACACATAGAGATTCAATATCATTTCCTAAGGGAAAAGGTAATGGAAAAAGAGATTGAAATAGTATACACATCTACAAAAGATCAGATAGCAGATATTCTGACAAAGAGCTTAGATGGAGTAAAGACAAACAGATTCAAAGAAATGGCAGGAATAAAAGAAAAGAAGAATATATGAAAGATCAGAGAATGCAAATTAGTGATTGAGGGGGAGTTGTTGAAGAATCACTCACAAATTTGACATAAACACGAAGAAAGACAAAGAGAAGCAGAAACAAAGCATTCAGAAAATCAAGTCTTAGTGAAGGGAAAAATTCACGACTGTAATATAGTTCATAGAAACTTCCAAAAATACGAGTTTTGAATCTCGGATCAAAAAATGTATATACAGAGATTAGAACTGTAGAGAGAGTGCATAGAACCGGAATAGAATAGTGCATATAGAATTGAGATGAGAGTTATAGAAGACGCCAGAGATTGCATATGTAGAGATGAATAATAGAACCTGAACTGTCGGGTGTTCATCTAAGAGAGATGGTAAGGAATAACTACTCAGAGTAGGAGAGTTTTCCATAGCTATGAGCAAAGTGAGGCCAAGCTATTTTTGTACACATCTTCTCTAATAGAAAACACATGTTCATGTGGAAATTTGAGTGCATTCTTCGTATGTAAGAAATCTGAGTAATTTCATGTTACTGTGAAAGTTAGTTAACAGTTACAGTTTTCTCAGTAAATATTTTCTGGTACATCTACAAGTTAGATCTCGTAACATAGTGTAAAGTTTTTCATGAGAGATAGCTCATCTTGAAGCCAGTAGTCTTAACTATAAGTTGATCAAAAGACTTCTATGAAACGGGACAAGTACACAGTACTGTGTCTGACCGTGCATCCTGAACTGGTGAAGTTTTTTCTTAAACTTCAGAAAGAGTTCATTTACTGAAGGAAGCTCAGGTATTACTTCCTTACTTCATCAACAATCATTTGAAGTAATTACAAACAGAATTGCAGTTGATTCCGGCAAGATTACGATGACAATCCGTTGAAGTTCTGGTGACATTTCGGTGAGTACAAAACATAGTTGTAAAGTTTTCAGTTTCAGGAAGTTTGCTAAGCTACTGATGATTATAGAGGTGTTCTAATATCACTCTAGCTTAGTTCTTGTGGCGTGGTGAATTCCGCAATTGAGCTTTAGCTAGTTAAGCTCACTCGCTACGTCAACAAGTAGTATAAGAGCTCAACAATTGATGGTGGTTCGTTAGAGCTCAGCAAGTGGCAATTTTCCACAATCTTGTTAGTGAACAAGCGTTTGTCACGAAATGAACACAAAGAACATGTAGAAGCAGCTTTTGCTTATGCCATATTGTGGATGATAGGCATAAGATTCGATAGGCCATGTATAATCACATGGGCATCATTGATAGGTGGTAGTGTAAGGTCGAACAAGACAAGAAAGAGGCCACGACTTGGGAGCAATTAAACATCTTGTTTTATAATAATTTTTTGCCACCACACGAGAGTTCTAGGGCATTCACAAATCATTTTTCATTATTTAGAAAAATCATACAGTTTAAGGATATGCTGATAAATACAGGGAGGTAATTCTTAAAGTACTAGATTCTATCTTGGAGTTTCTCCAAGTCCACAAATTCATCTTGGGACTGACACAAATGATTCAACCCTCAGTTAGAAAGGAGAAGTGTCATCTTGATACTCTAGGTGGAGCAATTGTATATAGTAAAATAAATTTGAAGAGTGGCTACTACGAATTCCAAAACACAACTGGGGTAGATCCATGGACTTCATAATGGGGTTACCATGGATCCAAAGGAAATGGGATGCTATCCTAGTGTTGGTAGACAAATTGAGCAAGATGGCTCATTTTATACCCACAAAGGAGATGGTAGAAGCTCAATAGGTAGCGGAGCTATTTATCCAACCCAAAGGAAATGGGATGCTATCCTAGTGTTGGTAGACAAATTGAGCAAGATGGCTCATTTTATACCCACAAAGGAGATGGTAGAAGCTCAATAGGTAGCGGAGCTATTTATCCAACATGTCTCCACATTTCATGAGTTATTGTTGATGGAGAGTGTTAATCTCCAAAATAAAAAGTTATGATTGATGTTAGAGCATCTCTATATCAATAATAACTCAAAACCTCAACCGATTTTGGAACATCAATGCCAAATTATCAAGACTTTAGCTAACTGTGAAGAAAGTCATCACATAGAAAAGTTTGCTACACTTATTTCATTCATTGACTGACTCGTTGTGTAACGTTTCTAATGAGACTATGTACAAGGTGTTGCCTAAAGGTTGTGCACCTTCTCCAAGTTGAAACTTCTCAAAAGGTTTGGTAAATCTTGAGATTTACTCCAAAAAATTCACCTATGTCTAAAACTATACTTCTATATAATCGACTTTGATACCTACAACTTCTAATGCATGATTCTCTCAAATTACAACCTGTTTATTCAGGTGCTTTTAGCCATAGGTATCTTATCTTCCAACTTAAAGAATGACTACTTGGTTGCTCAAAACTTTAAATTGTGGAAGGAGAACTAACCAAAACATTATCATCAAATTTGTGCCTGTTGTAGTCTTCTCTTCTTCACATTATCACATGTAAATGTTCCTACTCTCAATTCTCTCAGCCTGATCTCAATTAGGATCTGAAAATTTGTACAAAGGTCACTCAACTATAGACTTAGACTTGTACAAAAGCATTTCACAAAAGATTAAACACAGAAGGAGCACTGAGCAAAATATCGGGTGCAACTTTTCTTCTATTCAAGAAAACATTACATCTGAATGATGAGAGTTATTCACTTCATTTCTAAAGTGTCTTATGACTCTTACAACTTGTAATTCATCATCTCTCATACATGCCCCGACTATCTACTTGTATATATAGGTATTTTGTACAAATTCATGACCAATAAAAAAGGATAAGCATGTTTAATGTACATGTATATACAAGCCTTCATTCTCTGATAATGCACTAACTTCAATCTTCATATATTGGTCTTTGCTTCATCTTTTCGCTTCAAGTCTTTGTGCAAATCATCAATTGATGGTTGTCCTGCACCAACAGCTCCCCCTCAATCATCAATTGTGATTTTCTCTATCTTCTTTATACCTGCCAAGTCTTTGAATCTCTGTAGCTTTGGTCCATCCAAGCTTTTTGTTAACATATTTGCAATCTGCTCTTTTGTTGAAGTATGTATGACTTCATCTTTATCAATCACCTTGTCTCTCAGAAAGTGATATTGAATCTCAATATGTTTGGTCCTGGCATGAAAAACAGGGTTAACAGCTAGATACGATGAACTCATATTATCTCCATGAATAGTGGGTGTACTCTAAATGATGTCAAAACTCTTCATGAGAGTTTTCAACCATATGACCTCCTTTGCAGCTTCAACCATACCCTTATACTCTGCTTCTGTAGATGACAAAGCAATTGTATGTTGCTTCTTAGAACACCAAGAGATTAGCTTATCTCCCACATAACATAGATACCCATAGGTTGATCTCCTATCATCAAGATTACCTACCCAATCTGTATTACTATATATCTTGATGTTTGTATCAGATGTGAAACCATAATACAACATTCCTTGAGTGTACCCTTAATGTATCTTAACACCCTTTGTCCTGCAACCCAATGTTCTCTCCTAGGACAATGCATGAATTGAGACAACACTCCAACTGCATATGACAAATCAGGCCTAGTTAATGTAGCATAGATTAAACTACCTACCCTGCAATCTTCCATTTTAAACTTGATTAGCAAGTTCTTCAAATACCTTTCTTGAGTTACATATACTCCATGTTGAATATATGAAATCTCCATGCCCAAGAAATATGACAAGTCTCCCAAGTCACTGATCTTGAATTCTTTCTCCATTTGCTTCTTAAGACCTTGTATGCCCTTCTCATATGTACCTGTAAGAATTATGTCATCAACATATATGCACATGTAAATAAACCCACCATCACTTGCTTTAACAAGCAAGCTACTATCTGCTTTAAACACTTGGAAACCAAGCTCCTTCAAGAACTTCACAAGTCTATAATTCCATGCCCTTGGGGCCTGCTTCAAACCATACAAAGCTCTCTTGAGCTTATATACATATTATGGGCTCCTTCTATCTTTGAACCCTTCTAGTTGCTCCATGAAAACATCATCTGAAACGTAAACATTAAGAAAAGCATTCTTCACATCCAAAATGCATAGTTTCCAACCTTTACATGAAGCAATAGCTATGAGAGTCCTTATAGTTGTCATTTTTGCCACAAGACTATAAGTCTCATCATAATCTATACCATATGTCTGAGCATACCCCTTCACAACAAGTCCAGCTTTATATCTAGACACACTTCCATCTGCAAACCTCTTTCTCTTGTAAACCCATTTGCATCCAATGATCTTCTGACTATTTGGTTTGGGAACCAAATCCCATGTTTCATTCTCCATTAAAGCATCATACTCTTTCTGCATATCTTTCTCCCAATTTCCTTTACATTTTGCCTCTTCATATGTAGAAGGGTCTTCCTCTGCTTTCACCATATAAGCATAATCTTTAGTAGTCAAAAAAGAAGTATCATAGATATACCTTGTAGGTTTCTATTTGTGCCTTGATGGCCTTCTGAGTTCTCCACTTCTTCAAGTTTCTGGTTCATCACATTTTGGATCAAATCTTGGCACTTTCTCAACTTCAACTTGTGCTTCATTACTCTCTTCTTCATCAAATATTTGAACCTTTGATTTAGCTTTCTTCTGATTCAAAGTTTCTTCATCACCTGCATGAATGTTAATTGTACATGCATACCAAGTACCTTGCTCATCAAATGTAACATCTTTTGGCACAAAGAATGGCTTTGTGGATGGACTCCACAACCTATAACCCATCTACGTATCATCATAACCAATGAACACATAGTTTTCAGCTTTAGGTTCCAATTTATGCCTCAATTGAGATGGCACATATTTTAATGGATACATATCAGATGAGGTAGTATAAAGGGAGAAACCTCAAGGGTTTATAGATTCCAGGCATCTAAATTTTGTTTTCAGATTGAGAAGAGCACTCTATGGATTGAAGCAAACTCCACGAGCATGGAGCTATAGATTGGTGAAGTATCTCAATGATCTTGGATATCAAAGTTCAAAAGCAGATCCAAGTCTACTCATCAAAAGAATAGATGAATGTACAATCCACATTTGTATTTATGTACATGACATTATAATCACAGATACTTCAGATGAAGGAATCGAGGAGGTAAAGACATTACTTGAGAAAGATTTCACGATTAGTGATCTAGGAAATTTATCATACTTTCTTGGTATGGAAGTCACTTATACAGATCATGGCATATATATATCACAAGAAAGGTATCTTCTAAACCTATTGAAGAAGTTTGGTATGGAAAATTGCACAGAAGCTTCAACTCCACTTGAAGTCAATCACAAGTTAAGTAGATGTGATGGTGGAGAATACAAAGATATGAGGAAGTATCAATCTCTTGTGGGTAGTTTGATTTATGCTACACTAACAAGACCTGATCTTAGTTATGCAGTGGGAGTTTTGTCACAATTCATGCATTGTCCAAAGGATCCACATTGGATTGCAGGTCAAAGAGTCCTCAGATATATCAAAGGAACCACAAAGGAAGGATTATATTATCCTTTTACTTCACATTTGAATTTGAGAGCCTATAGTGAATCAGATTGGGAAGGTAATCAAGATGCAAGAAGATCAACTGATGGTGACATGATATACATTGGTGATAAGCTTGTAAGTTGGTGTTCAAAGAAACAACATACAATAATATAATTATCAATTGAAGGTGAGTACAAAGCACATGTAGAAGCAGTTAAGGAGGTCATATGGATGCAAACATTATTCAAAATCTTGGGTATTAATCAAGGTATACCTACAATACATGGAGATAACATGAGTTCACATTATCTTGCAAAAAATCCAGTATTTCATGCAAGAACAAAACATATAGAGATACAGTATCATTTCCTAAGAGAAAAGGTAACGGAGAGAGAAACTAAAATGGAGTATATTTCTACAAAGGATAAGATAGCAGATATAATAACAAAGAGCTTGGATGGTGTGAAGACTAGCAGATTCAAAAGCATGGTAGAAGTAAAAAGAAAAGAAGATGATATGAAGAAATAGACAATGTCAATTAGTGATTGAGGGGGAGTTGTTGGAGAACCAATCACAAATTGGACATATATTTGAAGGTCAAAGTCTAAGAAGAAAAGCACATGCCTATATGAAGGGAAAATTCCACACATGTACTATATTTGTAAAGTTTGACTTTACTTTAGTTCTAGAATTTTCAAAAGTCATGAGATTGAGAAAATCTATATAAATTAGTTTGTATCAATAGACGCATAGAGAGAGAGAGAATGTGAGAAAGAGAGATTGTGTATAACTGAGAAATAGTCGGGCTTCTCTGAGTGAGAACGCACTTGTAAATGTTTGAGTTTCAATAGTTATCAGAAGGATTAATAGAAGTTCTGTGTATGAGACTCTCTCCTCCATCTCCATGCGTTTTCTTTTGTGGTACTGACTTCAAAACTTCAAGTTTTCTAAGCAACTCGATGTCTGGTATAGACTTTGAGCTCATAAGTTACTTTTTTCTTCTTATCCATTATATGTTCGTTTGGCTTGTTAAACTCATGAGGTTGTTGGAGGAATCTGATGCCTGGCATCGAGTTTCAGCATAAAGTCGATGCCTAGCATCGAATCTCAGTGGATAAGTACCTTTTAACAATATACCTGAAATCTTGGTCAATTTTTGTGCTAAAAAAGTGGCTGAAAACACACCAATTTGATGCTTGGCATCAAATTCTTGCTACTAGTCGATGCTAAGTTGAAAACTTTTATATTTAGATAGGCTCTTTTACTAAAAGAGGCAAGATTTTTAGTTTTGGAAGCTCATATAGGGTCATATTGTGAAGGCCATAACTTGGTGTGTAGTGCAAAGTTTTTTAGCAACTAATAGCTTGTTGGAATGCTCTTCTCTTCTACTTTTATGCACCAAAAGATCTTGGAGAAATGATATTTGTGCTAAGAGAAATAAGCGAAACATTGAAGGTATGTCATTTCAGTGACTAAAAATTTTTGAAGAAGCAAAGTTCTCAATTTAGGCAATCATTTCTCAAAGTTTGAAGAAGCATCGAGTTAATGGTGACTATATAGGTCGTCTAGTGTCATTTTCTTGTGATGTTTCATGCATCAACAAGTGGTATCAGAGCTGAAAGGTTCTAGAGAGCAGAAGGCATCAAAGGTACGAGATGTTTTGGAAATTTTTCATTAAAGTTTCAAAGTTGAAGCATTCAAAGACACAAGGCATCAGAAGATTACTTCAAAAGTATATTTATACACAAAGAACTCCAAAAGGTATTATTTTTTATCCTTTAAACTCACATATTGAAGTAGAAGCAAAGATAATTATCCTGCATGGGTAATGAGAATGGAAGCCTTACTTATGAGTAAGGATCTCATTGTGTACATAACAAGTGAAGAAGAGAAGCCAGTATTTGAAGTCTACATCTATAATACAATTTCATATCATTTTCTACCACACATTAGAGGATTGGAATCAACTAAAGATATATGGAATGCATTGCAATATCATTTCCAAAGTACTACCAAAGCAAGGAAAGAAAGTCTATGGTCAGAGTTTACTACATTCAAGAAGAAGCCAAGTCAAAGTATTAGTGATTATGTCACTAAGATGAAGGATCTAGCAGATAGTCTTGGATCCATAGATAAAGATATTGAAGATCGTAGATTGATTGCTCAACAGCTTGCAGGTTTGAGAGGAGATGAACGTTGGAAACCTTTTGTCTTGTCAATAGAACTTTCTTTGAATCATTATGTTCCAAATTTGAATCAATTGCTTGGTTTGATGCTCATATTTGAGAAAGACTTGAAGCGCGATGGAGATAAAGGGAAAAATTCTACAATGTACATAAAGAACAAGAAGAAAGGAGATAAAGGTAAACCAAAGGATGAAGAGGAATTGAGTTCTCAAGTTTATTACACAAGAGGTAGAAGCACTGGGAGAGGAAGAGCAATATGTTTTGGAAGAGGAAGAGGTAATCAGAATAACAATAAGAAGGCTTGTTGGATCCATGGATTGAGTAATCATTTGGCTCATGATTGTTGACATAATCAGCAAGGATCAAATTAAAATTAGAATAACAATTGCAGAGGCCAAGATGGATGATATCAAAGTTATTCTCAAAGAGGAGGCTATCGTAGAGCTGGAGGAAGAAGTTGGGGACATAATCAATCCTACAACACCACCTACTACAATTATGCAAATGACACACAAAATGAAATTCATACATCATTGATGATGAATTCAATGAGCACATTAGATAAAGAAGATCTAAAGGTATTTTACGTTGACTCTAGATGTTCTAATCATTTGTCAAGAAACATAGCATTGATGTCAAAATTGGAAAAAGGCATCTCTAGTCATATAGTTCAAAGAGGTGATAATAGAAAACATAGTGTACATTCAATTGGAAAAGTGAAATGCAAGAGTGGAGCAGAGTCGCTAACCAATGTTTTGTATGTTCCCACAATACCTAAAAACTTGATTAATGTGGGACAGATAGTTGAAAAAAGGTTTTCAAGTCAGGTTTACAAATGAAGGAGTATTTGTTGAAGATCCAGAGAATGTATATAATCAGATTGTTTGTGGTAAAAAAGAAGGTAGACTCTTTAATTTAAGAGTGCAACGGAACATTGGTTAAGCTTTGCTCACACATGGTGGAGTGATTACAGAATTTGATCTTTGGCATAAGAGATTAGGTCATTTCAATGAAAGAGGAATTAAAGCTATGGTTACAAATCAGTCAATACTAGGATTACCAAATGTGCAGAGTCAACATATGATTTTTAATTGGGAAGCATGTCAGATGGGAAAAGCACATAGGTTACCATTTCAGAAGAAAGGATTAAAAGATGATGGAGCACTAGAGCTCATTTATATAGATGTATGGGGACCAACAAAACAAGGATCTATCAGCGGTTCAAGGTATTATGTTATTTTCATTGATGATGCTACAAGATGGATAACTCTATATGTTTTGAAGGAAAGATCAGAAGTGTTTGAAGCTTTCAAGCATTTTCATGCATATTTAGAGAGAGTCACAACTCAAAAGCTTAAGAGAATGAGGTTTGATGGAGGATGAGAATACTTCTCTCAAGAATTCAATGATTATCTTTGGAATGTAAGTATTAAGAGAGAAATAACATGTAGGTATACGCCACAACAAAATGATGTAGCAGAAAGAAGAATAAGGACTTTGGTTGAGTTTTCTAGAGCTATGCTGAAGGAGAATAATTGCCCAAATTATCTTTGGGTTGAGGCTGTAAATACGAAATATCTTTGAATAGATTACCATGTATAGCTCTAAATGGAATGACTCCATATGAAGCTTGGTGGGGTAACAAACCAACACTAGATCATTGTAAAGTGTTTGGATCAACTGCATATGCTTATATGCCATCGCAACTTAGACATAAACTTGAACCAGAGGTAGAAAAATATGTGTTCATTGGTTATGATGAAAAGTAGATGGGTTACAGGTTGAGGAATCCTCTAACCAAACAATTTTTTTTTTCTAGAGATGTTACATTTGATGAACAAAAAAGTTGGTATGCATATCAAAGTCATACAGTTGAAGAATTTGAAGAAGAGGTAAGGAGATGTGAAAAAGGAAAATCAAGTGTGCAAGTGAATGGAGATGAAGAGTATATGCAAGCAAGTACATCCAGAAGTGGGTTAACAAGAAGAAATAAAGAAGCTCCTATATTTGATGAAGAGGTGTATCCAGACACATATGAAGAATGTGAATGAAGGAGGTCAAGTAGGACAAGAAGGCAACTAAAAGGTATTCTTATGATACTTCTTACATAATGCAGAATAACTATGCATATATGGTCAAAGATGATTAAGAACCTCAGAACTATGATGAAGCAAAAGGTAAGAAGCAATGGGAAGAAGCAATAAAGGAAGAATTCAATGCACTAGAGGAGAACAAGACTTCGGAACTTGTTTCTAAACCAAATGGTAAGAAGGTAATTGGAAATAAATGGTCTTATAAAGTGAAGAAGCTTTTAGATGGAAGTATAACCAGATACAAAGCTAGCCTAGTGGTGAAAGGCTATGCCCAAACTTATGGCATAGATTATGATGAGACACTCAGTCATGTAGCTAAAATGTCAACTATAATGACAATCATTGCTATTGCAACTTCAAAAGGATGGAGAGAATGCATTTTTTAATGGGTACATATCAGATGAGGTATACATGGAGCAACCTCAAGGGTTTATAGATTCCAGGTATCCAAATTTTTTTTGTAGATTGAGAAGAGCACTCTATGGATTGAAGCAAGCTCCAAGAGCATGGAACTATAGATTGGTGAACTATCTCAATGATCTTGGATATCAAAGTTCAAAATTAGATCCAAGTCTACGCATCAAAAGAAAAAATGAAGGTACAATCTACATTTGTATTTATGTAGATGACATTATAATCACAGGTACTTCAGATGAAGGAATCAAGGAGGTAAAGAGATTACTTGAGAAAGAGTTCAAGATCAGTGATCTAGGAAAGTTATCATACATTCTTGGTATGGAAGTCAATTATACAGATCATGGCATATATATCACAAGAAAGGTATCTTTTGAACCTATTGAAGAAGTTTGGTATGGAAAATTGTAGAGAAGCTTCAACTCCACTTGAAGTCAATCACAATCTCAATAGGTATGATGGTGCAGAATACAAAGATATGAGGAAGTATCAATATCTTGTGGGTAGTTTGATTTATGCTACACTAACAAGGCGTGATCTTAGCTATGCGGTGGGAGTTTTGTCACAATTCATGCAATTTCCAAAGGATCCACATTGGATTGCAAGTCAAAGAGTTCTCAAATATATCAAGGGAACCACAAAGGAAGGATTATATTATCCTTTTACTTCATATTTGAAGTTCACTTTCATAGATGATGCTGCTAGAAAAGTCTCGGTATATCCTATCAAAGTAAAGGATGAGGTGATCTATAGAACAAGAGGAGCAAGGAGGAGATGGAGTGAGAGAGAACTTTCATTGTGATATTCAAAAGCAGATGGTGGAGACAGTGGGGATGAAGAAGCTAGGGATGCATTAGGAGATGGGATGATCACCTTCCACTTAGGTGCTCTTTTCAGCACCACCATCTCTTCTTTGGATTTAGGATCTTTAAATGAATTTGTCAATCATGCAGATTCTTTTGTTCTTCATTGTTGCACTTACCTAATTGCCTCCGCTGTGGAAGCCATGACCTTGGCTACATCGACCTCCTTTGGCACATTACTGTAATATTTTTGACCCAAGGCTAGTTGTGTATTGCCTGTATGATGAATCTATTGTTGAAAAGTTTCTTTCTATGGTTTCACCGAGCCTTGTAACTCACGAGAAATAACTTTGGTTACTATTGTCGATCCTCACACTCTCTTTGAGGTTCTAGATTCAATACTGATAGATGAAACACAGATGGATCTCTTGGGGTACCTCTTATGGATAATATTTGAATTCCTCTAGTTCTAAGTGGGGGCAAAGACAACATCCTCCCCAAGGGCATAGAAGATTATGCACGTAATGACTTGTGTGCCATGGAGTGTGTTAAAGAGTTATTTCTAGTTCACAATGGTTGAATGACTCATGAGGCAATCCCACACATATGCCACCATATCTACCAAATTTTGATGAACCCCACTGGATTCCATACAATGCAATACGATTTTATGGGGATGGTATAGTGCTTGGGTTTGGAAAAATGGAAGTATTGTTCCTAAAGGGCCAAGGTACTTTGCATATCCTTATCCACTTAAGCACTATCTGCAATGCTTTCTTTCTAGCTGGTGGTTGTTTTCATTCCTTTGGTGTGTGGAGAAACTAATGATTGAGGGGTTTTGTGACTATCTTGAAAATGAAAGGCTTCCCTAATGAGTTTATTCATGACCCAAAATTCTAATTTTTCAGCATCTAAATCCCAAAATCTTGAATAAACATGACCATATTTCCATAGAAGATTGTCCATAAATTCTTAACATCTATCCAAATCTGCTTGTACTAGTGATAGAGGTAAGAAGTCTCCCATTTCTGGATAGGTGGTTGGGTAGTCACTAGGGTACTATCCTTAGTAGAGAACCTTAGAATAGTGCATGTGCAAGCCAGGTAGACATTTTAGGTGGAGCATCCACAATTGGGGTCTATCTTAAAACCTCTACATAGGGCACTTTTGATGGAGCTTTCTTCCTCGAGATTAACTTTGTTGGATCCAAACATTTACAATGATCTAGTGTTGGTTTGTTACCCCACCAAGCTTCATATGGATTCATTCCATTTAGAGTTGTACATGGTAATCTATTCGCAAGATGTGTAGCTGTATTTATAGCCTCCCCCCAAAGATAATTTGGACAATTCTCCTCCTTCAGCATAGCTCTAGCAAACTCAACCAAAGTCTTGTTTCTTCTTTCTACTACACAATTTTGTTGTGGTGTATACCTGTAGGTTATTTCTCTCTTAATACCTACATTCCAAAGATAATCATTGAACTCTTCGGAGAAGTATTGTCCCCCTCCATCATATCTCAGTTTCTTAAGCTTTTGACCTGTGACTCTCTCTGCATATGCATGAAAATTCTTGAAAGCTCCAAACACTTATGATCTTTCCTTCAAAACATAGAGAGTTATCCATCTTGTAGCATCATCAATGAAAAGAACATAATACCTTGAGCCACCGATAGATCCTTCTTTTGTTGGTCCCCATACATCTGTATGAATGAGCTCTAGTACTCCATCATGTTTGAATCCTCTCTTCTGAAATGGTAACCTGTGTGCTTTTCCCATCTGTCATGCTTCACATTTATAAATCATATGTTGACTCTCCCCATTTATTAGGTATTGTGGGAACATACAAAACATTGGTTAACAAATCCACTCCTCTTGCATTTCACTTTTCCAATTGAATGGACACTATGTTTTCTATCATCATCTATTTGAACTGTATGATTAGAAATGCCTTTTTCCAATTCTGACATCAATTTTGTGTTTCCTAACAAATGATTAGAACATCTTGAGTCAATGTAAAATACCTTTAGATCGTCTTTATCTGATGTGTTGATTGAATTCATCATCAATGATGTATGAATTTCATTCTGTGTGTATTGTAGGATTGATTTTGTCCCCAACTTCTTCCTCCAACTGTACCATAGCCTCCTCCTTGATTTTTTCTACCTCTCTGAGAATAACTTTCATATCTTCCACCTTTGCCTCTACTATTTTTATTCTAATTTTGATTTGATCCTTGTTGATTATGCCAACAACCATGAACCAAATGATTACTCAATCCATAGAACCAACAAAACTTTCTTATTGTTATTTTGGTTACCTCTTCCTCTTCCAAAACCTCTTGATCTTCCTTTGCCAGTGCTTCTACCTCTTGTGTAATAAACTTGAGAACTAAATTCCTCTTCATTCTTTGCTTTACCTTTATCTCCTTTCTTCTTGTTCTTCATGTACATTGCAAATCTTTGTCCTTTATCTCCATCTTCCTTCAAGTCTTGCTCAAATGTGAGCATCAAACCAAGCAATTGATTCAAATTTGGAACATAATGATTCAAAGAAAGTTCTATTGTCAAGACAAAAGGTTTCCACCTTTGATCTCCTCTTAAACCTGCAAGCAATTGAGCAATCAATCTATGATCTTCAATATCTTCATCTATGGATCCAAGACTATCTGCTAGATCCTTCATCTTAGTGAGATAATCACTAATACTTTGACTTGACTTCTTCTTGAATGTAGTAAACTTTGACCATAGACTTGCTTTCCTTGCTTTTGTAGTGCTTTGGAAATGTTATTCCAATGCATTCCATATATCTTCAACTGAATCCAAACCTCTAATGTGTGGTAGCAAATGATATGAAATTGTATTATAGATATAGGCTTCAAATACTCGCTTCTCTTCCTTAGTTGTTATGTACACCATGAGATCCTTACTCATAAGTAAGGCTTCCATTCTCATTACCCATGCAGGATAATTATCTATGTCTACTTTGTCAATGGAGATATGATCTGCCATAATTCTTTGCTTCTGCTTCAACCTGTGAGTTTAAAGGATAAAGAATAATACCTTTTTGAGTTTTGTGTGTATGAATATACTTTTCAAGTAATCTTCTGATGCCTTGTGTCTTTGAATGCGTCAGCTTTAAAACTTTAATGAAAACTTTCCAAAATTTCTCGTACCTTTGACGTCTTCTGCTCTCTAAAATCGTTTGACTCTGATACCACTTGTTGATGTAGGAAAAATCACAAGACAATGAATTAATGTGACACTAGACAACCTCTATGTTCACCATTAACTCAATGCTTATTCAAACTTTGAGAAATGATTGCCTAAACTAAGAACTTTGCTTCTTCAAAAATTTCTAGTCACTAAAATGACATACCTTCAATGTTTTTCTTATTTCTCTTAGCACAAATATTATTTCTCCAAGATCTTTTGGTGGATGAAAGAAGAAGAGAAGAGCTTTCCAATAAACTATTAGTTGCTAACAATTGGCACCACACACGAAGTTATGGCCTTCACAAGATGACCCTATATGAGCTACCAAAACTAAAAATCTTGCCTGTTTAAGTAAAAGAGCCTATCTAAATATAAAAGTTTTCAACTTAGCATCGACTTGCAGCAAGAATTCAATGTCAGACATCAAATTCATGTGTTTTTCAGCCACTTTTTTAGCACAAAAATTGACCAAGATTTCATGTATATTGTGAAAGGTACTTATCCATTAAGATTCGATGCTAGGCATTGATTTTACGTTGAAACTCGATGCCAAGCATCGAATTGCTCCAACAACCTCATGATTTTAACAAGTATGATGCACAGGAATAAGAAAGTAATTTATCAGCTCAAACTCGATGCTAGGCATCGAGTTGCTTGGAAAACTTGGAGTTTTGAAGTCATTACCACAAAAGGCAAAGCATGGAGATGGAGGAGAGAGTCTCATACATAGAACTTCTATTAATCCTTCTGATTGTGACTTTTGAAAATTCTAGAACTAATGTAAAGTCTAACTTTACAAATATTGTACATGTGTGTAATTTTCCTTTCACATAGGCATGTGCTTTTCTTCTTAGACATTGACCTTCAAATTTATGTCCAATTTTTTATTGATTCTCCAACATTGTGCATATTCCTAGTTTGCTTTCCATATTGACAATGCTCACAAATTGAAAAATCAAAGAAAAATAACATAGGTAAGTAGCCAAAACAAAAAAGATTTTCCATTCCACCACATGATGTATGGCCCAAACAGCCATGCCAAACACAAGCCATAGGCTATTCAGTAACAGCTAACAAGTGTTCTTTCTGTGATACAAATAAAGGATAAAGTGAACCAACTTTGCTTCCTTTTGCAATAACCATATTTCCCTTTGATATGCGAAAGGACTGAGCATAAAAGACCACCTTGTAGCAAGGTCATCAAGTTCACCAACTGACATCAAACTATGTCATAACTGAGGTACATGGCATCCATTATGCATAGTAAATTTTGAACCATCAATGAACTGCACAATCACATCTCCAATACCAACAATGTCACACTGGTAAGAGTCGTGAAGCTTCATAGTACTAAGAGATTTTGCTGCATAAGTATAGAATCATTATCTATGTGGTGTCACATGGAAAGAAGCATCAAAATCTAGCAACCATGTATGGGAAAGAGAATAAGCCATAAGAGCCTCAGTAGGCATAGTACTATCAAGTGTCAAGACATCAGCATCATCACAAATAGCATTGATTTCTTCAATCTTCACAATCGAAGTAGATGGTGCAGGTAGTTGTTTAACATGCCCATCAACATTTTTCCTTTTACATTTAGCATTCCTTAATGCATAGCAGTCTTTCTTCATGTGTCCTTTCTCATGGAAATAATGGCATTCGATATCCTTCTTCCTTGATTTACTTCTACTCTTATTCCGTTGACCATTCTTCTTCTTGTTCTTGCTCCTTCCATGTTGATGATTCTTTCCTAGCTAAGAATCATGAACCCTATACGCATCTCCACTCTGAGTTACAACCATAGATTTTCTATGAATCTCCTCACTCAAGAGTGCTCTACATATGTCATCATAGACCAGCTTTCCCCCAGGTGTACTATTGCTAATAGCTATGCAAAACGTATCCCATGATGATGGCAAGGTGCATAAAAACAAAACTGCTTTCATTTCATTATCCATCTCCATTTTTTGAGCCAATACCTGAGAGAATATGGCATCAAACTCATTCAAATGAGAAGCAACACTATCTCTGTCCTTCATCGAGAGGTCACATAACTTCCTCATCAAATACACTTTATTTGATAACGATTCTTTTTCATATGTATTGCATAATTTCTTCCAAAGCTCCTCTGCACTTTCACAGTCCAATACTGTAAAGTAAACATTATTTGCCATGTGCAATCTGTTGGAGATAGATGTCTGCGGAAGCACGCAAACAGCACAAGGAAGAAGAAGAAGCTTGGAGCCTCAACACACAAGACTGAATGTATTACTAGAGAATGTACAAAGATAAGTAGCCCATTAGGCCAATAGGCGTATATACAAGCCGGGGGAAAAAAACCTCCTAAAGAGGGAAAAAACTGCCCCGGCGGTCCTAGTGTGTTCACACAAATCACTACCTAAATATATCAACAAATCCCCCCTAGGACTGATGCGGTGAACAAGGAGCTGGCACTCATGTATAAGGAAGTGCCAAGCTATGTGGAAATCACTCCACAAAAGGAAGTAAGCCCAAAGCTTTGCGGAAAGCTTCAAACTTCTCCCTAGGAAGAGCCTTCGTGAAAAGGTCTGCTATGCTCTCCTGCGTGGGCACATATGCCAAGCTGATCTCCCCAGCAGAGAACCTCTCCCTGACATAGTGATAATGCACCTCAATGTGCTTAGTGCGAGCATGGAACACAGGGTTCCTCGCAACTGCCAATGCACTCTGACTGTCAGTGAAGATGGTGGTGGCAGAAGACTGGCCAACACCCAAATCAGCCATAAGGCGTCTGAGCCACACACACTCCACAGTCGTTGTGAAAGTTGCCCTATACTCAGCCTCACAACTGGAAGTGGCCACAGTAGGCTGCTTCTTGCTCAACCAAGATATACATGAGCTACCAAGCATGAAGCAAAAACCACTCGTGGGCACACGAGTGTCATAGCAACCAGCCCAATCTGAGTCACAAAAAACATGCAAATCTGGCGCTAGTGATCCCCCCTTGGGATAAAACAACCAAAGTAGCCGAGTACCACTCAAGTAGCAAAAGATGCGCTTAACCGCCTTCCAATGTGTGACTCTTGGGCAATGCATAAACATGCTCATCTGTGAGACAGCAAACTGAATATCTGGCCGAGTAATGCATAAATAAATCAAGCATCCAACAGCCTGCTGATAGAGAACAGCATCAAATGCATCTCCAGCATCATGAAGACTCAATCGTAAACCTGTCTCCATAGGATTGGCAATAGGCTTACAGTCTTCAAGGCCAAAACGCTGCAATAATGTGTCAATATATTTCGTTTGACACAAAGCCATTCCACCATCAACTTGCATAAACTGAATGCCCAAATAGTGATGCAAATGCCCCAAATAAGACATCTCAAATGAGGCATGCAAATCAGCCTTGAAATCAGCAATATGCTTCTCAATAGGACCAGTGAGCAGCATGTCGTCAACATAGACAACAATGATCAGAAGCACATCATTAGCACGCTTAACATATAAGGTGCTTTCAGTCGGACTGTTCTCAAAACCATGTGCAACCAGATAGGCATGTATCTTCTCATACCAAGCACGTGGTGCTTGCTTTAAACCATATAATGCCTTCTTTAACCTGCACACCTGGTTTTCATGCCCTTTCTCCACAAAGCCACGGGGCTGAAAAACATACACTTCTTCATGCAAGTCACCATTCAGAAATGTTGTTTTAAAGTCTAACTGATGTACATTCCAACCATGATGGGCTGCAAGTGCACAAATGCTCCGAACAGTAGTCATACGGCATGTAGGTGCAAAGGTCTCATCAAAATGAATGCCTCTTTCCTGCGCATAACCCTTTGCAACAAGCCTAGCCTTATACCTGTCCACTGTACCATTAGGTTTATGCTTCAGCTTGTATACCCACTTAGTGCCAATGGCCTTCTTGCTAGGAGGCGTCACATAAAGACCAAGTACCATTCTTCATTATAGCATCATATTTAGATTGCATAGCAGCCATCCAATTTTTTGAATTTTGTGCTTCATCAAACGAAACAGGCTCATTCTCGTCACAAAGATTAGATGCAGCCATAGCATAGCAATCTGATGCAAAAGAGGCACTATGAGAGCCTGAACAAGTACGATATGACAGAGGTGCATCTAATTTGCTTTCACGCAAAGTCTGCACTAGCCATTTTGGCATAGTTCTTGCCTGCTCAATATCAGCTCTCTCATCAATAAGTGCATCATGTACATCTGCATCAGAAATAGAATTATTTGCATCATCACATGAAACCTGCAAAGGCTGAGAAGTTTCCTCATTAGGACCAGCACTAGACTCTCCACCTGTAAAAAGAGGCATCAAAGTATCATACATGTCTTTGGAGCTAACAGATGTCTCCTTGGTACACGAAAGCAATGGCTGAATAGCATCTTCCACAAAAACAACATCACGGCTAACCAGAATGCGTTTAGTCTGTGGATGATACAGACGATAGCCTTTACTTTCAGAACTGTACCCAACAAAAATACATTTTATTGCCTTATCATCCAATTTTCTGCGATGTTGTTCAAGCACTAATGCATATGCCAAACAACCAAAACCACGCAGATGAGCAACAGATGGCTTGTGGTCATGCCAAGCCTCATATGGAGTGATAGACTACAGCGCTTTAGTGGGACACCTGTTAAGTACATATGTTGGACACATGATAGCCTCAAGCTAGAAACTATGTGGTAAAGCCTGACTCTTGACCATACACCTCGCCATCTCCATGAGTGACCTGTTCTTCCGTTCAGCAACTCCATTCTGTTGAGGTGTATACGGCACTGTACACTAGTGTTTTATCCCACGTTCAGCCAGAAATGCATTAAAATCAGAAGACATATATTCCCCCCCTCGATCAGAATGGAGGGTGCCCATTTTACATGCTGACAGATTTTCATCCAAAACTAAAAACTGTTTAAAGCACATGAACACTTCAGACTTTGCTTTGAGTGATATACCCATGCATGCCTGGAAAAATCATCAATGAAAGTCACGAAGTAAAGGTAATTTCCAAAAGAGGGTAACTGTTCCTTCAAATCTTTGATCTTCGTTAGGAAACTGTCCATTGAATCACCTTCATTCATGTGCTCACTCTTCAACTATTTTCGGAGCTAAGCAACACGAGCCTCATTCCTAGCTTGGTACAATGTGGTAAGTGTATCCCAAGCATCCCTAGCTGTTCTGCAAGAGCGAATATGAGGAATAATGGCATGTTGGACAGACAAAGCTATCAATGCATGTGCCTGGGCATCTCTGCCATCCCAACGAATCTGCTCTACAGTAGGTGAAGGAGAAATAGCAGCACAAACAGGAATCTGCACAATATCATCTTTGACACCATCTTCAACAGCTCTAGCACCTGTATTTGTAGTACCTGTTGTTATAGGTGTAACAAGACGTCTTTCAACACCCTGCACAATGTTCCACAATCCTTTTGCAACCAATACATGTCACATCATATAAGCCCATAATGGGTAGTTGGTACCATCCAACTTATCCTCAACAGCCAACATATGGAATACATCACTGCTTTCAGCCATGGCCGGTGACTAAAATACCTTGATGCAGAAAATTGACTGTATCTCAAAAAGTTGAACAGAATTGCCCATACGAGTTATACTAAACCTGTAGCAGACTTCGAGACACTTATACTAGCGAACAGAAACTGGTATATACCTTTGGCACAAAAAGACAAAATAGTCTGCACAAGCGCTACGATAGTGCATTCGGAGGCCGAAACGAGCTCAGATCTTGATTTCGGCACCACAGAACGAAGATGTTTTGATCTCGGAAACACCCTGAGTACGCTCACCAAAATTCGTACGATTCTGAGAGTGCAAACAGAGGAGTGTCGACAGTGCCCTAGATGAAGCGACGACCTGCTCTAATACCAATTATTGGAGATAGATGTTTGCGGAAGCACGCGAACAGCACAAGGAAGAAGAAGAAGCTTGGAGCACAACACACAAGACTGAATGTATTACTAGAGAATGTACAAAGATAAGTAGCCCATTAGGGCAATAGCCGTATATACAAGCCGGGGGAAAAAAACCTCCTAAAGAATGAAAAAAGTGCCTCGGCAGTCCTAGTGTGTTCACACACATCACTACCTAAATATATCAACACAATCAAATAGTAGACCTAGTCATTTCATCCAACTCATCCCAATCATCTTCATCCATGTCAGCAAGCTTCTTTGAAATTCCATTTACTGGTTTCATTGCCTCCTCTGAATCCGCACATATTTAATTTGATTCTTCCATAGAGAAAATTTTGTACCATCAAATTTTGAGATCTCAAAATGGTCTTTGCCCTGCAAGTTATAGCTCCTTCTAGGAACATTGGCACTAGACCCTAATCTGCAAAATGAGTCTGAGATCTCTGATGCCATAATGATCGAGAACTGGTGAGAATGATAATGGAGCTAGCCGAGTCCAAACACCACTAAAGTTCAAAAAGGATGAACAAGTGTCAAATTTTGAGAAAAAAGTCAACAGTAATCCGAGAGAAATGAATTAATGAATAGTAATGACAGTTGAAAAAACCCAAAACTCTGGAAAAAAATTGCCAAAGTATCCTCTGCAAAATGAGCATATGAACAGTGTCAAAACCTCATAAAACTGCAAGTACTAACATGTTTACATGCATAATGAATCACTGACTCCACTGCATATAATCAATTGTTTGAAAGAAGCCAACTAAGCTTATCAAGCACATATGAATAACTATCATACATCTCTTATGGCAAGGCTAGGTAAGTCTTCCACCTACATCACCAAAGAGACCCCCACATCTGGCTGTCTCCCAATTAATAAAACCTCATCATGACCCTCTTTATCAAATTTAAACATCTTTATGCAAAAACATAACCATTATATCAATTACCACATGGATGTACATAAGTGATATCCACAGAAGCATACATAGTGTGTATGTCCTCAATATATGCAATAAAATGGCACTGAAAGGCTGAATTCACTGCCCAAAAGTGGCCAAAAAACACCCACAAGTGTCTGTCAACTTTTCTCTTTAGGCTCAAAAACTTGCATAGACTTGCGGGATGGCTACTCCCACCACAAGTAAAACTTTTCAAGAAATCTGTAGATTTACTAGTGTGGTTGAAAACAAATCCCCAAAAGGTGAACATTCATTGTCAAAGAAGTAGAAAGAAAACTCTTCTTGATGTTCTTGGACCTCTGTGAAGAGAACTATACACGAAAGTACTCCAAGATGGCTCCAAAAATCACTCCAAAAATGCTTCAAAAATAGGCTCTGAAAGCAAAGAATGAAACTTTGAGGGTCCAAAACTTGTTGAAGATAATGTGAACCTTATTCTTTCCCCTTCTTCAAGCACCACAAGGGTGTAGCTTAGTGGCAAGAGATTGCCACGGTTAAGCAAGATCCAGGGGGAATAGTACTAGGATGGGTGACCTCCCGGGAAGTACCGAGAACCTCCATCTTCCTTGATCCTTGAGGTCCTCCTTCGCCCATAGCCAATGGTGCCAACGGTGACTTCGGTGACTCGGATTACAAGGTATGTCAAGGTTTATGCATTGATCACCACCTTAGTCGTAAGCCTTGAAGAAAGCCTTGGGTGTGTGGGCAAGCACAAAAGGAAGAAAGCCTTTGCATCGAAATGCTTTGATACCATTGAAGCATTTTGTTGGTGATGCACTAGAGTGCGCTTTCCTTCTTGAGAGCTCCACAATGATATTCTTGGAGTAGAAAATCAAGCTCCAGGTGCCACACACAGTACTCCGCACAGAGGTTGCAGAATACGTAGAAAAAAACACAGTACACAAGGGAGCACGAACACAGACTTCTTAGGTGTTACAAATGCGATTGAACATACAGCTTGTGGCTCACTAGGCGACCATATGTTTTATTAAAGGACATATACAAAATTGTCTGGTGGCCATCTGGCCTTTTACATGGACACTAACGATAACATGTCTAAGGTGATCACATGGTTTCCCAAGCTTTCGACATCACATGTCTTCTAAAATAAGACCCTCCAAGCTCTAAATATGAGTCAAGTGGTTAGGAGAGGCTTCCAATCAAGGCGAAGATACTCAACTTTAGAGAAATCAACCCTAAGGTTCAAGAGCCTTGAAATAGGTGTAAAGATCCAATAAATACCAAGGGTTTCAGATCAAGAAACCCAAGGGTTATACCCCTTAGATAAATGTAATTATACAACACTATAGGTTACTTAGAACTAATGATACACTAACAAGATGTTGAATTAGAGTTAGGGACCTCAAGTCTTTCCTCACAATTCTATAGGAAATTGACCAAGCTAGGAAGGGAAATTTTTTCATCAATTAAGAAAAGGTGGAGAGGAAAATCAAGTTCTAAGCACACAGTTTGAGTTTGAGAGAGGAATTGAGGATTGAGGAGGGCATTCATTGTTAGATCATGAAGGTATCATTTTAAGATGATGGAGAAACAAACATAGTAGACCATCAAAAGAAACAAACAAAATTTTGAAAGGCACATGATGCAAAGATTCATTGCCCTACTCCTTATGGAGGATGGTTATATATGCACATCAAAGGAAAGAGGTCAAGAGCTCATCTTGTACCATTTCAAGAATATCAGGTTCTAAATCCCTCTCATGATTGAAGACCCAAGATGGCATTAATCTGGAGTAGGAAAATGAACATCATGAGTGGCATGTCAAACCTCTGCAATTTTCCAACCATACCAAAGCTAAAAGTTACAAAGACTTTGGATAACCAAAAGTTTCCAACCTCAATGGTCTTTCTAGTGAACTTTACAAAAGAACTTCCAAAGATATTATCATAATGCCACTAATGATGTTATACAGAGAATTCATGCATTATGAAGCTGTTAGATATGCTCAATACTCCACCCTCATGTGGCCACAAATGATCCATGGTGCTCTAAGTTGTAAGCCCCCATTAGGAGGAGAAGCCATTATGAGAGCCCAGACATTTGTGGAACCCTAACTTCCAAGTTAGATGAGGTCTATGTGTGACCATTGATGGTTGTAGATGATCTTTGTGAGCCTAGCCGTTAGGTTCGGTAGGGCATAAACTTCCAAGCCATTAGGTTGCCATTTAAGGTGAAAATAAAGGCTCTGTGGCGTCACGCGGTTTCCCCATAGAACCTTAATGGGGGCAGTGTAGAGGGGGGCTTGCCCCCTTCTGCCCCCCGGCCCGTAGGGCCGAGACGATATGACTTCTAGTCGTGGAGATATTGTCGGATAATATATTTTACCAACTATTTTGTATCTCCCGACTACGTTTATCTATACCGAACCGCCTTGTAAAAGCTATATAAGCACAGCCCAGGTTGAGCTTTACATAGCATTGCGCACTAGTAAGCCCTTCATCTAGAGTCTATCTAGATTGCCATCTAAGCTCCACAGTGGGAGTGCACGGGTGGACAGCACCATCATTGTAACTGCATTACGCTCCGCAATCTGAGAATTTGAGTTCTCTATCTCTCAGTCTGCGTCTATCTTTGTCTGCGTTTTTCTCTCAACTCTGTCTACAGGTCTATTCCGTTGTGCTGTTATTTTCTTACATGGTATCAGAGCTCAGGAGGCTCTGAGTGGTGCAGAAGCGGAAACGCAGAGGTTGCAGAGGTTTGAACAACAAAAGAGAGAAGATGTCAAGCGGTGTGTCATCATCTACGACTGGGGGCCAAGGTGGTTCATCAACAGGAGTAGGTGGCGCACAAGTAGGAGCAGCAATGATGCCGATCATCCCAACATTGCGGATACGGCCACCAACCAAGGTAAACTTGATGGTACAAACTACACCCTGTGGAAGTTCAAAATCACTTCTATTCTTGATTCATATGAGCTTTTGGAGGCTGTTCTTGGGACTGATCATGAGCCCCAAGAAAGACCTGATCATCCTGGTGGAATGATTCCTCCTTATGCTGATCTTCTACGTGCTTGGAAACGTAGAAATGCAGATGCACTTTGTGCTCTAGTTACAAGTACTTCTGATAGTGTTCTGACTCTATTCAGCATACTACGAAGGCATGTGAAGCATGGAACATATTGAGAAATCAATATGAAACTCGTAATCAGACACGGATTCAGAACTTGGAGAATCAGCTTGCAGCAGAACGGTTTGTTGATGGGGATACTGCAGAGGTGTTCATCACTCTCATAAAGAATCTACGAGATCAAATGGCGGGAGCAGGTGTTCAAAAGTCAAGTGAGGAGCTAGCTCGTTGTTGTCTTCAAATCTATCCACCTAAGTTTGATGGTTTGGTAACTGCTCTTAACACTCGAATCAGACCTCAACCACTAACTTTTGAAGAATTTAGTGCCTTACTCATGGAGCAGGAGCTGCGGCTCAAGGCAAGGAGTGGTGGTAGCAAAGGAGATGTTGCATTCACAGCAAATGCCAAAGGAGGCAAAACAGATTCTTCAAAAGATGGAGACAAAAGGAAGAACGACAAAAAGAAGTTCAAGGGAGAATGTTTCCACTGCAAGAAGAAAGGACACAAAATCCAAGACTGTCGCATCAAGAAGGCAGAAGAGAAGAGTGGCTCTTCAAAAGGTGGCAAGGGCAAGGAGTCTGCCAACACAGCAGAAATAGAGCTTGAGTTATTTGTTACGATAGAGGAGGTGTGCTCCTCGGCTGAAGATTCAGGAACAGATGACTCATGGGTGTTGGACAGTGGTGCATCTTGTCACATGACGAGTAGAAAAGACCTTTACAGTTCCTTACAGCCTCTAAAGGAACCCATCACTGTAAAGGTAGGGAACAATGCAAGATGTCCTACAGAGGGTGAAGGTACAGTTTCTTTCATTAACTCTAATGGTGATATCAAAAAGCTTTCAAATGTGTTGTATGTTCCACAAACAAAACGAAATCTACTTTCAATAGCGTCTATAACTGATCAAGGTCATCAAGTATCTTTCAGTAAGACAGGAGCTAAGATTATGGACGGTAACAACAACATTGTTGGGACTGGCATAAGGAGGAACAACCTGTATGAGTTGTGTGCTCTTACAGCCACTACAAACGTGGGCACAAGTAAGCTATGGCATGAGAGATTCGGCCACATTGGATACCCTGTACTGAAGGAGATGCATCACAGAGGTATGGTTGCACACCTACCATCGATTGCAGAAATGAAGGAACCATGTGAAGCTTGCATGATGGGCAAGCAACAGAGGAAGGCGTTTCCGCAAGAAAGCAAGAACAGGGCAAGCTATCCTCTAGAGTTGGTGCATGCTGACTTGTGCGGAAAAATGCCTACACAGGCCTTGGGCGGATCTTCTTACTTCATGTTACTTGTCGACGACTATAGTAGGAAGATGTGGGTGTACTTCCTTCGCGATAAGTCTCAAGCTTTTGGTAAGTTTAAAGAATGGCTTCAGTTTGTTGAAACTGAAACAAGGAAGAAGATGAAGAAATTCAGGATAGACGGTGGTGGTGAGTTCACATCAACAGAGTTTGAAGATTTCTGCAAGAGTAAGGGAATCAAGCATCAACTCACAGTGGCACATAGTCCTCAACAGAACGGTGTTGCACAATGTCGGAATCGAACCATCATGGAGATGGCAAGGTGCATGTTGAAAGGAAAGGGTTTGCCTAATCAGTTTTGGGCAGAGGCTGTCAACACTGCTGTCTACATCTTGAATCGAAGCTACACCAAGGCACTTGATGGAAAGACTCCACAAGAAGCCTACACTGGTAAAAAGCCTTCTGTTTCCCATTTCAAAGTATTTGGAAGTGAATGTTATGTACATGTTCCAGATAGGGAGAGAAACAAGCTTCAACCAAAAAGCATCAAATGTATCTTCCTAGGGTACAGTGAAGATAAGAAGGCTTATAAGCTTTATGACCCTGAGGCTAAGAAGATCATGGCGAGTCGTGATGTGGTGTTTAAGGGGAAGCAGCCACATGCAGTGGAGGAGGAAAAGAGAGCTTCCACTTTATCATCAGGCGAAGGGGCAATCCACTATGAACCTGGCCCAAGAGCTATCCCTTCTACACAAGAGAAGGAAGCATCATCTTCAGATGATGAGTCTGAAAAGTCACCAACCTGCCGACACCCAAGTGGAAAAGCCATTCCCACGTTGGGTGAGGCAGCTCTATGATTCTGCAAACCCCATCCCACAGTCACTAGAACAGGTTGCAGATGGACCGAGGCGATCACAGAGAATAGAGGAACAAAGACGGGCAAGCGCCCATATTGTAAACACAGCCTTGATGGCTGATCTCATTCAGGAAGAAGCAAAGGAACCAACCAATGTGGAAGAGGCACTCCATGATCCGAATTGGAGGGCTGCCATGCACACAGAATACAACAATATCATAAAGAATGGAACTTGGGAGCTAGTGGATCGACCCCCTAAGCGTAAAGTCATTGGCACCAAGTGGGTTTGGAAGCTAAAGTACAACGCTGATGGTACTCTAGAAAAATATAAAGCAAGACTTGTGGCACAAGGCTACTCACAAGTTGAAGGCATTGACTTTTGTGAATCAATTGCCCCGACTGCAAGAATGACTACTATCCGAGTAGTACTAGCTGTGGCTGCACATAAGCGTTGGCCAGTCTATCACATGGATGTTAAATCAGCATTCCTCAATGGAGACCTCAAGGAGGAGGTATCTGTGTCTCAACCACCAGGGTTTGAGGCTCCCCATTCAGAAAACAAGGTATGTAAGCTGAAGAAGGCATTATATGGGCTAAAACAAGCCCCTAGAGCATGGTATCAATGGATAGATAAGTATCTCTTGGATCTAGTGTCCAAAAGATGTGCTTCTGATGCTAACTTGTATGTTCCAAAGAAAGGAGGGAAGACAATTGTGCTTGTACTCTATGTAGATGACCTTGTGATTACAGGAAATGATGATGCTCTTCTTCAACAAACAAAAGATGCCCTGAGTTCAGAATTTGAAATGACAGACTTGGGCTTAATGCATTATTGCTTAGATCTTGAAGTTTGGCAGGAACCAAGGAAGATTTTCATCTCTCAACAAAAGTATGCGAGGCAAATATTGAAGGCATTCGACATGGAGGATTGCAAGGAAATTTCTACACCTATGGAGGTCAACACAAAATTATCTATTGAAGATACCTCACCTCCAGTGGATATTGGAAGATACAGGAAATTAGTTGGAAGTCTCATCTACTTGTGCAATAGCAGACCAAACATCTCTTATGTTGTTGGAGTAGTAAGCAGGTTCTCTAATAAGCCTTGCCAAATTCATTGGAAGGCAAGCATGCGGATACTCAGGTATGTGAAAGGAACCACTAATTATGGTATTCTTTATGAAGAAGGATCATCTCTAGTCGGATATTGTGACTCAGATTGGGCAGGAGATATTGATACCAGAAAATCAGTTTCTGGATATTGTTTTTCTTTAGGATCAGGGATTTTCTCTTGGATCAGTAAGAAGCAACCGACTGTAGCATTATCTTCTACTGAAGCTGAGTACAAAGCTGCATGCGTTGCAGCATGTGAAGCACTATGGTTGAGCAGGATCCTATGGCACATAGGAATACAAGGACAGGAGGCTACAGAGTTGAAGTCTGACAACCAAAGTTGCATGGTCATCGCCAAAAATCATGTTTTCCATGCACGTACCAAGCACATAGAAATCCAGTATCACTATGTGCATGAGTTGATTGAGGACGGGGTCGTGGAGATAACCTATTGCCCTACTGAAGAAAATGGAGCAGACATCTTCACCAAGGCTCTTGGGACAGAGCAACTTCTTCGACACTTTCCAAAGCTTGGGATTGGACCGAGGAGGTAGTTCACCATCGGGTGGACATTGAGGGGGGGTGTTAGATATGCTCAATACTCCACCCTCATGTGGCCACAAATGATCCATGGTGCTCTAAGTTGTAAGGCCCCCATTATGAGGAGAAGCCATTTTGAGAGCCCGGACATTTGTGGAACCCTAACTTCCAAGTTAGATGAGGTCTATGTGTGACCATGGATGGTTGTAGATGATCTTTGTGAGCCTAACCATTAGGTTAGGTAGGGCATAAACTTCAGGCCATTAGGTTGCCATTTAAGGTGAAAATAAAGGCCCTGTGGCGTCGCGCGGTTTCCCCATAGAACCTTAATGGGGGGAGTGCAGAGGGGGGAGTGCAGAGGGGGGAGTGCAAAGGGGGGAGTGCAGAGGGAGGCTTGCCCCCTTCTGCGGGGTCCGAGGGGCCTATCCCCCCGGCCCGTAGGGCCGAGACGGTAAGACTTCTAGTCGTGGAGATATTGTCGGATAATATATTTTACCGACTATTTTGTATCTCCTGACTACGTTTATCTATACCGAACCGCCTGGTAAAAGCTATATAAGCACGGCTCAGGTTGAGCTTTACATAGCATTGCGCACTAGTAAGCCCTTCATCTAGAGTCTATCTAGATCGCCATCTAAGCTCCACAGTGGGAGCGCACGGGTGGACAGCACCATCATTGTAACTACATTACGCTCCGCAATCTAAGAATTTGAGTTCTCTATCTCTCAGTCTTCCTCTATCTTTGTCTGCGTTTTTCTCTCAACTCTGTCTACAGGTCTATTCCGTTGTGCTGTTATTTTCTTACAGAAGCATTATCCTAAAAGGTCAATAAAGGAATCATCAAGTTGATCTACACACACAAAAAAAAGGCGAAAGTGAGAATTGGAAACCAACATTTATTCTCCAAACATGTTACGTAATGTTTGAAAATGCAGTTCAAATAATCTATACCCCTTGATAGGTTAAATTAAAAAGGATCAAGGAGGATTTGGCAAAGGCAGCCTTAACTTTGAGGTTAAAATGAATCTTTGAGGAAGGAAGAGCACAATAAAATGCCTAAAATATAATAGAAAGGAAGGACCTTTTCTAATCTCCAACGTTTCTCCTGAAACATTTGTTTAGAACAAAATTCTCAACTACCCCATTTTTTTCTAATGGAAATACTTGGGCCGGGATGGGTTACCAAAAAACATAGTTAATGAGTGTGTTATGAAGACATGCGTTTCCTCTAAAGTGAAGAATAGCATATCTTAAGGTTTTTGTTGATAATACAAACACTAATCAAGAACAAAGATCAATATACCAAAGATCTTTGTGCTTATATTGAGGATAAAAATATAAAGAAACAAGTACAAAGGCAAAGCAACTGCTCCATCCTCAACTAGTTGTTAGCACATGGATGCAAACACATAGAACATAGAAACATATTAACTTTTTAAACATGCCAATGGATTTCAAGTGATAATTAAAGAAAGATTACAAAATTTACTCTTCATATTATTGAGATGAATCTCCATGTGTAGAAATTGTGTCAAGTAAACGTGGCAAAGAGGAATACGGTTTCGATCATTTTGCTGCATTACTCTCTTGGTGGAGTCCATCAATTATAACTTTGCAAAAGTTGGCCAGCTATTAGAAAAACCCCTTATGTCTAATGATGGGAGATGAAAGGCATCTCTAAGATCAAGTGGGAATTTTATTGCTTCCTTCCAGACGAAGAAAATATGAGCATTCTCCATCACCAAATGGCAAAGAACCTCACTACTAGGTGGATGATCAAATATTGTATCAAACTAATAATCACATGCTTATCAACATGCACTTTAAACACTACTTCATGGAACCCCCAGATGGACATACCATTCTAGCCTCTCCCTCCTTTGCTTGGAGATCAAGCCAATAAGTTTTGAATCCATCTCCTCTTTTGGTCGCTCTTAGAATAGAATCAAGAGGTACAAAAGATATAAAAGATCCAAAAGAAGTCAGTGGTCCACATAGTTTACCACGAGGACTTCGAAGTCTCTATCATTACATGACCAAAAGAGTTTAATAGAGCTATGAAATTAGCCAAAAAAGCTTTTTATTTTGGGAACAACTTTTAGATATAGATACAAAGGATTAGATAACATCTCAAGAATATTGTCTATGGCCTTATGCAAAATAGAAGATTGGACACGTCTTAAAAGAATGATCCCAATGTGGGAGCACAAGGACACATCAATTATATATAGCCTTGCCCCTATGTAAAAGTTTCTTGTGAAAAAAGGGAAATATATTTTGGTGATATTCTACGCTTGCATGAAGAAGAGAACATGCATATCAAGATAAATGCTAAATCGAAAACGTAATGGCCCAAGTTGAGATGGAAAGTGAAGTCCTAATCCTTGTTGCTTTGACTAGCATATTAGAACAAAATCAATCCTAGTCTAACAAGCCCTACATCATGGAAGGTTAATCATGTGAAAGTCATCAACTTGAATATTGTAATTCATTGGTGCCAATGATTCAAATGCAAATGATAGAGATTGGGAACCCCTTGTTTTCATGCTCCTCACGTTTCAAGCTTTGGAGAGCTCTACGTAGGATCTACTTGGAAAAGAAACCCATTTGCCATAAGCCCAACTTCGTGGGATCGCAAGTTGCGCAGCCTCTTAAAAGTGCTTTGCAAGTAAAAACCATATGGAAAGCTTAGTTATAGCATGTAATTAAGTTAGCAATCAACCCCAAATAGCCCTCCACAGGAAGCTCTCTCACCATGTATGAAATAAGGAGCTACAATTTCAGCCCACTTTCTCCACTTCTAGGTCTCAAATTCCATGGTTGTGACATGAACCTAAAGTAGATCCCTCACACAAGGCTTAAGAGATTTATCGATCTCCCTTGCTTTTCCCCCCTATTGCTTGAAATCAATATTAAATAGAAGTCGAAAATTAAAACAGATGGGGGTCCAAAGGCTGCAGCCACTCAGCCCTAAGGCAAGCAGAAAAGAGGTTAAACTTGAAGCAAGCAGAAATAGGATACACTTGAAGCAAGCAGAAATGAGGTTGAACTTGTGTTTATAGCACACCTGATGCAAGAAATAGATGCATCAGTGTTAAGTCAACTTTTGAGTTAGTTCAAAATTTCCGGTAGTAAGAAATAGATGCCACACCAGAGAACAAAGGAAAAATTCTCCAACCTCCGCTGTGACCCAGCACAATTCTATAGCCTCGGCAAAATAAATATCTAGAATTACTGGTATTATTAGCTAAATATAGGTCGATTGTTCATTCGTAAAGGAACATACAATGTCGATATTTCTGTTCACTCTAAGGTGAAATCTCTATATTCCTGTTGTTTATTATAAGATGAAATTTCTACTTATGACTGAAATCTTCTCGCTAGCCTCTGCGTTGGGCCGCCACTGACACTGAGGGACGAAAGCAAATGGATTGGATACCTTAAACGATGGATATTAAAGAGGCATACCCCAATAGTCCTGATTCCTATCGACCCGTGCAGTACCGTGGCTACGCATTAATTATTAATATTCTGACAATAGGTTCTCAATGATGCAAACCTTTGGACTTTTAGCCTGCTTTCTCAATGGTGTAAACCTTTGGACTTTTAGCCTGCTGTATCGCTGGATGCCTCTAGGACTGGGAACGTGAAACCAGCTGAAGTTCAGAAATTTCATGTTACAGATAAAAAAACGTTAGCGCCATCTTTGATTGGGGCGCCATGGCAATTTGTGAAGGAGATTGGTCTTCGAGTTTCCAAACTGTTTTGGACAGCTCAAAAGCGCATCTTAACCGTCATGCTTCCGTCTCGAACTTTGGAGTGTGGAGAGAAAGGCCGAGAGGGGAGAAAAAGAGTCATTGACGGACTCTTCGTCTTTTGCCGTTGTGGACAGATTACTGCCAACTAGTTATTGCAGGCCGTGCTCGCACATGGGGGGTGAAAGTCAATTCTCTGGAGGATAATTTGAAGAGAGAGAGCTCCTTCCGTGACCTTGTCCTCAGAAAAATAGTCGGCTGGCCATGGCGGTCGTCACCTTGGTTGCGATTTCCCAGATTGGGGGCTTTACTTTACCATCAGACTTCGAAACTCAGAAAGAGGGCTTAAAGGAAAAAGGAGAAAAGGCTTTCTGGTTCCTTTCCCAAACACTGGCTTTCTGGTTCCATCTGTGACGAGCAGCTTCCCTTCTCAGAGCAGAACTGCAGTCAGGTTTTCCCGGAGTGTTTGTGCTTCCGTTACCCTTAGGAACAGATCAACGCGATAGTTGGTCTTTGGACAGATCAAGCCATTGGGACAGAACATGATACATTGTTTTCCGATTGATCAGGACATCAACAGTGCCATAATACACTGATAATGAGATATGGTTATGCGGGAAGGAAATACAGAAGAATGCAGACCTTAAAAGGTAATGCAGAAGGATCACGCCATCGAGTCACAACGGCGGCAAAAACAGATTATACATCGACTGAACCATTTAGATCGCGAAAAAGACTCAACGCAAACTAGGATTAATTGGAAACAGAGAATGCCTTGACATTTGATGTCTAATGGAAGCTTCTCAATTGGACGACCAATTATCTAAATCTCCTCCATTGTAAATTTTCATCCTCTACAGTATAGATCGATGCTGACCTTCACAGTAATGCATACGGACCCAACCATCTAGATCGCGAAGCAGACTCCGTTGCAAACTTGGCTCAATTAGAAACAGAGACCAGGCCTTGGATACTTGACCTTTGAAGGAAGCGTTCTGCAAGTAGATGGCCAACGATACACACATGCTTCTACTCCCAGTTGTAACTTATCTCAAAAATCTCAACCAACGTACTCCCCCTCCCCACCGTACAATAAGCATACCATGTAGATCGCCAGCAGAATCGATTGCAATTCCAGGTCGATTTGGAAAAAAGAGCAGTCGAGTATGATTGGAAATTCTCTTATGCGAATCTGATTAGAGATTCTTTCGCCCATCATTCCTCAATTGTAAGGAGCTTCCATAAAATTATTCAACCTATCGTGTGAATGGGAGGTGATTGCAATAAAGGACACATAAAAAAACAGGTAAAAATCAGAAATATAGAGATCAATGGAGTAAATTTGAACAGCAAGAAAAGACAGTTTTAAGTATATGAAACATTTCACGATACTGGAGTCACCCCAACATCCTAATGGAGGACAAAATAGCTGGATCTAAACGACAAAATACATTAAAAAGCATTTTAACCACCATAACTGGTGGTAAATAAGCACGAATTATATGACACTCTTTCTCCAACAACAATGAAATACACATACATTTTTCCAAGCATTAGCACTTTAGAGATAGGGAGAGAGACACGTATGTTGAAAAGCTCAAATAATTTCGAGAAAATAACTCATCACCCTAATTTCATTCGTTAAAAGCCCCTGGATACCTTTCATCCTAACATTGAAAAATCTGGTCAGGTCGAGACCTGACAAACGAAATGTTCCTTGAACAGAAAACAAAATTAAAGCAAATAACACCTCGAGGACATTGACTTTAAAACACAACTGACTGTAAATAGATAAATATAGTAAAGTGCTTTTGGAATGGTACAGGCTAATTGTACAGAACCATTTGTATTTCAATTTCATCAGCTTTCAGCAGCCAAATATTATTAATCTGACAACAGTCACCTGCGAAAATCAATGAAGTACATGTACATTGACACTGGATAAAGGATGGAAGTTTTCTTATACTGTGTATACGTGTATGTGTTTTGAAGGTCACGATAAACACCAATTCAGCTATATACTCCAACAATTGAATGCATCAAATATGATATGCTCATACTGTGTGTACATGTATGTGTGTTGAAGGTCACGATCAGCACTAATTCAGCTATATACTCGAACAATTGAATGCATCAAATATGATATCTACTAACATTAATGGATAAGCCTCAGAAATTCACTTCATAAGGTCTTCAATAGCAACTGAGTTGTCTGTGAGTATCTGCAATACACATCCATAGTATAATAACCTTCAAAGTTCAGACTGACCCATTGTTACCAATCGACCAGATGAAACTTTTGAGAATTCAGATAGGTTTACATTTATGGACACATGGAAGGTGCTGGAATGCAAGATGATTTTTCTTATACCGCCATTATAATACTACTGCAATGCTACAGAAGTTTGAAGTACACACACGTACTGCACCTTGGAAGCAGTTGCTGGTCACTTTAACAAGGTCTCTTCATTAATTTCGAGTACCCAATAAGCACATGTTACTACCATAGCCAGACCCAAATGCCCATAAGCAGATTCTGGACACTTCTAACAACATTCAAGTGGACATTCTTTTAATTTAGCAGATGAACCTTGATGACAGACTTGTAGAAGAATCTGATCTAGTACAACCTTGGCTTGGAAAGGTAATGTTTACCATCTCCCTTCTGTGTCTCACAACAGGGTTCCACAAAATTTCTGTGTGGGCAAAGAGACACTAGTTTTAGTACAACAAAGAGAGATAAGGTTCAAGGTGATCCCCTGTTTAATAGAAAAAATTCATTTCTAGTAACATTTTCACAGCTCAGTTCACATTAACTACTTTCATAGAAAGAGATAGCAGCAAGTAGCCATGATTGCAAAAAATGACTGTGCGACAAAATTAGATATTCCACAGCAGCGAGCCAATGAACCAGCCAAGGATAAATAAACACTGCTATCTTACCATGTGTAGATACCTCCAATATATAGTCCCTGCAGAATGGCAGTAAAGGACCTCTTAAATAGTGTGCAGGGGAAATTCTTTTGTAGTCAAGCCAAAGTCACATGCTGAAAAATGGCCAACTAGGGTTGGCAAAATCAAGCTACAGATAAGGCTGAAAACATCTAACAGGCTTCACATTTCACGGTTTGGAGCTTCATAGTGGGAATTCAAGTCATGCATCACAAATCAATGACAGAAATACACATGCAAAAAGAATAATCCTTGTATGCTTGGTAGGCCCCCAACTCCATTTTTGAAGTCTGAGCAGATAATCAGAGCCTTTTTAGTTAGCACTGATTGTTGGCTAACCCTTACAAAATTTCAATGGAGATAAAAGAAAAAGGGAACATGCCATTTTGAGGCCCAAAATTCAGTTCATGCCATAATGTTCAACTTTCCCAGAAAGCAATCATAACTGCCATTCAAGATACTCCTCTAAATCTTTGTTGCTTGCATATTCCATTAGTGAATGGGCTTTCGATTCCCTCTCATATCTCCACAAAAAATTTAGTCCAACAAGAAGTTCTGCAATTGCTGCTTCTGTCTTAACTCGGTCAGCAAAATAGAGTGTCTGCAGAAGTAAGACATTAGTTCGAGGAACAAACTGCTGTTGCTCAAAATTATGCTCTGATTGCCATCGAACCATATTGTGTGCCAAAGGAGTTAACCAGCTCAATGCTCTCTCGAAAGCTTCTTTCCACTCAGCTCCACCTGATCCATCATATCCTGGAGATGTACACATCCTCATACAAGGCCTGAGCCTAGCTCGAAGTGCCATGCGTACATTCTTTGGAAGCATGTGATACAAATCTTCCCGGGCATCTTGACTTATGAGGTGTGGATACCGAACCATTTTCTCAGCTATGATTACAACGTTCGCATAATGCAGCGCCAAACCAGCTCCACCAAGGGTTGATGGGGGTGCATTTTGCAGCTTTGTTTTTGGGTCGAAATGGAGCTTGTTGGCTCCTTTATTGCTCATAGAATCAAAAGGTCCATTGCCAGTCAATAGGTAGTCAGTGGTGTCTCCAGTCCTAATTGAAAAATTTTCATGTATAGGAGTACCAGAGGGGCTACTTTCCACA
>CM035408.1:189289177-189499177 GCA_020310875.1 Ceratopteris richardii | reverse complement strand
GCTTAGACATGGGACTCTATTGGGGGTAAGCCCAATTTGAATAGAAGTGATTCTTGGATATGAAATGTGTAGAAGTTTCCTAGTTCACAAAGCCTCTCGCAATTGATTTGAGGGGTGGGGCTAGCCCAACTTGTGGGAACCTCATGGCTAAGCAAGCTTCAAGCAAGAACACTACTAAGAGGGGTGACATCGTAGAAGTTTTCTCCCCACAAAAATCCAACCCTAACAATGATATCAAAGCTAAGGTTCCAAGTCCAACCTCTAGGTCCATGAGAATGACCATACTCGAAGGTCAAGGCAAGAACCTTCCAAGTCTCAAAGAGCTACCCCCCCCAATGCACACAAAGTTCAATATCCACCAAGGTCCACCGCCATCCCTTCCTCCACAAACAAAACAAGCTTTCACTATCAAAGCACAAAAGCTCACCAAAAGATTTACTTTTTATTGGCCCACGTTAAAGGGGTCTTCCCACACCACAACAATGTAAAAACATTTCGCCCCCACATCGACTTCTATCCATTGGATCATGTTGCCTCCACATGGACTTATGTCCAAAGATATATGAGGATTGGCTTACTTTCCAAACCCCTATCTTGTATGTCATGCTCATATGCATGTGGAATGTTCAAGGGGCAACTCCTTAGGAATGTTCAATAATTAAACAGTGGTGTTATGCCCCTCCATGATCTCACATATTTTCCTTTCTCATAGTATAACCCCCACATTGCATTTGAATCTTCTTCCTTTGTGTGATTGTATCAAATTTCAACATAAGATCTATGTGGGTCATGCATGAAACCCCTCGGTGGTGTTAGTGTGTTAAATGTCAATGCGAAATCGGTGAGGGTCAAGTATGAGACCTCTCTTTCTACATATTTATGTAATATTGCATGTGGTGAATTTCCTCTTGTTGTGTCAAAGGTTCTCCTTTGAAGCATCATCTCTCAAGTCATTTCTCCTTCTTCACAAGTTTACAATGACTATCAATATCAATTCAACTATACAAGATTCAGATCTGGTTGGATCTAGTTTGTCAAAAGTGGTAGACACTGAGTTTCATATAAATATCAATTAAACTATGCAAGATTCAGATCATGGTTGGATCTAGTTTGTCGAAATTGGTAGACACAAAGTCTTCACGTGTAGCACGCACACACATGCACATGCACATGAGCATTGGCTTTGAGAAGGAGATTGACTGAGCTTTGGAAGCCTACCTAAATGAGAACCATGGAGATCAATCCACATTCTAACCTTTTTTCTCTTGAATATGTATATTGACATCCACTATGGGACTATAATATCAAAAGACATAAAGCTCCTCTAGATGAAAGAGGGGTGCCTTACTTCTTTACTCATGAGAGCACATGGCAAGGACAAACTTCGAGGACACAAATGAATGTAATATAACTCGCAAAGCTTGAGCCTCGTGTATGGATAATATTATTTATGTTTCGAAATTAATACATATTAATGTCACAAGAGACATGCTTCATTTATGTGTCGATGATCTAGAGAGATGTAAACTATATATGTAGGTTGGAACTCCGGATGCATATCCTTGTGCATGCAAGTCCTAAATATGTTCTTGTGTGCGTGTGTGTTTACTTCTTCATGCATGTTATCATAAGCCATGTATCTAAGTTGGAGTGTAATCTTTGTGTACATGTGTTCTCATGTGTTTATGTGGGTGATTATGTACAAATGTACATAATGTGAACGAGATTACTCCTCTTTCTTTTGTTTATTAGAAAGTACACAATAACTAGAAACCCCAAGTTGCACATCATATAATAATCCTTTTGACTAGAAAATTAAACTACGTGGGCATGAAGAAAAGTTATAGGCAAAAGAATGGAAGAATAAGAAGTGGGTGACCCACTCTTATGAGAATACAAAGGAGTCCAATCAACTTTCTAATTTGATATGGACATGTATTATGGAGTGTGGAAAACACCACGATGAAGAAGTTTCATCCATTGTCTATCTCTTCATGATGAATGAAGCCCATGAACATACCCTTCTATCCATTTTTCCACTTCTTTCTTCGTCACCTTCCTCGAAAGTACTTATTTACCTTTTCAAAACAATATGTCTCTACTCGAAGCTCTACGATGATGGGAGATTTACAGATAGGCAAACAAAGAGGGTTAACCAAATCCTTGGGGATATGTGATATGTTATGAGCATATGTAAACGAATACCAAAATTGAGAAGAGTACTTATTTACAATATAATTTGCATATTAATAGTGCCAAGCATTGTTCCATGGGACGACACTCCATTTATGCATGTCTACAATTTTCATTCAAGAGCTCCTTATGCAATAGGAGTGCAACATAAGAAAGTTCAAGTTACAATGGACTTCTTGGAAGAGGTGAACGATATGCTTAGGCTTGCCAAGGATAGCATTATGAGAGCTCAAGATAGGGCTATAGCCTATGTTGGTTATGAAAGAAGAAAAAAGAATTTTGAGGTAGAAGAACAATTCTATCTTAGAGCTTCACCTAGGTCTAAAACCATGAACATGGTATCTTGTCTGAACCGATCTCCTAGGTATTTTGGACCATTCACAATACTAAAGAGAATAGGTAAGATGGCTTATTTGTTCCCCTTCCATAAGATAGCACAGGCCACCCTTTTTTTTGTGAGCTCGCTTAAAAGATGGCTAGCTGAATTTGAAAACCTCATTCTTGATAGTGAGGTGGTAAAGCCTAGCTTTGTTTAATCTATTATACATGAGCCAAAGAGAATACTGCACACTTGAGAGAAACAAACTAGAAATCACCTACATAAAGAGTGCCTAGTAGAATGTAAAGATAATTTAGAGGATAATCTTGCATGGAAGTGGCTAAGCACCCTTCAAAGACGATTTTCTACCTTTGTTTTGACTTCCCAAGAGTGCTTTCAATGAGAAGCATATAGGAAACAACACAAACAGATGAGTATGTACATAGGTAACATAGGGTTGAATGGGAATATATCATTTTTTAGGGAAAAAATGGACTTCTAAGGGGAGGGAAATATTACATGGGATTTAGAAGAAGGGTGTGAGGTCCCAATTAGGTACCTGCAACTCTTCTCCCAACCTTACATGGACCTTTCCCTCAAGTACACCTAGAGTCCTCTAAAAGGTCCAAAAACTCCTCATGTGGCCCCTCTGAGCAGATGAAATAACCTCACTACACACATTTGGACTTGCTAGAGCCTTGGATCCCCCAACCTCTAGTCCTTAGCCCATCTAAGGTCCTCGATCAATGCAAGTAGACCAGTTGTAGAGCATGGAGGTTTAAATAAAGCTAGCATGCTCTCCATAATTTAGAGATCATTGCCCGCAATGATCAAGGAGAAAAATTGTTTACCAATCAGATCTTTTGATTCCCAAGTAGCATTTGTAAGTGTACGGTTGGTCCATGCTACCAAATATTCTTGTATGGATCCATTATGGAATTTTCACTCCCTCTCATATGCTTAGGCTTGCTAAGGATAACATTATGAGAGCTCAAGATAGGGATAGAGCCTATGTTGACTCTGAAAGAAGAGAAAGAAATTGTGATGTAGGAGAGCGAGTCTATCTTAGAGCTCCCCTTAAGTTTGAAACCATGAAGTTGATACCTTGTCCAAATTTATCTCTTGCGTATTCTGGACCATTCACAATACTAAAGAGAATAGGTAAGATGGCTTATCTATTCCCCTTTTAGAAGATAACCAAATCCATCTATTTTTCTATGAGCTCGCTTAAAAGATGGCTAGATGAATCTGACAACCTCATTTTTTATAGTAAGGTAGAAGAGCCTATTTTTGTTCAATCTATCCTACATGATTCGAAGAGAATACTACACACTTGATAGAAACAAACTAGAAACCACCTATATACCTTCAGAGACAATTTTTCACCTTTGTTTTGTCTTCCCAAGAGTACTCTCAATGGGAAGCATATAGGAAACAACACAAAGAGATGAACGTGTACATAAATTACTCAGTGTTGAGTGGGAGTATCTATTATAATATCTCTTTCTTTTTCATTAGGACCTTCCAATATCATTTCTGAGCACAAAAATAAACTTCTAAGGGGGAGGAAATGTTACATGGGAGTTAGAAGAAGGGGGATGTGAGGTCCCAATGAGCTACCTGCCACTCTCTTCCCAATCTTAAATATCTCTTGCCCTCATACACATCTAGAGTCCTCCATAAGGTCCAAACACTCCTCATATGGCCACTCCAACGAGATGAAATAACCTCACTAAACACATTGACTTATGCTACAACATTGGCTCCCCCAAGCTCTAGTCCTTGACCCATCTAGGGTACTCGAGCAATACAGGTAGACCAGTTGTAGACCATGGGGGTATAAATAAATGGAACACATTGCCCCCCTTCTAGAGATCATCATCCTCAATGATGAAGGAGTGAAAATGTTTTCAAATTAGAGCTTTTGATTCCAAAGTAGCATTTGTAAGTGGAGGGTTGGTCCATGCTACCAAATATTCTAGTATGGAGCAATTTTGCAGCTATCACTTCCTCTAATCCAAAACTCTAAAAGGAACATCTAGCTTAGATGTTCTATATCTCCTAAAGTAACTAGACCATCTCTACATTTCTTATCTTGATGAATGTATGGTCTCAACTTGCTAACACGAAAAATTAGATGAATCCTACAATCATCTAGTGATTGTAATTTACAAGCAACATCACTATTTTTTTTTAATTATTGTCCATGGTCCATAAAATCTAGGTGACAACTTGGTTTCCTAACCAACTATCAATGAAGCATGAAGTGGAACCTATAAAAACACATGATAGAATTCTTGGAATATTCATGGTGTATGATGTCTATCTACAAAATCTTTAACTCTTCAAATTCCTATTCATGACTTCAGTTTTTGCTACACCTACTACAAAGAAACTTTGTTGGGATGGCACATATGCTCAAGCACATGCATTGATATCTTTGTCTGTCAAATGTACTATTATCCCTTACATTCACTCCTACAAAATAGTAAAGGATGCTTGCATTACACTTATCACTTTATACCAAGAAAGAAATGAGGCTCGTGTTGCTTACCTTCAAAAACATTTGAATATGGAGCATATGAATGAAGGAGATTCTATGGATAGTTTTTTTTATGAATATCAAAGATTGTTCTCAATAGTCTTCCAGATTCATATCAGAGTTTTGCTTTGAATCTTCAAATGATGATGAAAGGAAATCCGAATGCCTTAAGGTTTGAGGAGGTAGTCTCTATTTTGTTACAAGAAGATTAGTCCAGGCAAAATACATCCATTATGTGTGTTGTACATCAAGCTTTCCTAGCTAGTCAAAAGGGAAAAGGTAAATGGAGCTCATCTACTAGTAAACAAAAATCTACTAATGCTTCACAATTGAAGAAGGAAGAAAAAGATGAGAAGAAAATAGAAAACCAAAAATATTTTTACAAATAATGTAAGGGAAATTATCATCTCATAAAGATTTGTCTAAAACTAGTTGCAAAGGAGGCAAAGAAGAACCAGGCTAGAATGGTTGTTGCAGAGAACTCTGCACCTAAATCATAGTCTGGTAATCTTATTGAGAATGAAAAATGGACATTTACTACTGTTTTCTGCTATGACCCATCTTCTTGTGAGTAGTTTATGTCTGCAATAGACTCAGATGTTTGGTACTTTGATAGTGATCCAAACAAACATATTACCTTGCAATGCGGTTTCTTTGGTTCACTTGAGCTTGCCCCTATAGGTGAAGTGGTATGATGGTGATCCACCATGATGGACTCTCCTTTGTAAGAGCTCCACGATGATACCCTCTCAATAGAAAATTGAGCTCCGGATGCTGCACACAACACTTTGCATAGGGCCTACATAATACACAAAAAATACACAATTCACTGAGAGCACAAACACAAATTTCTTAAGTGTTACAAATGCAGTCAAACTTACAGTCTATGGCTGACTAGGCCACTATATCTTTTATTAAAGAACATATGCAAAAGTTTCAAGAAACCATTTGGCCTTTCACATGGATAGTAAAGATAATAATCTCCCACTAAAGGCCAATATGGGCAAAGTGACTATGGGAGGAAATTAAAGAATGATAAAGCATACATGAGTGTAAGTATACAAACTATACATCCCACTTGATGGGCATGTTACAAAAAATATAAGTAATTATGTAAGATCATGAATCAAGTGTCAACAAGTGTCGAAATCTACCCTATGGTAGAGCTTTAGTCAAAGCATCTACAACATTAACTTGAGTATGAACCTTCTCAAGAATAATGTGCTCAGTGGCTAAGGAGTCTCTAATGAAGTGATACCTCACCTCCATGTGCTTGGTCTTTGCATGATAGACTATATTATTAGCCAAAGCAATGGCACTCTTATTAACACTAAGCAAAAGAGGTATATGTTGAGGTAGACCCATATCACAAGCAAGATGAGAAAGCCACAATGCTTCCTTACATGCCTCACTTGCTACAACATACTTTGCTTCTATAATGGAAACAATTGTGGGTTCTTGAAGATGAGATCTCCAAGAGATAGCACCTCCAACAAAATGAAAAATGTACCTTGATGTGCACTTTGGATTGTTTACACAACCAACATAATCAGAATCTATGTAACCAATAATAGATGCCTTTCCTCTACCGAGGCATAGAAACTTGTCTTTAGTGCCACTTAGATATCTCAAAATCATCTTGAACACTTCCCAATGATTCTTGCCAAGATTAGACATATATCTGCTCACAACTCCCACAACAAATGCAATGTCTAGTCCATAGCTACCATAACATACATGAAACTACCAATATGATAAGGAATTTTGGTCATGAGTTCCTTTTCCTCATTTGATTTGGTGCAATCATCCTTGCTCAATTTTACATATGTGGGTAAAGGTGTACTCAATGCCTTGCCACCCTCCATATTGAACATGTGAAGTACTTTGGATATGTACTCACTTTGAGACAATTATATGCATCTTTTACTTCTATCACAAGCAATATGAATGCCAAGAATATGTTTGGCATCCCCCAAATCCTTGATATAAAATGTCTCACTCGACTTCTTTTTGAGAAATGAAAAGTGATAAGAGGACTTCCCAACAATAAACATATCATTGACATAAAGTAGCAAGCATATCAAGCTTCCATCTGAGCATCTCTTTGTGTAGAGACAATGATCCTCATTGCTTTGAGAATAGGTTTCAACTTCATAAATGAGAGAATTGGTATAGAGGAGGCAAAAACTATGCCTAAATGGCTGGTGCAGGCTTTGCAAGCTAGAAAATTAGATGCATCTCTATCATATCATACTCGTTTAGGCTCTCATAGTGTTTCTTTTGCATCAGATTGCTATGTTATGGCTGCCTCTAGTCTTTGTGATGAGAATGAGCCTGTTTCGTTTGATGAAGCACAAAATTTTGAAAAATGGATGGCTTCCTATGTGATCAAAACATGATGTTACTATGAAAAATGGTACCTCGTCTTTATGTGACTTGCCTTTTGGCAAGAAGGCCATTGGCACTAAGTGGGTATACAAGCTCAAGCTTAAGCCTGATGGAACAGTTGATAGGTATAAGGATAGCCTTGTTGCAAAGGTTTATGCTCAAGAAAGAGGCATTGATTTTGATGAGACATTTGCTCCTACATGTCGAACGACTACTGTTCATAGCATTTGTGCACTCGCAATTCATCATGGTTGGAATGTACATCACTTGGACATTCAAACTGCATTTCTAAATGGTGACTTGCATGAAGAAGTTTATGTGGCTTTGTGTAGAAAGGGCATGAAAACCAAGTGTGTAGGTTGAAAAAGGCATTATATGGTTTGAAGCAATCACCACGTGCTTGGTATGAAAAGATACATGCCTAGCTAATTGCACATGGTTTTGAGAACAATCCAATTTGAGAGCACCTTATATGTTAAGCGTGTGAATGATGTGCTTCTAATCATTGTTGTATATGTTGAGGACATGCTGCTCATTGGTCCTCATGAGAAGCATATTGCCAATTTTAAGGCTGATTTGCATGCCTCATTTGAGATGTCTAATTTGGGGCATTTGCATCATTATTTGGGCATTCAGTTTATGCAAGTTGATGGCAGAATAGCTTTGTGACAAACAAAATATATTGACACATTATTGAAGCATTTTGGCCTTGAAGACTGCAAGCCTATCCACTCCTATGGAGACAAGTTTACGATTGAGTCTTCATGATGCTAGAGATGCATTTGATGTTGTTCTCTATCAACAGGTTGTTGGATGCTCAATTTACTTATGTATTACTCGGTTAGATATTCAGTTTGTTGTCTCACACATGAGCATTTTTATGCATTGCCAAGGTGTCAAACATTGGTAGGCAGAGCGCATCTTTCGCTACTTGAGTGATACCGGACTACTTGGAGTGTTTTATCCCAAGGGGGATCACTATTGCCATATTTACATGCCTTTTTTTACTCTGTCTGGGTTGGTTGCTATGACAGTCATGCATCCATGAGTGGTTTTTGCATCACGCTTAATATCTCATGCATATCTTGGTTGAGCAAGAAGCAGCTTACTGTGGCCACTTCTAGTTGTGAAGCTTAGTATAGGGTAGCTTTCATAGCGACTGTTGAGTGTGTGTAGCTCAGATGCCTTATGGCTGATTTGGGTGTTGGTCAGTCTTCTACCACCAGCATCCTTATTGATAGTCAGAGCACATTGGCAGTTGTGAGGAACCCTCTGTTCCATGCTTGCACTAAGCACATTGAGATGCACTATCATTATGTCAGGGAGAGGTTCTCTATTGGAGAGATCAGCTTGGCATATGTGCCCACAGAGGAGAACATTGCAGACCTTTTCACAAAGGCTCTGCCTAGGGAGAAGTTTGAAGCTTTCCGTGAAGCTTTGGCTTACTTCCTTTTGTGATTGATTCCACATATCTTGGCACTTCCTTATACTTGAGTGCGAGCTCCTTGTTCACCGCATCATTCCTAGGGCGGATTTGTTGATATATTTAGGTGGTTATGTGTGTGAACACATTAGGACTGTCGGACACTTTGTTCCCTCTTTACGAGGTTTTTTCCCCTAGATTTTATATATGCCTATATCCCTAACCACTTATCTTTGTAGATTCTAGTGGTAATAAATTCAGTATTGTGTGTTGTGCTCCAAGTTTCTTCTCCTTCCTTGTGTTATTTGTGTGCTTCCACATACCTCAAACTCCAACAACCAAGAGCAAACAAATGCATATGTATTTTGTCATACCATGCACATGGAGCTTGCTTAATTCCATGCAAACCTCACCCAAGAGGCAAACCATATTCTCTTAACCTTTGATGGAAAATCCAAGAGGTTTCTTTGTTGGAGTTAGACGTTTATGGAAGCACGTGAATAGCACAAGGAAGAAGAAGAAGCTTGGAGCACAACACACAATACTGAATGTATTACCACTAGAATGTACAAAGATAAGTAGCCCGTTAGGGCAATAGGTGTATATAGAAGCTGAGGGAAAAAACCTCTTAAAGAGGGAAAAAAGTGCCCCGGCGGTCCTAGTGTGTTCACACATATCACTACCTAAATATATCAACAAATCCCCCTTGGGAGTGATGCGGTGAACAAGAAGCTCGCACTCATGTATAATGAAGTGCAAAGGTATGTGGAAATCACTCCACAAAAGGAAGTAAGCCCAAAGCTTTTCGGAAAGCTTCAAACTTCTCCCTAGGCAGAGCCTTCGTGAAAAGGTATGCAATGTTCTCCTGTGTGGGCAGATATGCCAAGTTGATCTCCCCAACAGAGAACCTCTCCCTGACATAATGATAATGCACCTCAATGTGCTTAGTGCGAACATGGAACACAGGGTTCCTCGCAACTGCCAATGCGCTTTGACTGTCAGTGAAGATGGTGGTGGGAGAAGACTGACCAACACCCAAATAAGCCATAAGGCATTTGAGCCACACACACTCAATAGTCGCTGTGAAAGCTACCCTATACTTAGCCTCACAATTGGAAGTGGCCACATTAGGTTGCCTCTTGCTCAACCAAGATGTACATGAACTACCAAGCATGAAGCAAAAGCCACTAGTGGACACTCGAGTGTCATAGAACCAACCCAATCAGAGTCAGAAAAAGCATTCAAATATGGAGGTAGTGATCCCCCCTTGGGATAAAACAACACAAGTAGTTGAGTAACACTCAAGTAGCGAAAGATGCACTTAATTGCCTACCAATGCTTGACTCCTGGTCAATGCATAAACATGCTCATCTGTGAGACAACAAACTGAATATCTGGCCGAGTGATGCATAAGTAAATCAAGCATCCAACAGCCTATTGATAGAGAACAACATCAAATGCATCTCCAGCATCATGAAGACTCATTCGTAAACCTGTCTCCATAGGAGTGGCAATAGGTTTATAGTCTTCATGGCCAAAATGCTCCAATAATGTGTCAATATATTTCGTTTGACATAAGGCCATTTTACCATCAATGTGCATAAAATGAATGCCCAAATAGCGATGCAAATGCCCCAAATCAGACATCTCAAATGAGGCATGCAAATCAGCCTTAGAATCAACAATATGCCTCTCATGAGGACTAGTGAGCAACATGTCATCAACATAAACCACAATGATCAGAAGCAAATCATTAGCACGCTTAACATATAAGGTGCTTTCAGTTGAACTGTTCTCAAAACCATGTGCAATTAGAAAGGCATGCATCTTTTCATACCAAGCACATGATGCTTGCCTTAAACCATATAATGCCTTCTTTAACTTGCACACCTGGTTTTCATGCCCTTTCTGCACAAAGCCACGAGGCTGAAAAACATACACTTCTTCATGCAAGTAACCATTCAGAAATGTTGTTTTAATGTCCAATTGATGTAAATTCCAACCATGATGAGGTGCAAGTGCACAGATGCTACGAACAATAGTCATTCAGCAAGTAGGTGCAAAGGTTTCATCAAAATCAATGCCTCTTCCTTGCGCATAACCCTTTGCAACAAGCCTAGCCTTATAGTTGTCAATTGTACCATCAGGTTTATGCTTCAGCTTGTATACCCACTTAGTTCCAATGGCCTCCTTGCCAGGAGGCAAGTCACATAAAGACCACGTACCATTTTTCATGATAGCATCATATTCAGATTGCATAGCAACCATCCAATTTCCTACATTTTATGCTTCATCAAATGAAACAGGCTCATTCTCATCACAGAGACTAGATGCAGCCATAGCATAGCAATGTGATGCAAAAGAGGCACTATGAGAGCCTGAACGAGTACAATATGATAGAGGTGCATCTAATTTGCTATCCCGTGAAGTCTGCACTAGCCATTTTGGCATAGTTTTTGCCTGCTCAATATTAGCTCTCTCATCAACAAGTGCATGATGTAAATTTGCATTAGAAATAGAATGATCTGGATCATCACATGAAACCTGCAAAGGCTAAGAAGTTGGCTCATTAGGACTAGCACTAGACTGTCCACTTGTAAAAAGAGGCAACAAAGTATCATACATGTCTTTGGAGCTAACACATGTCTCCTTAGTACATGAAAGCAATGGCCGAATAGCATCTTCCACAAAAACAACATCACGGCTAACCACAGTGCATTTAGTCTGTGGATGATACAGACGATAGCCTTTACTTTCAAAATTGTACCCAACAAAAATACATTTTACTGCTTTATCATCCAATTTTTTGTGATGTTGTTCAGGCACTAATGCATATGCCAGACAACCAAAAACACGCAGATGAGATATAGATGGCTTCCGATCATGCCAAGCCTCATATGGAGTGATAGAATGCAGTGCTTTAGTGGGACACCTGTTAAGTACATATGCTACACACATAACAACCTCAAGTCAAAAACTATGTGGTAAAGCCTAGCTCTTGACCATACACCTCGCCATCTCCATGAGTGATATGTTGTTTTGTTCAGCAACTCCATTCTCTTGAGGTGTATACGGCACTGTACACTGGTGTTTGATCCTGCATTCAGCCAGAAATGCATTAAAGTTAGAAGACATATATTCCCCCCTCCATCAAAATGGAGGGTGCCCATTTTACTTGATGACATATTTTCAGCAAAAACCAGAAACTGTTTGAAGCACATAAACACTTTGGACTTTGCCTTCAATGGATATACCCATGCATGCCTGAAAAAATCATCGATGAAAGTCACGAAGTAAAGATAGTTCCCAAAAGAAGGTGTCTGCATAGGACCACAAACATCACTATGTATAAGCTGCAATTTCTGAGTAGCCCGAAATGAACCATCTTTTGGAAAGGAAGAACACTGCATTTTGCCCAAAATACAGCCTTCACATACATGTTTATCGGGTGCCTCAAGTTTTGGCAAAGAGGATACCATTTCAAATTTCTATAGGCATATCAAACTAGAAGAATTCAGATGGCCAAAGCGTGCATGTCAAAGCTTTGCATCTGACATAGCGTGAGAATCATGTACTGCACATGCTAAATCATTTACAGATCTTTCATAGTCTATGAGCTTATATAGCCCACGACATAAAATGCAGACGCAATAATGACATTGCCATTTGACAGATCATGAATTGTACATCTGTCATCAACAGATTTCAGAACCAAGCCAATTTTGGCTAATGCAGAAACTGGTAAAAGATTTTTCTTGATCCCTGGCACAAACAAAGCATATGACAAAGTGAAAGAACTACCATCAGCAATAGTCAAAATGATCTTACCAACTTCCATAACAGTATAGGAGGTGTTGTTGGCGCATGTAACAGTATTCCCTGCCAGGGCAGGCTCGAGTGAAGAGAAGAAATTGCACTATGAGGAAATACATTTGGTCACCCCACTATCAAAGTACCAAACATCTGAGTCTACTGCAGACATGCACTGCTCATGAGAAGATGGATCAAAACTGCAAATAGTAGTAAACGCCCATTCTTCTTCCTTCACAAAATTAGTAGACTCTGTTTTTGGTGTAGATGCCTCTCCAACAACCATTCCAGCCTCTTTCTTCTTTACATCTTTAGTACTTGCAAAACAATTTTTGCTTTTCTGATTTCTTTTCATCTTTGTCTTCCCTCTTCGATTGTGCATAATTAACAGATTTCTGCTTACTACTTAAAGAGCTCCATTTTCCTTTGCTAGCCATGAAAGCTTGATCTGCAACATGCATAATGGACCTGTTCTGCCTGGACTGATCTTCCTGCAACAGAACAAAGACTAACTCCTCAAATGACAAGACATTTGGATTGAAGCAAAACTCTGATATGAATCAGGAAGATGATTCAGAACGGTCTGCATAAGTGAGCTATCCGGTATAACCACATCAAGAGAAATCAATTGTTCCTTCAAGTCTTTGATCTTTGTTAGAAAATTGTCCATAGAATCACCTTCATTCATGCGCTCACTCTCCAACTATTTTTGGAGGTAAGCAACAGGAGCCTCATTCCTAGCTTGGTACAAATGTGGTAAGTGTATCCCAAGCATCCTTAGCTATTCTATGAGAGCGAATGTGAGGAATATTGGCATGTTTGATAGACAAAGCTATCAATGCATTTGCTTGGGCATCTCTGCCATCCCAATGAATTTGCTCTGTTGTAGGTGGAGCAGAAATCACAACACGAACAAGAATATGCAGAATATCATCATCTTCGACACCTTCTGCATCAGCTTCAATACCTGCAGTTGTAACAGTTGCAGGTGTGATAGGACATTTTTTAACACTCTGCACAATGTTCCACAGTCCTTTTGCAACCAATACATGTCGCATCATATAAGCCCACAATGGGTAGTTGGTACCATCCAACTTATCCTCAACAACCAACATACGGAATACATCACTGCTTTTAGCCATGGCCAGTGACTAAAATACCTTGATGCAAAAAATTGACTGTATCTCAAAAAGTTGAACAGAACTGCCGATACGAATTCTGTTAAAACCTGTAGCAGACTTCGAGACACTTATACTGGCGAACCAAAAGTGGTATATACCTTTGGCACAAAAAGAGAAAATAGCATGCACAATTGATACGATAGTGCATTTGGAGATCGAAACGAGCTCAGATCGTGATTTTGGCACCACAAAATGAAATTGTTTTGATCTCGGAAACATGCTGAGTATGCTCACCAAAATTCGTGCGATTCTGAGACCGCAACCGAAGAGGTGTAAAAAATGCCCTAGATGAAGCGGCAACTTGCTCTGATACCAATTGTTGGAGTTAGATGTCTGCGGAAGCATGCAAATAGCACAAGGAAGAAGAAGAAGCTTGGAGCACAACACACAATACTGAATGTATTACCACTAGAATGTACAAAGATAAGTAGCCCGTTAGGGCAATAGGCATATGTACAATCCGGGGGAAAAGAACCTCCTAAAGAGGGAAAAAAGTGCCCCAATGGTCCTAGTGTGTTCACACAGATCACTACCTAAATATATCAACATTCTTTAAATAGACCTCTTCTTACAAATCACCATTCAAGAAAGCTTTTTTCATGTTACCGTTAGTGTCCATGTGAAAGGTCAAATGGCCAATGGACACTTCTTTGTATATGTTCTTTAATAAAAGTTATAGTGGCTTGGTTAGCCACAAACTATAATTTTGATCGCATTTGTAACACCCAAGAAGTCTGTGTTCGTGCTCCTTGTGTACTGTGTTTTTCTACGTATTTTGCAGCCTCTGTGCAGAGTACAGTGTGTAGTGCTTGGAGCTCAGTTTTCTACTCTAAGGATATCATCATGGAGCTGTTGAGAAGGAGAGTGCACTATGGTGCATCACCATCAAAATACTTCATTGGTATCAGAGCATTTTGACACAAAAGATTTGTTCTTTTTGTGAGAGAAGCGAGCACCCGTTCACCCACCCAAGGCTTACAACTAAGGCGACGACCAAGGCATAGACCTTGGCATACCTTTTTATCCAAGTCACCAAAGTCACCATTGGCACCATTGGCTATGCGCAAGGGAGAACCTCAATGATCAAGGAAGATAGAGGTTCCCATTACTTCTCGAGAGGTCACCCATCTTAGTATTGTCCCCTCGGAGCTTGCTTAACCATGGCAATCTCTTGCCACTAAGCTACACTCTTGTGGTGTCTAAAGAAGGGGAAAGACTAAGGTTAACATTACCTTGAACATGTCTTGGTTCCTTCAAGCTTCATTCTTTGTTTTCAAAGCCTATTTGGGAGCATTTTTGGAGCCATTTTGGAGTACTTTCGTGCATAGTTTTCTTCACACAGGTTTAAGAACATAAAGAAGAGTGTGCTTTGTACTTCTCCAAAATAAGTATTCACCTTTGGGTCCATGTTTTCAGCCACACCTATAGGTTTCTCGGAAGGTTTTTAGTTGTGGTGGGAGCATCCACTACAAATTTGTGCAGGTTTTTGAACCTAAACAACAGAGTTGACATAAACTTGTAGGTATTGTTGGCTAGTTTTTGGGTTGTGCATTCAACCTTTCAATGTCATTTCATTGCATATATTGAGCACGTATACACTATGTACACTTTTGTGGATATTGCTTATGTACGTCCATGTGGACATTGATATAGGGGTTACATTTTTGCATAAAGCCTTTTACATTGGATAAAGAGGGTCGTGGTGAGGTTTTCTTAACTAGGAGACACCTAGATGTCAGGGTCTCTTCAATGATCTAAGTGGAAGACTTACCCAACCTCGGCATAGGACATGTATCATAGTTGTTCATAGGTGCTCAATAAGCCTAGTTGGATTCTTTCGGGTAACTGATTATATGTAGTGGAATCAGTGATTCACTATGAAGGTAAACATGTTAGTACTTGCAGTTTTATGAGATTTTGACACTAATCATATGCTCATTTTGTAGAGGATACTCTGGCAAAATTTTTCTAGATTTTCTACTTTTGTCAACTACACACTGGTCAATTTACTCCTTGATACACTTATTAGTGTGAGCACATTTATTCTCACATTATCCTTCTGGTTGGTCATTACTATTTATTAATTCATTTTTTTGGGAAGATTGCTAAATTCTCTCCCAAAAACTCACACTTCATCAGCCTTCTTTGAGCCTTAGTGGTGTTTGGACTCTTCTAGCTCCATTATCATTCTATTTAGTTATCTACCATCATGGAATCAGAGGTATCAGGCACATCTGGTAGATCAAGGTCTAGTGCTAGTGTTCCAAGGAGCTATAAGTTGCAGGGCAAAACCATTTTGAGATCCAAAAATTTGATGACACAAACTTTGCTTTATGGAAGAATCAGATTAAAGATGTGTTGATTCAAAGGAGGCAATGGAAGCCAATAAATGGAATCTGAAAGAAGTTTGCTGACATGGATGAAGATGATTGGGATGTGTTAGATGAAATGGCCAGGTCTACCATTCGATTGCACCTGGCAGATAATGTTTACTATACAATATTAGACTGTGAAACTGCAGAGGAGCTTTGGAAGAAGTTATGCAATACATATGAAAAAGAGATGGCATCAAATAAGGTGTATCTGATGAGAAAGTTATATGACCTTCGCATGAAGGACACAGATAGTGTTGCTGCTCATCTAAATGAGTTTCATGTTATATTATCCTAGTTACAAGCTCAGAAAATGGATATGGATAATGAATTGAAATCAGTCTTGTTGTTGTGCACCTTGCCATCATCATGGGATACATTTTGCACAAATATTAGTAATACTGCACCTGGTGGTAAAGTGGTCTATGATGACATATGTGGAGCACTCTTGAGTGAGGAGATTCATAGAAAATCTATGGTTGGCACTCAGAGTGGAGATACATATATGTTCGTGATTCTTTCCAAGGAAAGAATCAACAATGTGGCAGGAGCAAGAACAAGGAAAATAATCGTCAATGGAATAAGAGTAGAAGTAAATCAAGGAAGAGGGATATCAAATGACATTATTGTCATAAGATAGGACACATGAAGAAAGACTGCTATGCATTAAAGAATGCTAAAGGTAAAGGACAGAATGTTGATGGGCATGTTAAATAGTTACCTCACCATCTACTTCGACTGTGAAGATTGAAGAAATTAATGCTATTTCAGATGGTGCTGATGTGTTGACACTTGATAGTACTATGCCAACTGAGGTTCTTGTGGCTGATTCTCTTTCCCACATGTGGATGCTAGATTTTGGTGCTTCTTTCCATGTGACACCACATAGATAATGGTTCTTTAATTATAAAGCAAAGTCTCTTGGTACCATGAGACTTGGTGACTCTTACTAGTGTGACATTGTGGTGATTGGAGATGTGGTTGTGCAGTTCATTGATGGTTCAAAACTTACTATGCAGAATGTATGCCATGTACCTCAGTTATCATGTAGTTTGATGTCAGTTGTTCAACTTGATGGCCTTGGTTACAAGGTTGTCTTCTATGCTCAGTCCTTTCTTATATCAAAGGGCAATATGGTTATCGCAAAAGGAGGCAAAGTTGGCTCACTTTATCCTTTATTTGTATCACAAAAAGAACACTTGTTAGCTATTACTGAATAGCCTATGGCTTCTATTTGGCATGGTCATTTGGGCTCATATATCTTATAGTGAAATGGAAAATCTTTCTCGTTTTGGCTACTTACTTGTGTTATCATTCTCTGATTTTTCATTTTGTGAGCATTGTCAATATAGAAAGCAAACCAGAAATGTGCATATAATGCACGTTGACCCCTCAATTCAGCCTTTAGATCTCGCTCATATAGATGTGTGTGGTCCTATGCCCACAAGGTCACTAGGTGGTTCTCTTTACTTTGTCACTTTCATACATGATGCTACCAGAAAAGTGATTGAAGGATGAGGTATTCCATACTTTTAGAAAGTGGTTTGCTTCATGTTGAGACTGAAAAAGGAACTAAGCTCAAAGCTTTACATTTAGATAATGGGGGTGAGTATGCCTCATATGAATTCAACCCTTTCTACCAGTCTAGAGGAATTCGTAGAGGGTTTACAACTCCTTATACCCTAGTACATAATGGTGTAGCTGAAAGGATGAATAGAACTATTCAGGATAGAGTAGTCTCTATCCTGCATCATGCAAACCTTTCATAAGGCTTTTGGGCAAAAGCAGTATAGACTGCAGTTCATTTGATTAACCTTTCACTTAGTACTGCCAAAGGTCTAAAAGTGGCACAAGAGTTATGCTCAGGGAAGCCACCATATTATTATCATCTTCAAGTTTTTGGATGTGAAGCATATGTTCATATACCCAAGAATCTTAGATAAAAGTTGGACCATAAGTCAAAGAAATGCATTTTTCTTGGATATGGTCGAGAAGGACAATTTGGATATCGCTTATGGGATCTTGAAACACGATTAGTGATTAGAAGTATTGATGTAATTTCAATGAGTCTAAGATGCATAAACAACCCATTAAGGAGGTTTAAGTGAGAAGAGTGGTGTTTGAGGATACTAGTACTCAAGTTAGCATGCATAAAAGTGTTGCACATAGGGACATTTAAGAGAATGTCCGATCAGATCAAACTGCAAATGTTCTTGTTCAGCAACCATTGAGATGCTTTGCACATGTCTCACATCCACCTGATAGATATGTTCCAGGTTTAGATTTTGTTATGCTAACATATGCTAGTGAGCCTTCTTGCTACAAAGAGACTATGCAAATAGAGGAAAATGTCAAGTGGGAGCATGGCATGAAGAGTGATTTGGATTCTATTCATAAGAATGGTTCTTGGGATTTAGTACCTCTACCAAAGGGCAAGAAAGCTTTACCATGCAAATGGGTATATAAGTTGAAATTCACATCAGATAGTGCTTCTCCAAAGTATAAACCATGACTTGTTGCAAAGGGTTTTAAGCAACAACATGGTGTTGATTTTGAGGAGATCTTCTCTCCAGTGCTCAAGATGACTACCCTATGCATGTTGCTTGGATTCGTTGCAATGGAGGACTTAGATCTAGTCCAAATGTATGTGAAAACTTCTTTCTTGCATGGAGATCTTAGAGATGAGATCTATATGGAACAACTAGATGGTTATGTAGTCGCGACAAGGAAATTCTAGTTTGTAAGCTCAAGAAGAGCTTAAATGGACTTAAGCAGTCCCCTAGACAATGGTACCAAAAATTTGGTGCTTTTATGAAGTCTCAAGGCTATTCTCCAAGCAATGAGGATCATTGTCTCTACACAAAGAGATGCTCAAATGGAAGTTTGATATGCTTGATACTTTATGTTGATGATATGTTGATTGTTGGGAAGTCCTCTTATGACTTGTCAATTCTCAAAAAGAAGTTGAGTCAGACATTTGATATGAAGGATTTGGGTGATGCCAAACATATTCTTGGCATGTGCATTACTCATGATAGGAGTAAAAGATGCATATACTTGTCTCAAAGTGAGTACATATCCAAAGTAGTTCATAGGTTCAATATGTAAGATGGAAAGGCATTGAGTACACCTTTACCGACATATGTGAAATTGAGCAAGGATGATTGCCCCAAATCAGATGAGGAAAAGGAATTCATGATTACCCCAAAATTCCCTATCATTCTACTATTGGTAGTCTCATGTATGCTATGGTAGCTACGAGACCAATTTGTAGTGGGAGTTGTGAGCAGATATATTTCTAATCCCGGCAAGAAACATTGGGAAGCGGTCAAGATGATTTTGAGATATCTGAGTGGCACTAAGGATAAGTGTCTATGCTTAGGTAGAGGGAAAGCATCCATTATTGGTTACACAAATTCAAATTGTGCTAGTTGTGTAGAGAATCATAAGTTTTCATCAGGGTACATTTTTCATTTTGCTAGAGGTGCTATTTCTTGGAGATCTCGTCTTCAAGAATGTACAATTGTTTTCACCACAGAAGCAGAGTATGTTGCAAGATGATAGTCATAGTGCCATTGCTTTGGCTAAGAATCCAGTCTATCATTCAAAGACCAAACACATTGAGGTGAGGTATCACTTCATTATAAATTGCTTAGCCACTGAGTGTATTATTCTTGAGAAGGTTCACGCTCGAGATAATGTTGCAAATGCTTTGACTAAAGCTCTACCACAAGATAGCTTGCAACACTGTTGTCACTCGATGGGGGTTACTTGATTCATGATCTTACACAGTCACTTGTATATTGTGTAACATGCCCATCAGGTGGGATGTATAGTTTGTATACTTACACTCAGGTATTCTTTATCATTCTTTATTTTTCTCACATAGTTACTTTGACCATATTGGCCTTTAGTGGGAGATTGTTACCGTTAGTGTCCATGTGAAAGGCCAAATGGCGACTAGGCACTTCTTTGTATATGTTCTCTAATAAAACATATAGTGGCCTAGTTAAACATAGACTGTAAGTTTGACTGCATTTGTAACATCCAAGAAGTCTATGTTCGTGCTCCATGTGTACTATGTTTTTTTGCGTATTCTGCAGCCTTTGTGCATAGTAACATGTGTGTCACTTGGAGCTTAGTTTTCTACTCTAAGGATATTGTCATGGAGCTCTCGAGAGGGAGAGTGCATTGTCATGCATCACCATCAAAATACTTCATTTTATATCCAATTGATGCACTTTCAAACCATGATGGGTAGCCAAGGCAATCATAGAATGAATGGTACTCATGCATGAAGTAGGTGCAAAAGTCTCCTCATAATTGATGCCATATTTTTGTGCATAGCCTTTTGTAACTAGTCTAGCCTTTTAGTAATTAGTGCTACCATCTTACTTTCTTTTAATCGTGTAAAACCACTTGGTACCAGTGACTTTCTTACCTCTTGGAAATTCACATAACTCTTAATACAATTTTTGTGAATAGAATCCAATTCTAATTGCATTGTGCTCATCCAATTTGAATCATCACATGCATCTTCAAAAGTCAGTGGCTCTTCATTAGTGCAATTGCAATAAGAAATACATCCACAAAGTCACATGATGCATGGTGAGATCTTGATCTTGTTCTATCAAGTAAAGGAGCACTCAATTGGATACCTTGCAATGTTTTTTGCAGCCACTTTGGCATGGATTGTGCATCCTTCATAAACATGTATTCCTCATGTAATAGATCCTCAAAATGTACATCAAAAGTGGTATGAATATCATGCTGAATTTCATCCATGTGTGGTTGCTAATTTTACATTTTTTGTAACTTTTCAGCCATTATTGGATGGATATTTTCAGCCATATTTCTTTGCAGATTTTAAGAAACTTCAGCCATGTTTGGCTAGAATTTTTTAACCATATTTGATTAAAAATTTTTAGCTCGTTGAACCTCATTTGGATGGTGTACATGGCCATAGTGTAGCGCACCACTTTGAAACAAAGCCATGAGTGTATCAAACACATCTTGTGAGCTAGTTGTTGGCTAAAACTTACATTCAAGTTAAATATAAGATAAATTTCAACAAATATCTTACAATAGTTTTGTCTTTCAATGAACGCTATAAGCAATAACCTATACTCTCACTATTATATCCAACAAATATACATTTCTTTGCCTTTTCATCAAGTTTGTGATGTTGTTGTGATGGCACAAGAGCATATGCCAAACAATCAAATATGTGCATATGGCTAACCAGTGGCTTTTTCCTAGGCTTTTGTAGGAGAACAATTTAAAACATAATTTGCACAGAGTGTATCAAACACATCTTGTGAGCTAATTATTACCTAAAACTTACATTCAAGTAAATTATAAGCTAAATTTTCAACAAATATCTTACAATACTTTTGTCTCTCGATGAATGGCTTGAGCGATAACCTATACTCTCACTATTATGTCCAATAGATATACATTTCTTTGCCTCATCATCAAGTTTTTGATGTTGTTGTGATGGCACAAGAGCATATGCAAAACAATCAAATATGTGCAATGTATGACTAACCAATGGATTCTACCCATGCTTTTGTAGGAGAACAATTCGATACATAATTTGCACACATGATTGCTTCCACCCAAAACTTATATCAAATATGATTTCCTTTAATCATACATCCGTGCCATTTCAGGAAGTGTTCTATTCTCAAACTCTCCAACACCATTTTTTTGTGATGTATATGGCACTATACATTGGTGATCAATTCCTCTTTCACAAAGAAAAACATTAAATTCATGCTACATGTGTTCACCACCATGATCAATGCTAGAATCAAAGGCTTATTTCCACAAAATATTTCAAAGATATAGAATAATTCATTTTTTGCTTTCATTGGATACACCCAAGTATGGAATGTTGCATCACTAATGAAGGTAAAAAACTATCCATGCTTGCCAAAAATATGGAGTTTTTACCAATTGCATACATCACTATGAACAAGTTGCAATTTTTGTGTAATGTGTGTAGCATCATCTTTGGAAAAACGAGCATGATGGATTTCTTCAAGTATACAACCTTTACATGCATGCTTTCCAATGGACTCAAGTGTTGGAAAACTAATAACCATATCCCTCTTTTGCAAGTATAGCAAACTTGAAGTTCAACTAACCTAAACAAACATGCCATAACTCCATTCAGACATAGAAGAAATATGTCCAAGAAAGGAATTTGAGGCAACTATATTATATGTATCCAAGCAATACAAGACATTGCATAAATCCAACGACGTCACAACAACATCTACATTTCTGAAATCACAAACCATACATTTGTTATCAACAAAGTGTACATGAAATCTGATACTAGCAATAGTAGAAACCGAAATCAAAATTTTCTTCAACTTCAATAATAGTTTAAGAAGAATTGTTTGCACGTACAACATGTCCTCCCTTGGGCACATCTTTGAAATATACAAAAAAATCTTTTGCATGAAGTGATATGCTTTGAAACACCATATCAAAAAATCAATCCGAATCAGCCTCAGTGGTAATACATTTAGTATTGTGTGTTGAGCTCCAAGCTTCTTCTTCTTCCTTGTGCTGTCGCATGCTTCCACAGTCGTCTAACTCCAACAATTGGTATCAGAGCAGGTTGCCGCTTCATCTAGGGCATCGTCTACACCTCTCCGATTGTAGTCTCAGATTCGGATGAAATTTGGTGAGCATACTTAGGGTGTTTCAGAAATCAAAACCGCTTTGCTCTTTGGTACCAAAATTGCTATTTGAGCTCGTTTTGGCCTCCGAATGCACTATCACAGTGCTTGTGCAGGCTATTTCATCTTTTTGTGCCAAAGGTATATACCAGTTTTGGTTCGCCAGTATAAGCATCTCAAAGTCTGCTACGGGATTAGCAGAATTCATCTGGGCAGTTCTGTTCAACTTTTTGAGATATAGTCTATTTGCTGCATCAAGGTATTTTAGTAATCAACCATGGCTGAAAGCAATGATGTATTTTGTATGTTGGCTGTTGAGGATAAGTTGGATGGTACCAACTACCTGTTATGGGCTTATATGATGCGACATGTATTAGTTGCAAAAGGACTATGGAACATTGTGCAAGGTGTTGAAAAACGTCCTATCATACCTGCGATTGTTACAACTGCAGGTACTGAAGCTGATGCAAAAGGTGTCGAAGATGATGATATTATGCATGTTCCTGTGCGTGTTGCAGTTTCTGCTACTTCTACTGCAGAGAAAATTTGTTGGGATGGCAGAGATGCCCAGGCACATGCATTGATAGCTTTGTCTGTCAAACATGCCAGTATTCCTCACATACGCTCTTGCAGAATAGCTAAGGATGCTTGGGATACACTTACCACATTGTACCAAGGTAGGAATGAGGATCGTGTTGCTTATCTCCATAAATAGTTGGAGAGTGCGCACATGAATGAAGGTGATTCTATGGACAGTTTTCTAAAAAAATCAAATACTTGAAGGAACAGTTGATTTTTGCTGATGAAGTTATACCAGATAACTCACTTGAAGATCAAATACTTGAAGGAACATTTGATTTTTGCTGATGAAGTTATACCAGATAACTCACTTGTGCAGACCGTTCTAAATGGTCTTCCTGGTTCATATCAGAGTTTTGCATCTACTCTTCGGTTGATGATGAAAGGCAATCCAAATGCCTTGTCATTTGAGGAGTTAGTCTCTGTTCTGTTGCAGGAAGATCAATCCAGATAGAACAGGTCCATTATGTGTGTTGCAGATCAAGCTTTTGTGGCTACTCAGAAGGGCAAAGGAAAATGGAGCTCTTCAACTAGTAAGCAAAAATCTCCTAATTCTGCACATTCGAAGAAGGACGACAAAGATGAGAAGAAATCAGAAAAGAGAAATTGTTTTGCAAGTATTGTAAAGGAAATGATCATATCATAAAGAACTATCCTAAACTCGCTGCAAAAGAGGCAAAGAAAAAATAGGCTAGAATGGTTGTTGCAGAGGCCTCTACTCCAAAAATAGAGTCTACTAACCTTGTGCAAGATGAAGAATGGGCGTTTACTACTGTTTGCAATTTTAACCCATCTTCTCATGAGAAGTGCATGTCTGTAGTAGACTCAGATGTTTGGTACTTTGATAGTGGGTCAACCAAACATATTACCTCGTAGTGGAGTTTCTTCTCTTCACTTGAGCCTGCCCCTACAGGGAATACTGTCACATGCGCCAACAACTCCTCTTATCCTATCATGGGAGTTGGTAGGATCATTCAATTTATCAACTTCAACAAAGTTGAAATGCAACTCACAAACTATAACTCTATTGGTAAATCTAACTATAGGAATTGCTATGAAAGGGGTGTAAAATGTCAACGCACCTACTGGAAATGATCTCGGAGTGCTTAACTTCATATTTATATGCTTTGGAACCAATTTTCAATAATAAAAGTGTGCATGACAATGACAAAAAAAATGAAGGTTGAGAAGGATCTTAACTCACTCGCATACCACTATTGGGTATGTAAGTGAGTGAAGAAGCATGAATAGAAGTACACACAAGAGCACTGAAGGAGATCAAAGCACATAGACATGTGATGGTTGGAAGAGCTCTTTGTAGATAGATGATAAGTAGTATAAGAATGAATGAGCTAAGAGGTGTAAGTGAATCCCTAAGTACAAAGTACCACCATATATGGCTATATCATGTATGTGTGGTTACATGGGGAACAACCTCTAGCCAACACTAGAATAAAAAGTTCCCATGTATAGGGAAACAACTCACATCAAAGCTACTCAAGGGGCACATAATTCTAACAATGTGTTGAGTGATGAATAGGTAAAAGCGGCTCAATTGAAAGCAGGACCACGTGTCAAACCAGTTAAGGTTTCTCTCAAGAGGAAAATTCAATGTTCAGATCTAATGATCTTGAACAACATTAACCTATTTCAAGTAAAAGTATTGTACATCATATTCTTTATTATTTATATTGTTCAAATTATTTGAATTACAACAAGAAAATAGAATTCAACAATTGATAGCAACGAATAATATTCTTGGAAAAGAATCAAAACACACACAATATGATGAGGTAGTACTACAAAGGGAATCTCAGAGAAAACATTTAGTAACCAATGCCAAGGAAGAAACCGATAAATTAGCCCATTACAAAGATATTTTGTTTCAACATAATAGATTTGTTCATGAAATTGAAAGGTGGAAGTTAGATTGGGACTCTATGTTTGTAATGCATATTGCAAAAAATTTGAGAAATACATACATCACTAGTTTCACAAAATCTATAGCGTCTGAATTTTTTTCTTCCTTTGTTTTTTTTGTCTATAAATTAATGGTAAGCATAAGTTAAGGAAAAGTCAAAGAAACTGAAGTGTTGTTAGGAGAAAAGAGACAAGGGGTTTATAAATTTAATGTATCAAGGGTGGCAGCAAAAGAATAGTATATGAAGATGCAAATGCATACAATAGAGAAGAAGAAACCTATGAAGTGAATGCAAAACTGCTAGAGTTCCTGATTGAGAATTGTGCCATAGATGTTTTTTGTGTAACTAGAATTATATCACAATTGTGTAAATAAACAACCATAGTAATGCAATTGGTGTGTACCATCATAAAATTTCTTCTCTCTACCTAGAAATGTTATTTTACTTGGCTAGGAAAATATGCACCGTCTTTATCTTTCGCTCATTAATATAATGTCAATAAGATTAAATTTTTGTAGTGATAGTCGGTTTCCTTCGGGGGAATTTTGGGGAAGTTTAGGTAATATTTTGGGCAAGCACAATGAAAAAAAATGGATCCTCTAGGGGTTGGATGTACATATTTAGAATTTATTTCTCAGAGACTTTTCTATTTCATCATGAAACCCACAATATAACTGGTAATCCTATTAGGTCTCTATGAGTAGGAATGTCACATTTTTTATTTAGAGGACTTAGGCTAGCGATTGCTCTATAGAATTGTGCTCATGTATGGAGATTGGAGGATTTGGTGGAGAAGTTGAAGGGTAGTGCAGATGTGATATTAGACACTCACTATTTTGTAGATGTAAGTGGTTGTGAATACACAGATGATGCATATGTAGTGAACCCTTCAGTACTAAAGGAAGATCACAGATAGGGTGAAAAGGAGAAGCCTACATTAGCATTAGAAAGGCAAGGGGGGATTCTCACATCATGAGTTTGGGATATCCCCCCAATTGGTAGGGGTGCACATTGCATAGCAAATTGGAAGTTGAAGTGGAAGCTCAGGTATGGAAACCTCAATTAATGAGCCCCAGAGTAGGGGCATCGCGATTCAATGGTAAAAAACACCACTAGTCATGTAGGTAGATTTGAAACACAATAGGTAGCAAGCGGATTAAAAAATCTTTATAATGGAAGGAACACTTCATCACAATGCTGCAAGGAAAAGCAATGGAATGGTTCACGTAATATGGTATGACCTTATTCTAAAACAATCTCAAGATGCAATTTCTATCTCATTTTCAAGTCAACAAGACACTCGAATGCATACTTCTAGAACTATGAAAGATTAATCAACAAGATGTTGGCCAAATATTATGTGCAACAATTCAAGAATTTGATAGAGTCATTAATAGCAACTAAGAGATCTTCCTGGGAATAGGCGGGTGAATATTTTTATCACAGATTATTGCAAAAAATTAAGAGTGCAATGGATGGATATGCCCAACTAGAAGCAGAGCAGGATTTCATGAACCCCATTGAGGCTACCATCTAACTAGAACGATGGTATGGTCTTAGTAGTAAAAATCAAACCAAAAAGAAAAAGAAGACACGATATGATTTAGCAATAGACAATTCATAGTTAGATAAATTTGATATGGATGATGATTCTTTCGATCAAGGAATGACCACAGAGACAAAATCCAATATGGATGAAGAAGAGGAAGAATGGATATCACAAAAAAAAAAACATGTAAAGATGCAAAAGTCAAGATAGAATTCAATGAATTGGTAATAAAAATTCCTTCATGATGAAACAAATATTAATAAATTGATTTTGAAAAAACTAGACAAGTTACAAGCTCCCATCAAATCGCAAAAACCATTATATTGTCAAGTATATCAACGAATTAAAACATGATTATGATACTTATTTCTATAATTTGAATCAAAATGGATCTAGATTGCCACATCCACTAGCCAAATTAGAGGCACAAAGCAACATGGCAATCCCTCAGGACTTCAAACACAGTATTGTTACACTTATGCATTCCTTGAGTAGATTTGATGTGAAGCTTTTCCCTATACATAGGCACTTTTATGTTAGTGTTGGCTAGAGGTTTCTTCCTCATGTTACCACATCTATGAATCACTCATATGTGGTGTTACTTTGTACTTAGGGATATTATTGAGCTCTTACTTGAGTTGTGTACATCATCAATGGAGAGAGATATTCTAGCCATTCATCTTCTCTATGCATTTTGCTACATTTGTGCTCCTTATGTGTGCTTCTTGTGTGTCTAGCCTTAAGCTTAGTTCCTTTTTCAGTCTCAACTAAAGCAAGCCATTTTTTGAAAGTAGGGTATACCTCATCCTTCGATTTGATAGGATATACCCAAGCTTTTCTAGTAGCATCACCTATGAAAGTGACAAAGTAAAGAGAACCACCTAAGGACCTAGTGGGCATAGGACCACACACATCTGTATGAATGAGACTTAAAGGCTGAATTGAAGAGTCAATGTGCGTTCTATGCACATTTTTGGTTTGATTTCCATATTGACAATGCTCAAAAAATGAGAAATCAGAGAAAGATAACACAGGTAAGTAGCCAGAATGAGAAAGATTTTCCATTCCACTACGAGATATAGGGCCCAAACGACCATGCCAAATACAAGCCATAGGTTGTTCAGTAACAGCTAACAAATGTTCTTTTTGTGATACAAATAAAGGATAAAGTGAGCCAACATTGCTTCCTTTTGCAATAATCATATTGCCCTTTGATATACGAAAGGATTGAGCATAGAAGACCACCTTGTAACCAAGGTTGTCAAGTTGAACAACTGATATCAAACAACATGATAACTGAGGTACATGGTGTACATTATGCTTAATAAATTTTGAACCATCAATGAACTGCACCACCACATCTTCAATCCCCACAATGTCACACTGGTAAGAGTCACCAAGTCTCACAGTACCAAGAGACTTTGTTGCATAATTAGAGAACCATTCTCTGTATGGTGTCACATGGAAAGAAGCACCAGAATCTAGCAGCCATGTGTGGGAAAAAGAATCTGCCATAAGAGCCTCAATTGGCATAGTACTATCAAGTGTCAACACACCAACATCATCAGAAATAGCATTAATTTCTTCAATCTTCACAGTCGAAGTAAATGGTGCAGGTAAGTATTTAACATGCCTATCAACATTATGTCCTTTACCTTTGGCATTCTTTAATGCATAAAAATCTTTCTTCATGTGTCCTTTCTTATGACAAAAATGTCATTCGATATCCTTGTTCCTTGATTTACTTCTACTCTTATTTCGTTGACCATTCTTTTCCTTATTCTTGCTCCTGCCACGTTGTTGATTCTTTCCTTGGTAAGAATCATGAACATTATATGCATCTCCACTCTGAGTGCCAACCATAGATTTTCTATGAATCTCCTCACCTAGGAGTGCTCCACTTATGTCATCATAGACTAGTTTACCACCAGGTGCACTATTGCTAATGGCTGTGCAAAACATATCCCATGATGATGGTAAGGTGCATAACAACAATATTGCTTTCATTTCATTATCCATATCCATTTTATGAGCCTATAACTAGGAGAATATAGCATCAAACTCATCTAGATGAGCAACAACACTATCTGTGTCTTTCATACAAAGGTAATATAATTTTCTCATCAAATACACTTTATTTGATGCTGTCTCTTTTTCATATGTATTGCATAACTTCTTCCAAAGCTCCTTTACACTTTCACAGTCTAATACTGTAAAGTAAACATTATATGCTAGGTGCAAGTGAATGGTAGACTTGGCCATTTCATCTAACTCATCCTAATCATCTTCATTCATGTCAACAGGCTTCTTTGAAATCCCATTTACTGGCTTCCATTGCCTCCTTTGGAATCAACACATCTTTAAGCTGATTCTTCCATATAGTAAAGTTTGTGCCATCAAATGTTTCGATCTCAAAATGATCTTTGCCCTGCAATTTATAGATCCTCCTTGGAACACTAGCACTAAACCCTAATCCACCTGATGTGCCTAAGACCTCTAATGCCATGATGGCAGAGAACTGAATAGAATGATAATGGAGGTACAAGAGCTCGAACACCAACGAATAAGTGAATCAAGGAGTAAATCGACCACTATATAGTTGACAAAAGCAAAAATTTGAAAATTTTTTCAAGAGTATCCTCTGCAAAATGAGCATATGACCAGTGTCAAAATATCATAAAACTGCAAGTACTGACATGTTTACCTGCATAGTGAATCACTAACTCCATTGCATATAATCAGTTACCCAATAGAAGCCAACTAGGATTATCGAGCACCTATGAACAACTATCATACATCTCCTATGGCGAGGCCCAAACAGACCCCAACATTTGGGTGTCTCCTAGTTAAGAAAATGTCACCATGACCCTCTTTATGAAGGCTTTATGCAAAAACATAACCACTATATGAATGACCACATGGACGTACATAAGTGGTATCCATAGAAGCGTACATGGTGTGTATGTGCTCAATATATGCAGTAAAATGACACTAAAAGGTTGAATGCACAACCTAAAAACTAGCCAACAACACCTGCAAGTGTATATCAACTCTGATGTTTCAGGCTCAAAAACCTGCATAAATTTGCAGCGGCTGCTCCCACCAAAACTAGAAACCTTTCAAGAAACCTTTAGTTTACGAGTGTGGTGGAAAAACACATCCCCAAAGGTTGATATTTATTGTCAGAGAAGTACAAAGAACACTCTTCTTGATGTTCTTGGACCTGTGTGAAGAGAACTATGTGCGAAAGTACTCCAAAATGGCTCCAAAAGACACCCAAAAATGCTTCAAAAATAGGCTTTGAAAGCAAAGAATGAAGATTTGAGGGACCAAAACATGTTCAAGGTAATGTTAACATTAGTCTTTCCTCTTCTTTAGACACCACAAGAGTGTAGCTTAGTGGCAAGAAATTGCCACAATTAAGTGAGCTCTTGGGGGAACAATACTGGGGTGGGTGACCTCTCAACAAGTACCAGAAACCTCTATCTTCCTTGATTGTTGAGGTCCTCCCTCGCGCACAGCCAACAGTGCCAATGGTAACTTCGATGACTCAGATGATAGGGTATGCCAAGGTCTATGCCTTGGTCACCGCCTTAGTCATAAGCCTTGGAGAAAGCCTAGGGGGGTGCTCGCTTTTCTCGCACAAAAGGAACAAAGCTTTTGCATCGAAGTGCTCTGATACCAGTGAAGTATTTAGACGGCAATGCACCATAGTGCACTCTCCTTTTTGAGAGCTCCATGATGATATCCTCAGAGTAGAAAACAAAGATCCTAAGGCCGCACACGATACTCCACACAGAGGTTGCAGAATAAGCAAAAAAACACAGTAAACGGGGAGCATGAAGACAAACTTCTTATGTCTTACCAATGCGATCAAACTTATAGTCTGTGACTGACCAGGCCACTATATGTTTTATTAAAGAACATATACAAAGAAGTGTCCGGTGGCCATTTGGCCTTTCACATGGACACTAACGGTAACAAAGGATTTTTTTTTTTGAAATTTATAAATGGATATAATCTCACACCCTATAGATTTGTAGTTCCACATGTTAATCTAGTCATGATAAAAAATACTCCGGATACAATTCCAATTTCAAAGCATATGGAGTTCAAAAAGTATCAATAGAAAGTGCAAAGTTTTTCTAGTGTTGTGCATCAAAAGAAACATGCTCATTCCCATGACAAAGACTAGCAATAGTCATTGCTTAAAAATCTAATGCAAAAGAAGGATTATGAGAGCATGTAAGAGTATGATATGAAATAGGTGCATGTAAATTTCTATCTCTCAAGTATGCACTAGACATTTAGGCATAGGTTTTGTCTCTTCAATGTTGTCTCTCTTATCAATAAGTGCATCATGTAAATCTATATCCAAAATAGAATGATGTGCATCATCATTTGAATTTTGTAAAGACTTTGAAATTGCCTCACTAGGAGCAACATTTGGTTGTCCACCTGTAAGAAAACGAAGCAAATTTTCATACACATCCTTTGAGCTAACTCATATCTCCTTGATACATGAAAGTAAGATCTGAATTGCATCATCCACAATAAGAAAATCACAACTAGCTAGAATGTGTTTGGTCAATGGATGACACAAACAATAGCCTTTGCTTTTAGAACTATACCCAACAAAAATACATTTCACAACCTTATCATCAAATTTTTTGCATTGTTGTTCAAACAATAATGCATATGCTAGACAATAAAAAACATGTCAATAGGCAACATATGGCTTGCAACCATGCCAAGCCTCAGATGGAGTGATATACCACAATGCTTTGGTGGAATACCTATTAAGTACATATGATACATACATAACATGTCAAGCCAAAAGCTATGTGGTAAAGCCTGACTTTTAACCATTTACCTTCCCATTTCCATGAGAGACCTATTCATCCTCTTAGAAACTCCATTTTGTTAAGGTTTATATGGAAGTTTACACCTCAACTAGAAATGCATTAAACTTAGAAGCCATATACTCCCCTTGATCAAACTGAAGGGTGCCCATTTTACATGTTGACACATTTCCAGCCTCAACAAAGAACTGTTTAAAGCATATAAATCAGACTTTGCTTTCAATGGTTAAACCCATGCATGCCTAGAAAATTCATCAATGAAAGTCACAAAGTATATATAATTCTAAAATAAAGGTGTCTCCATATGACCATAAACATCACTATGAACAAGCTTCAATTTATGTGCAACTCTAACTGAACCATCTTTGGTGAAGGAAGAAAACTACATTTACCCAAAATACAATCCTCGCATATGTGCTTAGAATGTGCCTCAAGTTTGGGCTAAGAGGACACCATTTTTAGATTTATACAAGTGAAGCAAATTAGCAAAATTCAAGTAACCAAAGTGTGCATGCCAACGTTTCACATCTAAAATTGCCTAATAATTATGAACTACACATGTTGAATAATTCTCAGATCTTGCATAATCTATGATCTTATACATCCCACAACATAAAATGCTAGAAGTAATGTTATTATCACAATTCAAGAGATCATGAACTATGCACCTTGTTGACAGTATACGGGAAGAAGCAAGTACGGACACACATGCAGATCTAGCACTAAGGCAACCCTTCATTTTTTTTTTCAAAACCCTTACATCATTTTAAAGTGATTCTCATCACTAAAAACCCTTGTAAATATCATTTCACCTTTTTGTAGCTCCATTTTGTACAAACCGAGGAGTCCTCGAGCTTGGGGAGCCTTAGAAGTAGTTGCCTGCCAATTTTCATAATTTTTAGATCTCGTTTGAGCCCTCAAATAAGCCCTGGAACCTAATTTTTAACTAGGCCGGACACTAGGTCTGGACAGGGCCAAAGCTAGTCAAAAACTATAAATAGAGCTAGAGAGCTCATTTTTGAGCTAGCTTCTTGTAGTTTTTGAGCTTGTATGAGAACTTGGTTGCAATAGAAGTGATTCCATTGTCTTACTCTCTTTGTTCTTGCCGTGTGTGCACGTGTGTGTATGTGTGTGCATGTTGGTGTGCTTCTCACTCACACATTTGTGCCTTCACTTGCTCGAGGTCTTCATACCATCCTCATGTCTTCCCGGATTGACATTAAAGGAGGTGCTACTCATCACTGAGCTACACCAAATTTTGGCACCGTTGCCGGGGATTCGAGCTTTGAGGACGAGCGTGTGATGGTAAGATGTAGAGAGGACGCGTTGGAATGGTAAGTAGTCGGTAAATTTCTGATTTTTCTCCATCTCCATCTCCATCTTCACCTCCTTCTCCATCTCCACCTCCACCTCCTTCCCCACTAGGAGGGTCATGATAAGAATGCCTAAACGTGAGGCACAAGCAGGAGAAGCCTATGATAGCAAGGAAACTACCAAGAAAATAGTTGTCACCATCGAGGAAGGAGAAGAAAGATGCACATACATAGGTCATGACCTGACAGAAGAGGAAGAACAATAGCTGATAGCCTTGCTAAGAGAATACCGAGATGTATTTGCTTGGAGTTATAAGGACTTGAAAGGGGTAGACCCTGATATATGTTCACATACAATCCCCATGACCTCAGATGCCAGACCCTCGAAACAGAAGCCCTACACATACAACGATAACTATGCTGCTAAAATCAAAGAGGAGATAGATCGACTGGTTGAAGCCGGATTCATCTATGAAATTGAGCACACTGAGTGGGTATCCCCCATTGTAGTGGTGCCCAAGAAAAATGGAAAGCTGCGTGTGTGTATTAACCTTAAAAAAGTTAATGCCGCCACGATTAGAGACAATTATCCGCTTCCTATCACTGAGCATCTATTAGAAAGGGTGGCAGGCAAGGAAGTGTACAACTTCCTAGATGGGTTTTCGGGCTACAATCAAGTAGCCATTGCTCCAGAGGATCAACATAAGACGGCTTTTGCCACGGAGTGGGGCATATTTGCCTTTCGAGTAATGCCATTCGGGCTTACCAATGCACCGGCTACCTTTCAAAGATTAATGTGTCACGTGTTTAAAGAGTTCTTGAGGAAGAATTTGGAAGTCTATGTTGATGATCTTTGCGCTCATTCCAACATTAGACAGACCCATATACCCGAACTCAGACAGATCTTTGATAAATGCAGAGAATATCAAGTCTGCCTGAACCCAGAAAAGTGTGTTTTCATGGTCAGGCAAGGCAAAATTCTAGGGCACATAGTGTCTAAGAACGGCATATCCACTGACGAAGAGAAAGTGAGAGCCATCGCAGAGCTACCTAGGCCAAGGAATGTCAAGGAAGTACAAGCTTTCATGGGGCATTGTGGTTACTACCGCCGGTTCATTCACATGTATGCTGTCATTGCAAAGCCCATGTACGGACTTCTGACTAACTTTGAGTGGACTGATGAATGTGAGAATTCCTTCCAGGAGCTTAAACGAAGATTATGTTCAACACCAATCTTGACCACACCAGATTGGAACAGGCCATTCCATGTTCATGTGGATGCATCCAATTACGCTATTGGATGTGTACTCGCACAACCTACTGGTGAAGGTAATATGGATCTCCCAATTGCCTATGCCAGTAGACAATTGAATGCAGCTGAACGAAATTACACCACTACTGAGAGAGAAGGCTTAGGCATGGTATATGCAGTTAAGAAATTTAGACATTATTTGCTTGCAAATAAGTTCAAATTTTTTACTGATCACCAAGCTCTACTGTACCTAGTAAACAAGCCATGTAATACAGGCAGATTAGTAAGATGGTTTCTCTTACTAATGGAGTATGACTTTGAGGTAGTAGTGAGAAAGGGAAGAACTCACCTAAGAGCAGATCATCTCTCAAGGCTCACATCAGGAGAAGCCCCACAAGGAGTGTCAGATGACTTACCTGATGCTTACTTGTTTAACTTGGAAGTGGTACCGCAGTGGGCTAAGCCATTAGTGCCAGTGTTAACCTACGGGCCTAACCACTCAGTAATGGCCACACAGGATAGAGAGGTAGTAAAAGCCCAAAAGTATCACATCATGGCAGGAAGTATGTACAAGCACACGGATCAAGGGATCTTGGCTTGTTGTGTGGAAGAGGACGAGCACGCGAAGTGGTTGCAATTAGCACATGTAGGTGCATTAGAGCAAGACTACTCAAAACAACGAACCCTGCAAACATTGAGGAGATTTGGAGTGTACTGGCCAACGATGGAAGCAAAAGTCCATAGAATGTGCAAGGAATGCCCACTTTGTCGCACTAAGCCACCAGTGGAACATGCCACCCTTTATTGCGTGTCTCTAGTGCCAGATTGGAGCGAGCCACTAGTGGCGTTTCTGAGGACGAAAACATTCCCTCAAGATATGACTTTGGCCAGACAAAGAAGTTTGGAACAAGAAGCCTTGGATTACACCATCATTGGTGATAATTTATACAAAAGGGGTAAGGATGGTTACCTGAGACTATGTGTTCATGAGAGTGAATATCTAAAGATTTTGGAAACTGCTCATCAAGGTGTAGCAGGTGGACACTTTGGACCAGATCGGGTGATCAAGGCAATATTATTTGCAGGATTTTGGTGGCCCACCCTTCACATGGATGCACATACCTATGTGAAGAGGTGTGAGATTTGTCAGCGAACCCAGTATCCTATACGCAAAGATGAGATGCCCCTGAAGCCCATGATGGGCGGACGTGCATTCTCTAAGTGGGGAATAGACTTTGTAGGTCCTATCAATCCCCTAGCTAAGGGTTCCCATGCTGAGTATATCATCGTTGCCACGGATTATCTAACCAAGTGGGTAGAGGTAAAAGCCACAACGAAGAACGACGCTCAGACAACTGCTAAATTCTTGTTTGAGAATGTATTCACAAGATACGGGCTACCCATAGAGCTAGTTAGTGATAGAGGCACTCACTTCTTGAATGAAGTTATTGAAAATCTGCTCCAAGAATTCTTGGTAGTGCATAAGAAGTCTGCCCCCTATCACCCTCAAGCCAACGGGCAAGCCGAAAGCACCAATAAGATCCTATGCAATGTATTGACAAAATTAGTGAACAATAAACGCTCTGATTGGGACAAACAGCTACACCATGCTGTTTGGGCATACCGAGTCGCCTACAAAACGGTACTCCAAGCCACCCCCTTTCTGATGGTATTTGGCCACTTTAGAGGGTGATGTTCTCCCAAACTATATTAGCGGATGCAGAGTCAAGCTGTATCAAGAACCCCTCACAGAGGAAATGCTAAGTCGACTCAATACTGCTAAGCAACGTAAAGAGGAGGAAAAATGAATTCGAGAAGAAGCACAGGCAGAGGCTTTAGAGCGTATCAGACGAATGAAGCTGAGGAGACAAGGGAGGGATCAGCCTATGACTGACACTCAAGAGTCTCCAGGCTATCACATGGCCATGTGTGAGGCTTCAGGTGAACATACCCATAAGATAGTGGATCAACGACCTTTTGTGACCCTAGAAATAGGACAAAGAGACAGCACAACAAGCGTGAGAGCTTTAATTGATTCAGGAGCAGCCACAAGTGCAGTTCGGCTTTCTTATTGCCAGCAGCTGCAATTGGAGGTAAAACCCCTAGAAGCATATCTGATAGGATTAGGAGGTGTTGAAACCCCTTGCATGGGAGAGGTGGATCTTCCCCTCTACATACAAGAGGTCCTCATGCCAGCAAAAGTGCTAGTGTGTGAAGACGAGGATCTGACCGAACCTCTTGTCTTAGGCCAAGACTGGATCTATGATCACGCAGTCAACCTCAACCTAAGAAGTGGACTTCTTCAGGCTTGGGTAGGCCAAAGCCGTCTCACGATTGAATTAGAAAATCAAGCACTCAAACCAATAGAACAGGCACCAACTCCTGGTCCCTCCAGGAATCCACATGAAGATAACAATGTTGTTCTTGTACAAACTCCTATGGTGCAGAGGATTGTCAATCTTACTGAAGGTACAGGAGCCAATAAGGAGTTCCTAACTGATCCAAAGAAGATTCTAGACGGGCAGACCAAACATCACTCGACACGAAGGAGGCTGCTGATCAAGAGGCAGGAGCGCCAACCCGTGCAACACGGAGCATCTCGTGGCGCGAAGCAGATCTGGATACGCAAGGATGGGAAACCCACAACTCTAATAGCAGACTCTCAAGGAGACAAGAAACGAGCCTCACCGTCAAGGAACAAAGTGAAGAAGCCCCCTAGGATAACCCCTAGGCATACCATTTCTATTTGGGTTCCTAAGCGGTCAATGAAGGCCACCCCTAATGCTAGACAGATATGGGTGCCCAAGACCTGCTTACAAGCCCAAATTACTTCACCTTCAGGCACTAGGATGAAGCAACTTTCACAAGCACTCGTGGCCAACAACTCAGAAAATGGAAAGATACCTACACCTCTTACTGTCTCCACTCCCATCAACCCTAGGAATGTCTGGAAATGGGTACCCAAAAGGTCCCAAATACATCACACTCTCATCCAGAAATCTTCACCTGTCTTTAGCTCTAAGAGCTACGAATCCTCTATCAAAGTTTGGAGAATTAAACTGTGTATTAAACCCCCTGACCCAATTCTGTAAATCCGTCCACTCTAACACAGGAGCATTCTGAGCCCATTGCATAACCAAAGTATGCATCTAGGATGACACTGACCTCTAATCACCACTCACACCTATCACAAACACTTCACCACTAACCACTGACCTCCGGGATTGTCATGTTAGTATTGTGAAGGGAGCACCATTACATCTTGTTTCCTATGCAACACTAATGTGCCTTTCTTCTTCCAGCAACCTACTCTCATGGCAATAGCGGCAGGCACAAGCTCTCAGGCAGGCTCTGGTGCTCAAATCAATTGGGATGCCATGCCGGTGGAGGCCCCACCAACAGCTCGGCCTGAAGAGTTTGTGAATGTGCGGAGAATTCCTATTCCAGATCCACCAAATGGCCTAACCGAAAGAGTAAAGGGGCATTCTCACTGGTTCAATGAGATGCCAGGAGATTTGGGAGACGCGGATCATATCTGGGAATCCAAGATGGAATGTGGAGGAGTGTGGTGGACCTTCGAGTTCTTCTCACGAGAATTCGAAGCATTGCAAAATGCAGCTCCACTTCAAGATATCTGGCAAAAAGCAGGATTACAAACTTATTTTAGTGCAACTCTGCCTAAACCCGATTTCCTCAGGTGCTACTACCTAATTGTCACGCTGAAGCCGACAGGGGATAAAGATCATTCAGGCACATTCTGGGTGCCCTCCTTGTCAAATCTGGAGGAAATGAGGAAGTTCGAATTGAATGTTACTTTAATCAGGGCAGCACTTCAGATGTATGGCACGCATGTACCTTCTGACCGCGACCCCTTGATACCTGAGTCGATGAAAAGCAATAGAATCAAGAAGCTAAAAGAAATGTGCGCCCTCACCCCCAACATCGCCATACCTTTGCGGATGTGCCTCCAACACTTCGCATTCCCAGCTCAGGACCGTTTCACTCAACCTCACAAGAAAATATGGTATGGGCTATATCTAGCAAAGACTGGAAGCTTGCCCATTAAGATGCCTGTATGGATCTTGGACCAAGTGTATGAGGCAGGCAAGCGGGGAGTGAGGAAGCCCACTTTACATGGCTATTGTGCGCTTACAAGAATTATCTATAGATGTCTTGCATATGATGTGCCGGTTGCCAGAGCCCTAAAATATGCACAACTGGAGTTGTTCAAAGGGCGGAAGTCAGGGAGCCAGCCTGCAAAACGAATGCGTGGATCGCTTCCCCAGGTAATGATCCCTCAAGAAGCCACGACCGAAGCTTCTCTCCGACCAGAAGCTCAGGTCGCACCTTTCACGATCCATCTTCAAGGAGTTCAAGCTGGGGAGGTGGTACAACCCGCTCCATCCGCCCCTCCACTACCTACCGATGCAGAGTTTGCATCCATGGCCACCTTCACAGAGGATCCAAACTTTGATTTTGAAAGATTCTTGCAGACAGTCCTATCAGACAGTGAAGATTCCCCTGACAATGTTGATCCGGGAGCATAAGTCCAAAGAGAACAGCCACGGGGCGAGACAAGCAGAGTACATGGGGAAGAAGTGGCACAACATCCTCATGACCCAAACACACAAGTTCAGGAAGGTGTGCAAAGAAATGAACCAGAAGACAGTGAAGAGGAGGCCCCTGCCTACACGGCACAACTCAAACGGCTATACAAGACAATCAAGCAGGTACAGAGAAGACATAAGATGACAGAAGAGGCGAATAGAGCTCTAGTGAACCAAATGCTTCAAACCGAGAATGTCGACTCACATTTTGTGGAATCATTGAATCTATTGGCAGAGACATGTGGGATCGGGGAAGCATTGAGGACAATGGTCTATCAGGAAAACCCTACCTATGATCAACGAAGGATTGATACACGGCCACGACGAGGGAAAATGATTCAAATGGAAGTCTCTACTGCCTTGCCTACTATAATTTCAGAGGATGTTCACATGACGAGCCCAAGTCCCACTGACGAACAAGATGTAATTACACAGGTACCATCTCCACCGCCACCTTCCATTCAACCCTCAGAACCCTTCTCCACTAGTCTTTCGGAACAACCGATATCCACCCATCATGAAACCATTGTACACACCTCTGTTTTTACATCCTTCCCTTTACCCACATCCATCACTTCCACCCAAATTTTTGAACCTCACACCGGTCATCCTGCCACCGATCAAACCATAATAGGTCACCCTTCCTATCTCCCTGCCCTTGGACAACCACTTGCCACTAGCCAGACCTCATCCCATCCTTTTCCATTCACCCACACCCAAACCCTATCCACCACTTCCCTAGTAACCGCCTCATGCTCAACCCAAGTCACACAACCGTCATTCTGGACAAACCTTGTAAATATACTCCAACAGGTGGATAATTATAATAAAAACTCCCTTTCCCAACCCCACTCCCCCACATTCACTGCCACCACTATCACACCACCCACCATCCCTGTATTCACAGTTCACGAATCACACACTCTCACATCCGATCCCATGGATATCTCACCATCCATAGGATCACCCACCACCACTGTTATTCCAACATCACCACGTGTCATTTCACTCACGTCACCACTTCCAAACACTGTAGGCACAACATCCACTTTTCCCTTTCCCATCTCCCGACCCCTTGCATCTTCCACCATTACCCCTGCACCCACCTCATTTAGTCATGCACTCAACACCATGCTCGAAGCTGCTGCCCAACTTAAACAGGAATACAGGTTACTAGAAGAAAACAATAAAGAGCTCTGTACTTTGTCATCCCACCTCCAGGCACGTGTCACTGCCTTGGAGTTGTCTAATACGGAATTACAGCAGGAGGTGACCACCCTCCAACAATATCAGGTGGAGCTCGAGTCCACACATACAGAGAAGAGTAGGGCAACGGAAGAACAACTTAGAGATCAGCTAGCCGGTAACGCTAGACTACAACGAAACATGGCTCTACTCCGACGCCATTTAGCGGCTGCTCAAGAAGAAAACAAAAGACTATAGCAACAAAATCAAGACAACCTCGAAGCAGCCATGGAAAATACTCCAGGGGCACCCATCGACCCTGCTAAATTCCAAGCCATCCCCTCAGAAAACATACAACAAATATTAGAAACCTATGCCAATCTCTTAGAAGCACATGATCAGCTTGCTGACCAAGTCAAAGACCTACAGAAAGCCCAAGTGCCTACACCACACCAACGAGAACCTAAAGAGATGGCCAACGTTGCAACCTCACCAGAGCCAGAATTATCAGTAACCAATGAAGTACTTGAGCTACGGCAACAGGTTGCAGAACTAAAAATTAAGTTGATACAGTATGAACGACCTCCCTCTCCACCTGATCAAACCATAGAAGAAGAAACAGTAGTCATTCCAGTGGAGGAGACATTTGAAGACAATTATGAGCCTCAACCCCTTCCAGGAGGCAGAATTACGGAGGAAGGCCAGGATACATATGAGGAACCCCCGTCAGCATGGATGAAGCAGGTAGAGGAGATGGGCCACACTCACGAAGAGCGCGTAGCACATCAGATGCTGGCCATGAAAACCATTGAGGAGTCTATACTCAAGTCTGAATATTTTAGGCACCTTGCTCCTAGACGACTCATCACGAGCTCAGAATTACAATATAAACCATATTTTGTATTGTTGGCCGACTACAACGCAGAGATCAAAAGAGTCACCAACAAGTGCCCTACCTTCGCCACCCAGTTTGAACCAGAAGATATACCAGAGGCAACCAGAAAAGGGGCGATTTTCCAACCTACTTGGAGGCAAAGATTACTGGAAACATACCCGGAAATGCTGAGAACATGGGATCACGCTCCCATGCATTTGAAGTATAACCCTTGTTATGGGCCAGTACAAAGAAGAAGATCATGGAAAGCCTTCGCCATCAAGGTTCAGAACAATGTAAACTGTAGAGAATGGCTTAATTACCCCGCCATTGCACCCCCAACCGGCACCCCCACAGTATCTTACATGATTGCAACCATCAGACATTGGATGCCACGCCTCCACCCCATGCCAGATGTTGCTGCCCAGATGATGCTCAAGATATTCGATATGATGCAGGTGGTGCTCAAAACTTTTCGCAATGTATGCCATATTCAGCCTCCGATTCCCGGGTTTGTCAATGGTAATTATGACCTGCTATATGATATGAGCACCACCCCGAGCATACGCGTTGCTTATGCATGGCACGCACACATCAGATATCTCCCTGCCTGCTATAAGCAAACTTTCGATGATATGTTCACCACAGGGTTCTGGGAAGCACACTCAGAGGTGTTCGCGCCAAGGCCCACCCATTTGTTACACCTCTTTGCATGTGAACAAACCATGCACTCAAAACTCTACACCACACCACACCCTGATATGCCGGGAGCAGTCAATTGGGATGCCCTCCAGAGAGACTTGGTCCGGGGACTACGCATCAAGGAACAAGAAGTGGCAACCGACCTCCTGCAGGAGTACATTGATCAAACAGTGGAGCAGAGGTCTGAAAGAGACGACAGACCCTAGGGGGGGGAGAGTGTTGACAGTATACGGGAAGAAGCAAGTACGGACACACATGCAGATCTAGCACTAAGGCAACCCTTCATTTTTTTTTTTCAAAACCCTTACATCATTTTAAAGTGATTCTCATCACTAAAAACCCTTGTAAATATCATTTCACCTTTTTGTAGCTCTATTTTGTACAAGCCGAGGAGTCCTCGAGCTTGGGGAGCCTTAGAAGTAGTTGCCTGCCAATTTTCATAATTTTTAGATCTCGTTTGAGCCCTCAAATAAGCCCTGGAACCTAATTTTTAACTAGGCCGGACACTAGGTCTGGACAGGGCCAAAGCTAGTCAAAAACTATAAATAGAGCTAGAGAGCTCATTTTTGAGCTAGCTTCTTGTAGTTTTTGAGCTTGTATGAGAACTTGGTTGCAATAGAAGTGATTCCATTGTCTTACTCTCTTTGTTCTTGCCGTGTGTGCGCGTGTGTGTGTATGTGTGTGCATGTTGGTGTGCTTCTCACTCACACATTTGTGCCTTCACTTGCTCGAGGTCTTCATACCATCCTCATGTCTTCCCGGATTGACATCAAAGGAGGTGCTACTCATCACTGAGCTACACACCTATCATAGAAAAATCTAATAACCAAGCCAATTTTTGGCTAGCACTGAAATTGATAGCAAATTTTTCTTGATTCTTGGCACATACAAGGCATCTAACAGTGTGAGAGTGGGTAAAAGCTAGAACCTTAGGCTCTGAACAACACCCATGTACCCTCCAAGATCCTGCCTATGCACCTATAGTATTCCCAGATGAGGAATTTGAGCCTCATGGATGGGAAAAAGTCTTAGCCACCATGGACATAGCGGTGAATGAAGAACGATGGACTCCTCATTGTGATGAGGATGGATATGATATTTCGATCTTCATGACAGAACCCATGTTAAGTGAGCTTGTTTTAGAAAAACATAAGGATGTGACCCTAGAGACAACCGACGTGAGTGATGAAGATCTAGAGTCCATCAATATGGAGCCATTCTATTCTTTAAAAGAGTAATATCTATGTCTAGTGGAAGCCACCCTACCTGATCAAGCCAACCTAAGGCAAAAAAAAACTCACAAGCAAGAACAAGGTTGAAAGGAAGGAAGGGTGAGAGAAATCCCCTACCCAAGGAGAAGAGGAACCCTTATTGGAAGTACCATAGAACTTTAAGAAATATGAAATCGAAGATTGTTGGAGGAGATGGTGGATATTCTTAAAAAATGAACTGGTGCTACTTGATCCTACTTCACACCTGCTAAGGATGTTTGCTGGAGAGTGTCATGGGCCTCTTTAACTAGCTAATGATCATAAATAATCATATATGTTGCTTGGAACATGATCCACTAATCAATGGATCAAAACAGATAGGTAGGAGTTGATCCAAGAACAAAAAACTTGCTATTTTTGTTCCTACACCTGTTCAATGTTTTGAACAATTCTCTGAGCACAATAGCAATTGGCTTATTTCCTTTTCGAAAACTCTAATTAGGTTATTAAGCTATCAATCATGAGTGATTTCATAAAAAATGATGGGCTACACACAGAGAAGGATGTTTAGCAAATCATAAGACCATCCCGACAATTTTGGGGTTCAACAATCAATAAACCAGTGAGCAAAGATGAGTTAATATCTCGTGATCCAAAAGAGCAATGCTAATGAAACTTTGTAGTCATGTACTAGATAGTATGCTGAATCTACCACGCTTTAAATCATGACAAATGATCAATCATACACTGAGAACAAGCTCTGAGAAGATCACTGTTTTGATGGAGTTATAACAGAGAAGTGAAATGAGAATATAATGATCATATATGTATTAAATCATATACAAATACAATGTCATTGGCACTCATACATTGCTCAATGTGTGAGAGGTGAATGAGCAATGAGATAAGCTCTCACTTCACAATGAATCTCCCTCAAAATGATAATATGATAATGTCAGGAATGGCTACTGAGTCTGAGTTTATCAAAGGTAGTAGAGTGATAGAGGAGTAGAAGAAGGAAAACGAGATACATGCAGGTCTTTTTGATCCTTTTCTTATAGTTGTACTTGGAGCCAAAGTTTGAATTCAAATTCAAAGATCTACCTAAAAGTGACTCCTAAAGTATAGGATAGATTCCCTCATCACTCGTCAACCAAATGAGTTGCGATTTTAGATCTTCCTAACTCAACGTGGATGTGTACCACTTTTACAAAGGTAAATGTGAAGAACTTTTTACAAGAAGTTGATGATATGAAGCCTTGCATAAGTTAGGTCAATAAATCAAGTATGATCTAATCAACCAAGTATGTGGGCTTGGTTTTAATTGCACCAATAGCTCCCCCTCAAGCCTAACATGCTTGATCTTCATTCCTCCTTGATTTCTTGCAAACCATGTTGATATATTAAGGTAGTGATTTGTGTGAACACTCTAGGACCGTCGGGGCACTTTTTCCCCTCTTTAGGAGATTTTCTTCCCCCGGCTTGTATATACATGCTTATTGCTCTAATGGGCTACTTATCTTTGTACATTCTAGTGGTAATACATTCAGTATTGTGTGTTGTGCTCCAAGCTTCTTCTTCTTCCTTGTGCTGTTTGCGTGCTTTCGCAGACATTTAACTCCAACAATTGGTATCAGAGCAGGTCGTCTCTTCATATAGGGCGTCGTCGACACTCTCCGATTGTAGTCTCAGAATCACATGAATTTTGGTGAGCATACTCAGGTTGTTTCCAAAATTAAAACAGCTTCGATCTGTCGTGCCAAAATCGCGATCTAAGCTCGTTTCGGCCTTCGAATGCACTATCATAGTGCTTGTGCAAGCCATTTCATCTTTTCGTGCCAGAGGTATATACCAGTTTTGGTTCGCCAGTATAAGCACCTCGAAGTCTACTATAGGTTTAGCAGAATTTGTCTCGACAGTTCTGTTCAACTTTTTGAGATACAATCAATTTTCTGCATCAAGGTATTTTAGCCATCGGCCATGGCTAAAAGTAGTGATGTATTCCGTATGTTGGCTGTTGAGGATAAGTTGGATGGTACCAACTACCTGTTATGGGCTTATATGATGTGAAATGTATTGGTTGCAAAAGGACTGTGGAACATTGTGCACGGTGTTGAAAAATGTCCTATCACACCTGCAACTATTACAACTGTAGGTACTGAAGTTGATGCAGAAGGTGTCAAAGATGATGATATTCTACATATTCTTGTTTGTGCTGCAATTTTTGCTGCATCTACTGCATAACAAATTCATTGGGATGGTAGAGATGCCCAGGAACATGCATTGATAGCTTTGTCTGTCAAACGTGCCATTATTCCTGACATTCACTCTTGCAGAACAACTAAGGAAGCTTGGGATACACTTACCACATTGTACCAAGCTAGGAATGAGGCTCGTGTTGCTTACCTCCGAAAACAGTTGGAGAGTGAGCATATGAATGAGGGTGATTCTATGGAAAATTTTCTAACAAAGATCAAGGATTTGAAGAAACAATTGATTTTTGCTGATGAAGTTATACTAGATAGCTCACTTGTGCAGATCGTTTTGAATGGTCTTCCTGATTCATATCAGATTTTTGCTTCTACTCTTCATTTGATGATGAAAGGCAATCCAAATGCCTTGTCATTTGAGGAGTTAGTTTTTGTTCTATTGCAGGAAGATTAGTCTAGGCAGAACAAGTCTATTATGCATGTTGCAGATCAAGCTTTCCTCGCTAGTCAGAAGGGCAAAGGTAAATGGAGCTCATCTATTAGTAAGCAGAAATCTGCAAATGCAACACATTCAAAGAAGGAAGACAAAGATGAGAAGAAATAAAAAAAGCAGAAATTGTTTTGCAAGTACTGTAAAGGAAATGATCATATCATAAAGAACTTTCCTAAACTGGTTGCAAAAGAGGCAAAGAAAAAAGAGGCTGGAATGGTTATTACAGAGGCCTCTACACCGAAAACAGAGTCTGCAATCTTGTGCAGGATGAAGAATGGGTGTTTACTACTGTTTGCAGTTTTGACCCATCTTCTCATGAGCAGTGCATGTCTGTAGTAGACTCAGATGTTTGGTACTTTGATAGTGGGGCAAGCAAACATATTACCTCGCAGCACAGTTTCTTCTCTTCACTCGAGCCTGCCCCTATAGGGAATACTGTTACAGGCACCAACAATTCCTCTTATCTTGTTATGGGAGTTGGTAAGGTCATTTTGACTACTGCTGATGGTAGTTCTGTCACTTTGTCAGATGCTTTATTTATGTCAGGGATTAAGAAGAATCTATTATCAGTTTCGGCTTTAGCCAAGATTGGCTTGGTTGTGAAATTTATTAATGATAGGTGTACACTTCATGATCTATCAAATGGCGATGTGATTATCACTTTTGGCATTTTATGTCATGGGCTATATAAGTTCATTCACTATGAAAGATCTGTGAATGATTTAGCATGTCCAATACACGATTCTCAAGCTATGTCAGATGCAAAGCTTTGGCATGCATGCTTTGTTCATCTGAATTTTGCTAGTTTGCTATGCCTGTAGAAATATGATATGGTGTCTTCTTTGCCCAAACTTGAGGCACCCGAAAAACATGTTTGTGAAGGCTGTATTCTAGGCAAAACACAACATTCCTCCTTTCCAAAAGATGGTTAAGTTTGGGCTACTCAGAAATTACAGCTTGTACATAGTGATGTCTGTGGTCCTATGCCGACATCTTCTTTTGGAAGTTATCTTTACTTCGTGACTTTCATTGATGATTTTTCTAGGCATGCATGGATATATCCATTGAAAGCAAAGTCTGAAGTGCTCATGTGCTTCAAACAATTTTTGGTTTTGGCTGAAAATCTATTAGCATGTAAAATGGGCACCCTCCATTCTGATCGAGGGGGGGAATATATGTCTTCTAATTTTAATGCATTTTTGGTTGAACATGGGATAAAACACCAGTGTATAGTGCCGTATACACCTCAACAGAATGGAGTTGCTGAAGAGAAGAACATGTCACTCATGGAGATGGCGAGGTGTATGGTCAAGAGTCAGGCTTTACCACATAGTTTCTAGCTTGAGGCTGTCACGTGTGCAACATATGTACTTAACGGGCGTCCCACTAAAGCACTGTAGTTTATCACTCCATATGAGGTTTGGCATGATCACGAGCCATCCCTTGCTCATCTACGTGTTTTTGGTTCTCTGGCATATGCATTAGTGCCTGAACAACATCATAGAAAATTGGATGATAAAGCAGTAAAATGTATTTTTGTTGGGTACAGTTCTGAAAGTAAATGGTATCGTCTGTATCATCCATAGACTAAGCGCATTCTGGTTAGCCATGATGTTGTTTTTGTGGAAGATGCCATTTAGCCATTGCTTTCATGTACTAAGGAGACATCTGTTAGCTCTAAAGACATGTATGATAATTTGCTACCTCTTTTTACAACTGGACAGCATGATGCACTTATTGATGAGAGAGCTGATATTGAGCAGACAAAAATTATGCCAAAATGGCTAGTGTATCACTTGCAACAAATTAGATGCACCTCTATCATATCGTACTTAGACAGGCTCTCATAGTGCCTCTTTTGCATTAGATTCCTATGCTATGGCTGCCTCTAGTCTTTGTGATGAGACTGAACTTGTTTCGTTTGATGAAGCACAAAATTCTGAACATTGGATGATTGCAATGCAATCTCAATATGATGCTAATGGTACCTGGTCTTTATGTGACTTGCCTCTTGGCAAGAAGGCCTATGGCACTAAATGGGTATACAAACTGAAGTGTAAACCTGATGGAACAATTGATAGGTATAAGGCTAGGCTTGTTGCAAAGGGTTATGCACATGAAAGAGGCATTGATTTTGATGAAACCTTTGCTCCTTGCCGAATGACTACTATTCGTAGCATCTATGCACTTACAACTCATCATGGTTGGAATGTATATCAGTTGGACATTAAAACAACATTTTTGAATGGTGATTTGCATTAAGAAGTGTATGTTTTTCAGCCCCGTGGCTTTGTGTAGAAAGGGCATCAAAACCAGGTGTGCAGGTTAAAGAAGGCATTATATGGTTTAAAGCGAGCACCACGTGCTTGGTATGAGAAGATACATGCCTATATGATTGCACATGATTTTGAGAACAGTCCAACTGAAAGCACCTTATATGTTGCGTCCTAATGATGTGCTTTTGATCATTGTTGTCTATGTTGATGACATGCTGCTCACTGGTCCTATTGAGAAGCATATTGTTGTTTTTAAGGCTGATTTTCATGCCTCATTTGAGATATATGATTTGGGGCATTTGCATCATTATTTGGGCATTTAGTTTCTGCACGTTGATGGTGGAATGGCTTTGTGTCAACCGAAATATATTGACACATTATTGAAGCATTTTGGCCTTGAAGAATGTAAACCAATTGCCACTCCTACGGAGACAGGTCTAAGATTGAGTCTTCATGATGTTGGAGATGCATTTGATGCTGTTCTTTATCAGTAGGCTGTTGGATGCCTGATTTACTTATGCATTACTCGACCAGATATTTAGTTTGTTGTCTCACAAATGAGTAGGTTTATGCATTGCCCATGTGTCAAGCATTGGTAGGCGGTTAAGCGCATCTTTTGCTACTTGAGTGGTACCCGGCTACTTGGGTTGTTTTATCCCAAGGGGGGATCACTTTTGCTAGATTTGCATGCTTTTTCTGACTCTGACTAGGCTAGTTGCTATGACACTCGTGTGTCTACTAGTGGTTTTTGCTTATGCTTGGTAGCTCATGCATATCTTGGCTGAGCAAGAAGTAGCCTACTGTGGCCACTTCTAGTTGTGAGGCTGAGTATAGGGGAGCTTTCATAGAAACTGTTGAGTGTGTGTGGCTCACATGCCTTATGGCTGATTTGGGTGTTGGTTAGTCTTCTGCCACCACCATCTTCACTGACAGTAAGAGTAAGTGAAGATGGTGAAACCCTGTGTTCCATGCTCGCACCAAGCATATTGAGATGCATTATCATTATGTCAGGGAGAGGTTCTTTGCTGGGGAGATCAGCTTGGCATATGTGCCCATGCAGGAGAACATTGCAGGCCTTTTTACGAAGGCTCTGCCTAGGGAGAAGTTTGAAGATTTCTGCAAAGCTTTGGGCTTAGTTCCTTTTGTGGATTGATTCCACATAGCTTGGCACTTCCTTATACATGAGTGCCAGCTCCTCGTTCACTACATCACTCCCAAGGGGGATTTGTTGATATATTTAGGTAGTAATGTGTGTGAACACTCTAGGACTGCCGGGGCACTTTTTTCCCTCTTTAGGAGGGTTTTTTCCCGCGGCCTGTATATACACTTATTGCCCTAATGGGCTACTTATCTTTGTACATTCTAGTGGTAATACATTTAGTATTGTGTGTTGTGCTCCAAGCTTCTTCTTCTTCCTTGTGCTGTTTGCATGCTTCCGCAGACGTCTAACTCCAACAAATCAATCATCCATTTGAATTTGTTCATATTTGTTCGATTCAATGACTTTGTGAGTATATTTGCACATTGTAAATGAGCTGATACACAAGATAGTTAAATCTCCTTACTAATCAATTTTTCCCTCACATAATGATAGTGCACTTCAATGTGCTTAGTCCTTGCATGATATACAAGATTAGTAGCCAAATGAAGTGAGCTATTGTTGTCTCCAAAGAATATTGGAGTGTAAGAATATCTCCAAATTTGCATATAGTTTCTTAAGCCATATAGCTTCTTGAGTTGCATTTGCCAAACCTCTATATTCTGCTTTTGTGGAAGATAAGGCCACAGTTGGTTGCTTCTTAGATGACCATGATATGAGCTTTGAACCTGCAAAGGATAGGTACTCTAAAGTGCTCCTCCTATCATCCTTGGGGCCAACCCAATCTGCATCAGAATACATCTTTATATCTATGTCAAAAGTGAAGGGATAGAACAACCCTTCATTCATTTTACCCTTTACATACTTAAGCACCCTTTTTGTAGCTTCCATATGAGGCTTCCTTGGTGCATGCATAAGCTGACTCAATGTACTTACTCCATAGGCAATGTCTACTCTTGTTAGAGTAGCATAATTGAGACTTCCCACAACTTGTTAATAACCTGTAACATTATCAAGTAGTTCTCCTTCATGAGAACTCAGCTTATGATTGAGTTCCATAGGAGTACATGCAATTTTAGCATTCTCCATCTTGAACTTCAGCAACGTATCATGTATATACTTCCTTTGAGTAATAAATATACCAGAACCTGTGTACACAAGCTCTAAGCCAAGAAAGTAGGTTACACGATCACTGATTTTAAATTCTTCCATTAGTTGAGCCTTAACCTGCTTGATGCCATTAGCATCATTCCTTGAAATGATGATGTCATCTACATAGACACATAAGTAGATAAATTTTGATTTGTTCTTCTTAACAAATAAGGAAGAATCTGCCTTGCTAGCCACAAAGCCTTGGTCCTGCAAATAAGTAACAAGCCTATGGTTCCAAGCTCTAGGAGCTTGCTTGAGACCATAGAGTGCCTTACTTAGCTTGCATACATAACGTGTTTTATCTTCATCTTCAAAACCTGGTGGTTATGCCATATACACTTCTTTTGATGTCCATCCATTTAAGAATGCATTCTTGACATCTAACTGATATAGATTCCAATTTTTAGAAGCAACAACACTTACCAAAACCTTAATTGTTGGCATCTTTGCCATAGGTGAACAGGTTTCTTCATAGTCCACTCCATGAGTTTGGGAAAATCCCTTTGCCACCAACCTTGCATTGTACCTGTTTATAGAGCAATCTGAGTTCTTTTTTATTTCGTATATCCACTTGGATCCAATTACCTTCATGCTTGGCTTCTTGGGAACTAGATTCCAAGTATGGTTTTCCTGAAGTTCTACTTCTTCCTGCATGGCTTCTCTCCATTCTTTCTTCTCCCTAGCCTCTTCAAATGAAGAAGGATCTTCTATCATAGAGTTCTTTAGTGATATACATAGAATGCTTGGTGACTAATGATGTATCATAGCCATACCTTATGGGCTTTTTGCTTTCTCTTTGTGATCTCCTGAGTGCTTGATTTGAAGACTCTGGTATGTCTTCTAATTGCTTGCGTTTGATCTTGCCCCTTAACTTCCAAGCCTTGAAGTCAATTTGCTCTTCATCCTTTGAGTTGATATATTTCGCTAATTGTTGATATTCTTGAGTGAAGTTTGGAAAATCATTTTCCAAATCATATGGTAACTTGACTTTCCTACAATCATCTTCAAACCATGAATTATTTTCATCAAACACTACATCCCTACTAAATGCTTTGTTAGTGGGATTCTACAGCCTATATCCCTTTTGGTTTTGATATACCCATTGAATATACATTTCTTAGCTTTAGGGTCAAGTTTCCCTCTAATTGTGAAGGAATGTGTGCATAAACAATGCACCGAAATATTTTGCAATGGTTCAATGAGGGTCTCGTGCCATTCCATGCTTTATAGGGTGTCATACCATCCAATGATTTGGATGGGAGCCTATTGACCAAGTAGGTGATTGTGGAAATAGCCTCTGCCCATAGGTAATTAGGTTGCTTCTTCTCATTCAACATAGACCTAGCAGCTTCAACAATTAACATGTTCCTTCTCTCTGCCACTCCATTCAATTAAGGAGTATATCTTGTTGTTACTTCCCTCTTTATGCCTCTGTCCTATAGAAATGAATCAAATTCAAGTGAAAAGTACTCACCACCTCGATCAGATCTGATCCTCTTCAAGCTCCTGACTCTACCTCCTAGAAGAGGTTGAGGTTCATAATTATCCTCGAAGGTCTCTTCCACTGGAATAGTGACTACCTCTTCCTGTTTGGTTTTCAACTAGTGCCAAGTATTTTTTGAAACATGTAAATACCTCATCCTTATGCTTACTAAAATAAAGGATTGTCCACCTACTATAATCATCAATAAATGAAACATAGTACCTTGAACTTGAGATTGATAGATCTTTGCTAGGACCCCACACATTAGTGTGTACAAGCTCCAAATAGTCTTCATGAATGTATCCCTTCCTGTTGAATGGCTGCCTATGAGCTTTTCCAAATTGGCATGCTCTACATTTGTATATCATATGTTGCTTGGTCACATTGGGAATGCCAAGCACACTTTGATCCCTACATATTTGCTTACGAGTTCTTTCTCCTAGGTGTCCTAGCCGTTTGTGCCATATTTCTAACTCAGATAAGGTTTGATCTCTATAATTGAATAGTGCTATGTTCCTTGTGTCTTCAATCTCAAATGCGAATAATCTACCAGACTTCTCACCTTTAGCAATCCTTTTGAAGCCTTGTTGAGGGTCTTCCACATATGCTCCATGCGTAGTGAATCTGACTTGTAAACCTTTCTCAACAATATGTCCAATACTAATTAGGTTTTTGGTTATAGTTGGTACATATAGAACTTTAATCAAAAGGTTCATGCTACCATCAGATGTTTTGACATTTCCAATTTGCTTGACTGAGTGTTTAGTATCATCACCTTTGTGTACTTCACGCTTGCCTTTGGGATCTTCAAGGTTAGATAATAAAGCTACATTTCCAAGCACATGATTGGAACAACCTGAATCAATATAGAAAGATGCTCATCATCTTTACGTTGCTTGGATGTCATGTTCATGATGAGTAGTGAACCTTCTTGGTCTTCACTATAGTTGTTGTAGTCCCTTCTTCCTCTGAAACGTCCTTGATAATTGTTGTGTTGTAGCTTTGATTGTAGATATGGTTGTAGTTGCCTCCACCATTGTTGTATCTGCCTTTGGATTGTCCATAGTTACCTCTATGGAAGCCTCTTCCCCTTTGATTCCTTGTATTCTTGAAGCATTCTTCTGTGGTGTGGTTGGTAAGACCACAAATGTTGCAACATGAATTGTTGTAGGATCTCCCCCTGCCTTGCTTTCCTCCTCTGCCCCTTCGTCTAGCACATCTTCCTCTTCTTGCATGATTAGCTTGAGAGGTACTAGCCTCTTCTTCATTTTTCTTGTTTTTACCTTTATCCTTAGCTTTATTCTTATCTATATAAAGGGCAAAAGATTGGTTACCTCTCGAGTTGTCACCGTTCTTATTAAGATTTGTCTCATGGGTGAAGAGTTGCCCCATCAAGATGTTGAGATCAGGTATTCGCATATCCATATAGAGGTCCATTGTTGTGGTGAAGGACTCCCACTTATCATCAGATTTGATACCATTAATGATCTACCTTACTATGTGTTCTTCTTCTATCTCCTCTCCAATGCTTGCAAGCTGATCAGCCACATCTTTCATCTTGGTTACATAATCAACCACTCCTTGTTTTGGTTGTTTCTTTAGGGTTGTAAATTCCATCCATAACTGATTCTTCCTAGCTCTTGTATTTGAGGAGAACTATGATGAGAGCACTTCCCAAGTCTTTTGGGAGGTCTTGCAATTCCTAATATGTGGTAACAAGAAATCAGAGATTGAGTTTAGTAGATAAGACCTGGCAAGAGCATCCTTTGCACACCATGTGGTCAACCTTTCTTGCTCTTCCCTTGTAGGTTGATGCTTGCTCCTGAAGATTGGCATTTCTTCATCTCCTGAGATATATCCATATAGACTTCTCCCTTGATGGTAGGCTTGCATCCTTAGTGACCATACAAAGTAGTTGTTTATGTCCAATTTGTCAATGAAGGATGGAAATTCATCTACCATCTTGCTTGTTGTTGCTCTAATACCACTGTTGGAGGAGATGGTGGATAATCTTCAGAGATGAAGTGGTGTTGCTTGATCTTGCTTCACACCTACTAAGAATGATTGTTGGAGAGTAGTGGGTCCCTTTAGCCAGCTAATGATAAAAAATAATCATATATGTTGCTTGGAACATGATCCACCTAATCAATGAGATCAAAACAGATAGGTAGGAGTTGATCCAAGAACAAAAAACTTACTATTTTTGTTCGGTACACCTGTTCAATGTTTTGAACAGTTCTCTGAGCACAACAACAATTCGCTTAATTCCTTTTGGGAAACTCTAATTAGCTTAGTAATCTATCCTAATATTTCATAAAAAATGATGGACAAAACACAGAGAAGGATGTTTAGCAAATCATAAGACCATCCTGACAATTCCGGGGTTCAATAGTCAACATACCAGTGAGCAAAGATGAGTTAATATCTCGTGATGCAGAAGAGCAATGTTAATGAAACTTTATGGTCATGTACTAGATACTATGCTGAATCGGCCATGCTTTAAATCATGACAAATGATCAATCATGCACTAGGAACAAGCTCTGAGAAGATCACTATTCTAATGGAGTTATAGTAGAGAAGTGAAATGGGGATGTAATGATCATATATAAATTAAATCATATACAAATACAATGTCATTAGCAATCATAAATTGCTCAATGTGTGAGAGGGGAATGAGCTATGAGATAAGCTCTCACTTCACAATGAATCTCACTCAAAATGATCTCATATGCAAACAATACATGCATGTCTTTTTGATCTTCTTATAGTTGTATTTGGAGCCAAAGTTTGAATTCAAATTCAAAGATCTACCTAAAAGTGACTCCTAAACTATAGGATAGATTCCCTCATCACTCATCAACCAAATGAGCCATGATTTTAGAGCTTCCTAGCTCCACCTGGATGTGTACCACTTTTACAAAGGTAAATGTGAAGAACTTTTTACAAGAAGTTGATCATATGAAGCCTTGCATAAGTTAGGTCAATAAATCAAGTATGAACTAATCCACCAAGTATGTGGGCTTGGTTTTAATTACACCAGCAAAGATCAAAGAATACTGCTAAGAATGCCTAAGAGAGAAACTAACATAGGAGAAGCATACGACAATCGAGAAAAGACTAAGAAGATTGTATTCACAATTGAGGAAGGAGAAGAAAAATGCACATATATCGGGCATGACTTGGCAAAAGAGGAAGAAGAAGAGTTGATTGCCCTATTGAGGGAATAAAGAAACGTGTTTTCTTGGAGCTATAGGGATTTGAAAGGAGTAGACCCTGACATATGCTCCCATAGAATTCCCATGATTGAAGAAGCCAAGCCTTTCAAACAAAGACCATACACTTATAGTGAAAATTCTGCAACAAAGATTAAAGATGAGATAGATTTCTTGTGTTGGAGTTTGAGGTCTGTGGAAGCACATGAAGAGCACAAGGAAAAAGAAGAAGATTAGAGCACGACACACAATACTGAATGTACTACCAGTAGAATGTACAAAGAGAAGTAACCCGTTAGGGAAATAGGCATAGTGTGTTCACACACATCACTACCCGATGGCCCTAGTGTGTTCACACACATCAATACCTAAATACATCAACAAATCCCCCTTGGGAGTGATGCAGTGAACAAGGAGTTGGCACTCATGTACATGGAAGCGTCAAAGCTATATGGAATCAATCCACAAAAGCAAGTAAGCCCAAATCTTTGTGGAAAGCTTCAAAATTCTCCCTCAGCAGAGCCTTTGTGAAAATGTCTGCAATGTTCTCCTACATGGGCACATATACCAAGCTGATCTCTCCAACAAAGAACCTCTCCCTGACATAATGAGAATTCACCCCAATGTGCTTAGTGCGAGCAAGGGGGTTCCTTGCAAATCCCAATGCACTTTGACTGTCAGTGAAGATGGTGGTGGCAGAAGACTGACCAACACCCAAATTAGCCATAAGGCATATGAGCCACACACAATCAATAGACGTTGTGAAAGTTGCTGTATACTCAACCTCACAACTCGAAGTGGCCACAGTAGGCTGCTTCTTGCTCAACCAAGATATACATGATCTACCAAGCATGAAGCAAAAGCCACTAGTGGACACATGAGTGTCATAGCAACCAACCAAGTCAGAGTAAGAAAAATCATGTAAATTTGGCGGTAGTGATCCCCCCTTGAGATAAAACAAGATAAGTAGTCGGGTACCTGTCAAGTAGTGAAAGATACGCTTAACCACCTACCAATGCTTGACACTTGGGCAATGCATAAACTTGCTCATCTGTGAGACAACAAACTGAATTTCTAGTCGAGTAATGCATAAGTAAATCAAGCATCCAACAGCCTGTTGATAGAGAACAACATCAAATGCATCTCCAACATCATGAAGATGCAATCGTAAACCTGTCTCCATAGGAGCAGCAATAGTTTTGCAGTCTTCAAGGCCAAAATGGTGCAATAATATTTCAATATATTTTGTTTGACACAAGCTATTTTGCCATCAACTTGCATAAATCGAATCTCCAAATAATGATGCAAATGCCCCAAATCTGACATCTCAAATGAGGAATGCAGATCCACCTTAAAATGAGCAATATGCTTCTGATGAGGACCAGGAACAACATGTCATCAACATACACAACAATGATCAGAAGCACATCATATGCATGCTTAACATATAAGGTGCTCTCAGTTGGATTGTTGTCAAAACCATGTGCAATCAGATAGGCCTGTATCTTTTCATACCAAGCACGTGGTGCTTGCTTTAAACCATATAATGCCTTCTTCAACTTGCACACTTTGTTTTCATGCCCTTTCTACACAAATCCATGGGGATGAAAAACATACACTTCTTCATGCAATTCATCATTTAGAAATGATTTTTTAATTTCCAATCATGATGAGTTATAAGTGCATAGATGCTACAGACAGTAGTCATTTGGCATATAGGAGCCAATGTCTCATCAAAATCAATGCCTCTTTCTTGAACATAACCCTTTGCAACAAGCCTAGCCTTATAACTGCCAACTCTTTCATCAGGCTTATGCTTCAACTTGTATACCCACTTAGTGTCAATGGCCTTCTTGCCAAGAGGTAAGTCACATAAAGACTAGGTACCATTCTTCATGATAGCATCATATTCTGATTGCATAGTAGCCATCCATATTTCAAAATTTTGTACTTCATCAAACGAAACAGGCTCATTCTCATCACATAGACTAGAGGAAGCCATAGCACAGCAATCCGATACAAACAAAACACTATGAGAGTCAGAACGAGTATGATATGATAGATGTGCATCTAATTTGTGGTCATGCAAAGTTTGCATCAACCATTTTGGCATAGTTTTTGCCTCCTCTATATCAACTCTCACATCAACAAGTGCATCATGTAAATCTGCATAAAAATTGGAATGATCTACATCATCACATGAAACCTATAAAGGTTGAGAAGTTGCTTCATTGGGATCGACACTAGACTATCCACCTATAAAAGGAGGCAGCAAAGTGTCATACATGTCTTTGGAGCTAATTGATGTCTCCTTAACACATGAAACTAATGGTTGAATAGCATCTTCCACAAAAACAACATCATGGCTAACCAAGTGCATTTATTCTATGGATGATATAGAGGATAGACTTTGCTTTCAGAACTGTACCCGACAAAAATACATTTCACTGCTTTATCATCCAATTTCTTGGTTGTTGCTCAGGCACTAATGCATATGCCTGTCAGCCAAAAACATGCAGGTGAGAAATAGATGGCTTACAACCATGCGAAGCCTCATATGGAGTGATAGAATGAAATGCTTTACTCGGACACATGTTAAGTACATATGCTACACACATAACAACCTCAAGCTAGAAACTATGTGGTAAAGCCTGACTCTTGACCATACACCTCACCATCTCCATGTGTGACCTATTCTTTTGTTTAGCAAATCCATTTTGTTGATGTGTATATGACAATGCACACTAATGTTTTATCCCATGTTCAACCAGAAATGCATTAAAGTCAGAAAATGTATATTCCCCCGATGAAGTGGAAACCTGCTTTGATACTAATTGTTGGAGTTTGAGGTCTGTGGAAGCACCCAAACATCACAAGGAAGAAGAAGAAGCTTGGAGCACAACAAATAATATTGGATGCATTACCGTTAGAATGTACAAAGATAAGTAACCCATTAGGGCAATAGGCATGTATACAAGACAGGGGGAAGAAACCTCCCAAAGAGGGAAAAACGTGCCCTAGTGATCCTAGTGTGTTCACACACATCACTACCTAAATATATCAACAAATTGATAGAAGCCAAATTTATCTGTGAGATTGAGCACATTGAATGGGTATCACCCATTGTGGTAGTGCCCAAAAAGAATGGAACTTCCATGTGTGCATTAACTTGAAAAAAGTCGATGCAACCACTATCAGAGATAGTTATCCGCTTCCTATCATTGAACACCTATTAGAACGTGTAGCAGGCAAGGAAGTATACAACTTCCCTAATGGATTCTTGAGCTACAATCAGGTAGCCATTGCCTTTGAAGACCAGCATGAGACAGCTTTTTCCACAAAATGGGGCATATTTGCATTTTGTGTAATGCCGTTTGGGCTTACAAATGCACCTGCTACATTTCAATGGTTGATGTGTCATGTATTCAAGGAATCACTACGTAAGAACTTGGAGTTCTATGTTGATGATTTATGTGCCCATTACAACATTAGGCTGCAAACACACATTCTTGAATTGAAACAAATCTTTGACAAATGTAAAGAATATCAGGTCTACTTGAACCTAGAAAAGTATGTTTTCATGGTCAGGCAAGGTAAGATTTTAGGACATAGTGTCAAAGAATGGAATTTCAATGGATGAGGATAAGGTTAGAGCCATTGCTAAACTCCCTAGGCCAAAGAATTTCAAGGAAGTATAAGCTTTCATGGGGCATTGTGGCTATTATCGACGCATTAGACACATGTATGTGATCATTGCAAAGCCCTTGTATAACCTTTTAACTAAGTTTGAGTGGATAGACGAATGTGAGAAATCATTCAATGAAATCAAACAATGCTTGTGTTCAACACTAATTTCAACGATCCTAGATTGGAGTAAGCTATTCCATGTACATGTGGATGCATCCACAAAATGCTATCAGGTGTGTGCTAGCATAACCCACAAGTGAGGGCAATATATAGGTTCCTATAGCACATGCAAGTAGGCAATCGAATGCATCTTAGAGAAAATACACCACCAATAAGAAAGAAGGATTAGGAATGGGTTACATAGTAAAGAAATTTAGACATTACTTATTGGCAAACAAATTCAAATTCTAATTCTTTACAGACCATCAAACATTTATACCTAGTCAACAAGCCTTGTAACACGTGAAGATTGGCATGATGGTTTCTCCTATTAATGGAGTATGATTTCAAAGTGGTAGTGAGAAAAGGGAAGATCAATCTTAGGGCCGATCATCCCTCATGAAGGATAACTGCAGAAGCCCCTCAAGGGATAACTAATGAATTACCAAATGCATATTTGTTTAATCTTGAAGTGGTGCCTGAATGAGCCAAGCCACTTGTCCCCATCCTCATCTTTGGACCCAATAATCCTAGATTCAAGACCAAGAAAAGGGACGTAACTAAGTCACAAAGATATTAGATAATGGCAGCAAGTATTTACAAGAAAAAAAATTAGAAAATCCTCGCTTGTTGTGTAGAAGAAGAAGAGTATGATAAATGGTTGCAATTAGCACATGTAGGTGCATTAGAGAAACACCACTCCAAACACCGCATCCTATAGACTCTGCATAGATTAGGAGTTTACTAGCCTTTGATGGAAGCAAATGTCCATAGGATATGCAAGGAGTGCCCAATCTGTTGCACTAGACCACCTATCAAGCTTACCTTATATCATGTGGCTCTAACATCAGAATGGATCAAACGAATGGTAACTTACTTGATGAAAAAAACATTCCCTCAAGAAATGACTTTAGCAAGACAAAGAAGTCTAGAGCAGGAAGCTTAAGACTACAAACTCATTGGCAATAATCTGTATAAAAGGAGAAGAGATGGATATTTGAGACAGTGTGTTCACGAGAGTGACTACTTGAGGATGGGTGAATCGGACAATTAGGGCCATAGTATTTTTGATGCTATGGTGGCCTACTCTCCATATGGATGCACATACATATGTAAAGAGATGTGATGTTTGCCAAAAGAGCTCAATTTCCAACACGTAGAGATGAGATTCCACTGAAACCCATGATGGGAGGATGTGCATTCTCTAAGTGGGGCATAGAATTTTTCGGACCCATTAACCCCCTTGCTAAAGGCACTCATGCTAAATACATCATCGTAGCAACAAATTATCTCACCAAATGGGTAGAAGCTAAGGAGCTAGGTTAAGAGCAACAACAGGAATATATGCTTTCAAGAAGAGACAAAAAGCCTATTTTGATGCACATGTAAAGGATAAAGTCTTGAAGGTAGGAGATTTAGTCTTAGTCTATATGCTGAAGCAACACACACAAAAGTTAGAGGAACATGGTTATGGACCTATGATTATAAATAGGCTTTCAACAAGTGGAGCGGTATAATTAGCCACCTTGAAAGGGAAATAATTATATTAGTGGATGTAGAGTTAAGATTTACCAAGAACATCTAACCAAGGATATTCTTAGATGACTCACTTTAGCAAAGAAGTGCAACGATGAAGAAAAAAGAATTAGAGAGCAAGCTCATGTAGAATCCCTAGAACACATCAAACATATGTAATTAAAAAGACAAGGACTAGGGGGGAACACAATAATCAATTAGAAGGCCTCCATGTCACCACCTATACCAATGGAGAAGCCCCTATATATCCTATGGCAATGTGTCAAACAAAGTCAGCTGCTCACCCTAGCATAGTGGATAGGAGACCATTCATTACAGTTTTGCTAGGGCAAGGCACCACTCTCAAGGAGATTAGAGTGCTAATTGATTTAGATGCTACAACTAGTGCGATTAAGTGGTCTACAATCCGTGCTATTGTCTGGTTTGACACCACCAATCCTAGAATGCCTTTGGTATTAAAGTATAGAACAATCAACTATGCTAGGATTGGTTAAACTACCCATACGTTGCACCCCCACAAGGTCCTCCCATAGTAATAAATATGATTGCAACCATATGACATTGACTACCATGCCAACATTGCATGAAAGATGTCACTGCTCAAATGACAATCAAAATCTTTGATCTCATGCAGATAGTTTTCAAAGTCTTCTGACGTGTCCATGCACCTCACATCTCTACCCCAGGGTTTGAGCATGGCAAGAGTGATTTTGTCTATGATATGAGTACAACACCATCCGTGAAGGTATGCTATGCCTCACGCTACTGCATTAAGTATTTACTAGCATGTTACAACTCGACTTTCGAGGAAATGTTCACCACTAGCTTTTGGGAGTACCACTCTAAAATTTTTATCAACAAGTCCACCCATCTACTTCAGTTGTTTGCTTGCGAACAGATGGTGTACTCTACTCGCTATAGGTTCCCACCAAAGGATATGCCTCGGGCCATCAATTGGGAAAAATTTGAAGCACATCTAGCACAAGGCTTATGCATTTTGGAACACTCCCTAATGCAGGATTTCGTACAAAATTACATAGATCTCTCCCTACAACAAAGGTCTGTTGGGGACAACAGATGTGAGAGGGAGGGGGTGTTAGTAGCAGCCATAAGCATAGACACCAAGGAAGCATGTAAGAGGAGAGGCATGAAGATCAAGGGAGGACCCAGATAGTAATTTTTCAAGGTTCATTCATCAATCCATGATCATAATGCTAATAGTGATTTTTATCACTTAACCTTTGTATATAGAAACATACAATTTTGTTAAGCCATTGCTCCATTTTGTGCAAGCCGAGGCATCCTTGAGTTTGAGTAGCCTAGGTAGAGCCTATGTACCAAATTTTGTAATTTTTAGATTTCATTTGAATCCTCAAATAAGCTTTGGACCGTATTTTTTAACTAGGCCAAACACTAGGTTTGAAATTGGTCAAAACTAGTCTAAAAACTATAAAACCAGCTCGAGAGCTCATTTTTGAGTTTGTTTAGTTGAGATTAGCAAGTTAGAGCAAGCTTGAAGAGAGATTGAGTAATGCAAGTTAGTGTTTTTCCTTCCATTTGTCTCTCCTATTGTCTCTTTCGTGTGTGTGTGTGCACTAAAGTGCTTTTCACCTTCATCTTTGTGTACATCACTCGTTCATGATCTCCATATCATCCGACCTCTTCCACGGATTGAAAAAAATTAAGGAGGTGAAGCTTGTTGATGTGGTACTTGCCCTTTTCTACAACAATCATCAATTGAGGAGTAGAAGCAAAACTCTGATATGAATCTGGAAGACCATTTAGAACAATCTACACAAGTGAACTATCTAGCAAGACTTCATGAGGAAAAATCAACTACTCCTTCAAATCTTTGATCTTTGTCAAGTAACTATCCATCAAATGTCGTTCATTAATGTGCTCACTCTCCAAATATTTTGGGAGGTAAACAACACGAGCCTCATTCATTGCCTAGTATAAAGTGCTAAGTGTATCCCAAGCATCCTTTGTTGTTTTACAAGAGCGAATGTCAGGAATAATGGCATGTTTGATAGACAAGTCCATCAGTGCATGTACTTGAGCATATCTCCCATCCCAATGAAGTTGCTCTATAGTAGGTGGAGCAAGAATTGAAGCACGGACAAGAACCTGAAGAACATCATCTTCGATGCCATATGTGTCCCCTTCAGTAACTGCATTTGCAAATGTACTAGGACATTTTTCAACACCTTGCACAATATTCCATAGTCCTTTTGCGACCAATACATGATGCATCATATATGCCCATAATGGGTAATTGGTACCATCCAACTTACCCTCACTAGCCAACATATGGAATACATCAGTGCTTTCAGCCATGGCCACTAACTATACCCTCATGCAAAAAAATGGTTGTATCTCAAAAAGTTGAACAAAAGTATCCCATCGAGTTCTTCTAAACCTGTAGTAGACTTTGATCTGCCTATACTAGCGAACCAAAACTTGTAAATATGTTTGGAACAAAAAGATGAATTGCTTGCACAAGTGCTATGAGAGTGCATTGGAAGGCCAAAACGAGATCATATCGTGGTTTTGACACCACAAAGCAAAGCCATTTTGAACTTATAATCTCCTTGAGTATGCTCACCAATCTTCATGTGATTCTGAGACTATGAACGAAGCATGTCGATGATGCCTTAGATGAAGTGGCTGTAAGAAAATAACAGCACAGCGGAATAGACCTATAGACAGAGTTGAGAGAAAAACGCAGACAAAGATAGACGCAGACTGAGAGGTAGAGAACTCAAATTCTCAGATTGCAAAGCATAATGCAGTTACAATGATGGTGCTGTCCACCCGTGCGCTCCCACTGTGGAGCTTAGATGGCGATCTAGACAGACTCTAGATGAAGGGCTTACTAGTGCGCAATGCTATGTAAAGCTCAACCTGGGCTGTGCTTATATAGCTTTTACAAGGCGGTTCGGTATAGATAAACATAGTCGGGAGATACAAATTAGTCGGTAAAATATATGATCCGACAATATCTCCACGACCAGAAGTCCTACCGTCTCGGCCCTACGGGCCGGGGGGATAGGACCCCCGGACCCCGCAGAAGGGGGCAAGCCCCCCTCTGCACTCCCCCCATTAAGGTTCTATGGGGAAACCGCGCGACGCCACAGGGCCTTTATTTTCACCTTAAATGATAACCCAATGGCCTGGAAGTTTATGCCCTACCTAACCTGACGGCTAGGCTCACAAAGATCATCTATAACCATCAACGGTCACACATAGACCTCATCTAACTTGGAAGTTAGGGTTCCACAAATGTCCGGGCTCTCATAATGGCTTCTCCTCATAATGGGGGCCTTACAACTTAGAGCACCATGGATCATTTGTGGTCACATGAGGGTGGAGTATTGAGCATATCTAACACCCCCCCTCAATGTCCACCCAATGGTGAACTACCTCCTTGGTCCAATCCCAAGCTTTGGAAAGTGTCGAAGAAGTTGCTCTCTCCCAAGAGCCTTGGTGAAGATGTCTGCTCCATTTTCTTCAGTAGGGCAATAGGTTATCTCCACGACCCCGTCCTCAATCAACTCACGCACATAGTGATACTGGATTTCTATGTGCTTCGTACGTGCATGGAAAACAGGATTTTTGGCGATGGCCATGCAACTTTGGTTGTCACACTTCAACTCTGTAGCCTCTTGTCCTTGTATTCCTATGTGCCATAGGATCCTCCTCAACCATACTGCTTCACATGCTGCAACGCATGCAGCTTTGTACTCAGCTTCAGTAGAAGATAATGCTACAGTCGGTTGCTTCTTACTGATCCAAGAGAAAATCCCTGATCCTAAAGAAAAGCAATATCCAGAAACTGATTTTCTGGTATCAATATCTCCTGCCCAATCTGAGTCACAGTATCCGGAAAGAGATGATCCTTCTTCATAAAGAATACCATAATCAGTGGTTCCTTTCACATACCTGAGTATCCGCATGCTTGCCTTCCAATGAGTTTGGCAAGGTTTATTAGAGAACCTGCTTACTACTCCAACAACATAAGAGATGTCTGGTCTGCTATTGCACAAGTAGATGAGACTTCCAACTAATTTCCTGTATCTTCCAATATCCACTGGAGGTGAAGTATCTTCAATAGATAATTTTGTGTTGACCTCCATGGGTGTAGAGATTTCCTTGCAATCCTCCATGTCGAATGCCTTCAATATCTGCCTTGCATACTTTTGTTGAGAGATGAAAATCTTCCCTGGTTCTTGCCAAACTTCAAGACCTAAGCAATAATGCATTAAGCCCAAGTCTGTCATTTCAAATTCTGAACTCAGGGCATCTTTTGTTTGTTGAAGAAGAGCATCATCATTTCCTGTAATCACAAGGTCATCTACATAGAGTACAAGCACAATTGTCTTCCCTCCTTTCTTTAGAACATACAAGTTAGCATCAGAAGCACATCTTTTGAACCCTAGATTCAAGAGATACTTATCTATCCGTTGGTACCATGCTCTAGGGGCTTGTTTTAGCCCATATAATGCCTTCTTCAGCTTACATACCTTGTTCTGTGAATGGGGAGCCTCAAACCCTGGTGGCTGAGACACATATACCTCCTCCTTGAGGTCTCCATTCAGGAACGCTGATTTAACATCCATGTGATAGACTGGCCAACGCTTATGTGCAGCCACAGCTAGTACTACTCGGATAGTAGTCATTCTTGCAGTCGGGGCAAATGATTCACAAAAGCCAATGCCTTCAACTTGTGAGTAGCCCTGTGCAACAAGTCTTGCTTTATATTTTTCTAGAGTACCATCAGCCTTGTACTTTAGCTTCCAAACCCACTTGGTGCCAATGACTTTACGCTTAGGGGGTCGATCCACTAGCTCCCAAGTTCCATTCTTCATGATATTGTTGTATTCTGTTTGCATGGCAGCCCTCCAATTCGGATCATGGAGTGCCTCTTCCACATTGCTTGGTTCCTTCGCTTCTTCTTGAATGAGATCAGCCATCAAGGCTGTGTTTACAATATGGGTGCTTGCCCGTCTCTGTTCCTCTATTCTCTGTGATCGCCTCGGTCCATCTGCAACCTGTTCTAGTGACTGTGGGATGGGGTTTGCAGAATCATAGAGCTGCCTCACCCAATGTGGCAATGGCTTTTCCACTTGGGTGTCAGCAGGTTGGTGACTTTTAGACTCATCATCTGAAGATGATGCTTCCTTCTCTTGTGTAGAAGGGATAGCTCTTGGGCCAGGTTCATAGTGGATTGCCCCTTCGCCTGATGATAAAGTGGAAGCTCTCTTATCCTCCTCCACTGCATGTGGCTGCTCCTCCTTGAACACCACATCACGACTCGCCATGATCTTCTTAGCCTCAAGGTCATAAAGCTTATAAGCCTTCTTATCTTCGCTGTACCCTAGGAAGATACATTTGATGCTTTTTGGTTGAAGCTTGTTTCTCTCCCTATCTGGAACATGTACATAACATTCACTTCCAAATACTTTGAAATGGGAAACAAAAGGCTTTTTACCCGTGTAGGCTTCTTGTGGAGTCTTTCCATCAAGTGCCTTGGTGTAGCTTCGATTCAAGATATAGACAGCAGTGTTGACAGCCTCTGCCCAAAACTGATTAGGCAAACCCTTTCCTTTCAACATGCACCTTGCCATCTCCATGATGGTTCGATTCCGGCGTTCTGCAACACCGTTCTGTTGAGGACTATGTGCCACTGTGAGTTGATGCTTGATTCCCTTACTCTTGCAGAAATCTTCAAACTCTATTGATGTGAACTCACCACCACCGTCTGTCCTGAATTTCTTCATCTTCTTCCCTGTTTCAATTTCAACAAGCTGAAGCCATTCTTTAAACTTACCAAAAGCTTGAGCCTTATCGCGAAGGAAGTACACCCACATCTTCCTGCTATAGTCGTCGACAAGTAACATGAAGTAGGAAGATCCGCCCAAGGCCTGTGTAGGCATTTTTCCGCACAAGTCAGCATGCACCAACTCTAGAGGATAGCTTGCCCTGTTCTTGCTTTCTTGTGGAAATGCCTTCCTCTGTTGCTTGCCCATCATGCAAGCTTCACATGGTTCCTTCATTTCTGCAATCGATGGTAGGTGTGCAACCATACCTCTGCGATGCATCTCCTTCAGTACAGGGTATCCAATGTGGCCGAATCTCTCATGCCATAGCTTACTTGTGCCCACATTTGTAGTGGCTGTAAGAGCACACAACTCATATAGGTTGTTCCTCCTTATGCCAGTCCCAACAATGTTGTTGTTACCGTCCATAATCTTAGCTCCTGTCTTACTGAAAGATACTTGATGACCTTGATCAGTTATAGAAGCTACTGAAAGTAGATTTTGTTTTATTTGTGGAACATATAGCACATTTGAAAGCTTTCTGATATCGCCATTAGAGTTAATGAAAGAAACCGTACCTTCGCCCTCTGCAGGACATCTTGCATTGTTTCCTACCTTTATTGTCATGTGACGAGATGCACCGCTGTCCAACACCCATGAGTCATCTGTTCCTGAATCTTCAGCCGAGGAGCACACCTCCTCTATCGTAACAAATAACTCAAGCTCTGTTTCTGCTGTGTTGGCAGACTCCTTGCCCTTGCCACCTTTTGAAGAGCCACTCTTCTCTTCTGCCTTCTTGATGCGACAGTCTTGGATTCTGTGTCCCTTCTTCTTGCAGTGGAAACACTCTCCCTTGAACTTCTTTTTGTCGTTAGTCTTTTTGTCTCCATCTTTTGAAGAGTCTGTTTTGCCTCCTTTGGCATTTGCTGTGAATGCAGCATCTCCTTTGCTACCACCACTCCTTGCCTTGAGCCGCAACTCCTCCTCCATGAGTAAGGCACTGAATTCTTCAAAAGTTAGTGGTTGAGGTCTGATTTGAGTGTTAAGAGTAGTTACCAGACCATCAAACTTAGGTGGACAAATTCGAAGACAACGTCGAGCTAGCTCTTCACTTGACTTTTGAACACCTGCTCCTGCCATTTGATCTCGTAGATTCTTTATGCGAGTGATAAACACCTCTGCAGTCTCCCCATCAGCAAACGGTTCTGCTGCAAGCTGATTCTCCAAGTTCTGAATCTGTGTCTGATTACGAGTTTCATATTGATTTCTCAATATGTTCCATGCTTCACATGCCTTCGTAGTATGCTGAATGAGAGTCAGAACACTATCAGAAGTACTTGTAACAAGAGCACAGAGTGCATCTGCATTTCTACGTTTCCAAGCACGTAGAAGATCAGCATCAGGAGGAATCATTCGACCAGGAGTATTTGGATCAGGTCTTTCTTGGGGCTCATGATCAGTCCCAAGAACAGTCTCCAAAAGCTCATATGAATCAAGAATAGAAGTGATTTTGAACTTCCACAGGGTGTAGTTCGTACCATCAAGTTTACCTTCTGTGAAGGCTGGTGGCCGTATCCGCAATGTTGGGATGATCGGCATCATTGCTGCTCCTGCTTGTGCGCCACCTACTCCTGTTGATGAACCACCTTGGCCCCCAGTTGTAGATGATGACGCACCACTTGACATCTTCTCTCTATTGTTGTTCAGAACTCTGCAACCTCTGCGTTTCTGCTTCTGCACCACTCAGAGCCTCCTGAGCTCTGATACCATGTAAGAAAATAACAGCACAGCGGAATAGACCTGTAGACAGAGTTGAGAGAAAAACGCAGACAAAGATAGACGCAGACTGAGAGGTAGAGAACTCAAATTCTCAGATTGCAAAGCATAATGCAGTTACAATGATGGTGCTGTCCACCCGTGCGCTCCCACTGTGGAGCTTAGATGGCGATCTAGACAGACTCTAGATGAAGGGCTTACTAGTGCGCAATGCTATGTAAAGCTCAACCTGGGCTGTGCTTATATAGCTTTTACAAGGCGGTTCGGTATAGATAAACATAGTCGGGAGATACAAATTAGTCGGTAAAATATATGATCCGACAATATCTCCACGACCAGAAGTCCTACCGTCTCGGCCCTACGGGCCGGGGGGATAGGACCCCTGGACCCCGCAGAAGGGGGCAAGCCCCCCTCTGCACTCCCCCCATTAAGGTTCTATGGGGAAACCGCGCGACGCCACAGGGCCTTTATTTTCACCTTAAATGATAACCCAATGGCCTGGAAGTTTATGCCCTACCTAACCTGACGGCTAGGCTCACAAAGATCATCTATAACCATCAACGGTCACACATAGACCTCATCTAACTTGGAAGTTAGGGTTCCACAAATGTCCGGGCTCTCATAATGGCTTCTCCTCATAATGGGGGCCTTACAACTTAGAGCACCATGGATCATTTGTGGTCACATGAGGGTGGAGTATTGAGCATATCTAACAGTGGCGACCTGCTCTGATACTAAATGTTGGAGTTTAAGGTTTGCGAAAGAACACGAACAACACAAGGAAGAAGAAGAAGCTTGGATCACAACACACAATACTGAATGTATTATCAAGAGAATGTATAAAGATAAGTGACACATTAGGGTTATAGGCGCATATACAAGCAAGGGGGAAAACCTCCTAAGGAGGGAAAAATGTGCCCCGACCGTCCTAGTGTATTCACACACATCACTACCAAAATATAAAAACACTAAACATATGGCTTTGGATGATTAAAAAAAAATAAAGTTTTCTGACAACTTGAGTTAGTTTTCACAGTTTGTTGTTTGGTTATCGTTAAGTCCAGTTCCATAAATTCTATATATACCTTTTGTGCCACTCATAATATTCCTATTTGATATTCTTTGACATCTTCAAAATTGATATGTAGGAGCACTAGAAACATCTACTAAGAGATGGTATTCTACATCATGAATTTAAGTAGTTGCTTTCAAAACCATGGTGCATACCTTTGAGTTTTTGCTCTTCTATCATTGTCAATTTATTCATGAATTCATTTATTTCCTTCAAAGTTTCAAATTTACTTTATCATTTTGTTTCTTTCCTTTTGCTCTTTTGATCTTTATTTTCCCATTGTTATTGACGTTGCATTATGTGCTCGTAAACTTATAGTTGCATATATGTTGGCTTACTTTTCATTTATCCTATTTTCTTCTAATTTTGCTCGTGAAGATGACAATTCTTTCTTTAGATTATTTTCTCTTCATCTTCTATTTTGAATCTTTTTCCTATCTTTAAACTGATCTTGAGGCACTAATTAAATGCAATTTCCTACTTTCCATCATAAAATTTTTTTTCTATTTAATTATTTTTTATTTTAAGTTTTCGTATAAAACCCTATAAGATTCTATTTTTTCTTATTAAAGCCTATAATTTGCTATATTTTTCTTTAAAACATCACTTTTCTTCTTGCACTGCTGTTCCAAAACATGAGCTCTATTTCTAGTCTTAGGATTTTATTTGTAGCAAAATATAATGTTCTTTTATAAGCTCTCGAATCATTTTGAGCCTCCTTTATGTTTTCCTCCATTTCATTTACTCTTAGCTAGCTTACATTTGAACTCATCTTCTAACAAACAATCGCAAATATATCATTTGTCTACTTGATTGAAGTGAGTGATTTTGCTCTATAAATATTCTCGTAAATTCTCTATCTATTTTGGAGCTCTTTTTATTTTTTTATATGTCTTGCTCTGGATTCCTTATTGATATCTCTAAAATTATTTAGTTTCAATTTGTGATTTTCTTCCTCAATCTTTTAGTCTTTATCTTGGTTTTCCTCGTTATATCTTCTTTATTTATCCTTATTGGTTCTATTAATTCAAGATCTATCTCATTAGATAGATATTAAATTAATAGATATGCTCCTTAGTAGTTTTTTGATACCCAAATTTTCTTCATCTACTTCATCATTATCTTTTGATGATGCTTCTCCACTTTGTAATTGTTTTCCTACTGAAGATTGTGATGAGGCTTTTGAGCACTATTCTTCATCTTGACTTTCTTTATTTTGTTATTCTTTCTTTTGTCTATCTTCTTCTTGATTGGATACATAAAATGATTTTGAGATAATCTCTTCCTTGTGTAGCTTTTAGTATTTCTTTGTTTTGGGACCAGCTGGGCATGAAAAAGACAATGAGCTATTGAAGAACTCATCGACTTCTACTTTTTTTTTTAAGACTTAAAATATTTATATCATTTTTATATATTCTCTTCATAATTTATTGTTCTTTCGTCTTTAGGATGTGCTTGCACTTGTGTTATCTTTGAATCATTCTAAATATCAGTCCTTGATAAGTATTCCTGTTTCTTCTTAATTGTCTTATCCTTCTTATTATTATAGGTATCCTACTTCACCAAGGTTTGCTCACCTTTGATTTTACTAGCCCTTTTTGGAGGTCGAAACTTTGTTCTCTAGTCTTTGGGTTTCCTCATTTCATCAAAGTGCTCTCTTAATTCCTTTGTTTTTTAGTTCCTTAAACTATATCACTATCGTTAACCTCTCCGTAGGAGGTTTATTAGGACTACTAGTAAATGTTATGACTTAAATTGTAGACATTGTGCTTGAAGCATTGGGAATAAGCCATATTTTATCTTTTGCTCCCAAAATATGATATAAAATATTTGTGAGAGATTATCCTCCATTCTCTCTTTTTTCGTGTTGATGGCTTTTTTTATCATGCAATTGATCGTGAAGACCTCCACCATGTTAGTACACACACACACACATGCACATAGGAGGAATCATGCACACATGCATTGGCATACAAAAAGCATGCAAGAAAGCGTCACTCATCAGAAAGGCACAAGAGCTCCCAAAAAACTTTTGACTCTATGGAGAAGAGAAAAGAATGAACAAGAAGTAGTTACAAATGAGGGTTAGCTCTCTTTTATACGAATCTTTTAGAAAGTGAACATCTTCACATCATAATGTCCCTAGTTAAAAATAGTTTTGAAACCCTTGTTTGAGTTCTGATTGAATGTAGAAAAACCTATAAATTTCTAGAGGGTTAGGGAATCACTCACCTACCTCAAGGACTCCTTACACTATAATGGAGTAATTTACAAGAAACTGGCTTTTTACATAATTTATGGAGGTGTGTTTTCATACATGAATGGCCAACTTGAGGGGTACAAGTTAAAAATTTGGGATCCCCATTGGACCCTTGCTTGTCTTTGGTGTGTCCACCATACTCCATTCTTGGATCCTTCACAACTCTGATCATTTCCCCTTCTCCTTAGCCATTAAAATATCCTAGTGAGTTTCCATGTACAACACCCTCTAAACATGTAAGTTAGAATTTAAGGCACATATTTTAAAGTTTATATTTAGTAAAAGTTTTACATAATTTTTTTAAAAAGTACATTTTTATTTACCAATTCCAATTGATTATGAGCTTTCAATCGTTATATTTTAGTATATTATCACAATCCAATTCCATAACTACCTTCCAAGTTGGATTTATCAGTGTTTTTTATAAACCTAATAGCTCAATTATGTTTTTCATAATCTCAATTTTGATAAAACATTGATTTTTGAGAAAATTTACTTCTTCTATACTCTCTAATAAATCCTTAGTCCAACCACTTTCTCTCTGATACTTATAGGGTTTTAATCAATTTTTGATAAAGTTGCTTCTGTTCTCATACCAATAAATATTTTGGTTCTCTGATATTGGTAACTTTATTCTCATCATTTATGGAAGGTCTTGGCTTTTCATCCACCATATGTGGCTACTCCCTAAAAACCACACCACAACTTCTTCTCATACAATCTATAAGCCTTCTTCTCATCAATATAACAAAAATAGATACATTTTATTTTATTTTACTAAAATTGATTTTCTTCTTATCCTTGAAATGAGCATAACATTGAGTTCTAAAGAATCTAAAGTGGTAGAATAACCCTTTCCTACATGATGTGCTTTTTAATCTAAATAATTTGTATAATTGTGATTGAGTATGTATATTATGGTCTTAATATCTTCAACTCAATATCACTAGGCAATCAATGATTGTGTGATTCCTATGTTCCACAAAACCGTTTTTTGAATTGTATGAGGTTTCATAAGTTGAATATGTATATTATGGTCTTGCAAAAGTCTTCAAACTAGTTTGAGTGGAACTCACCACCATCATCTATTCTAAAGTTCTTCACATAATTCTTATTTCATTCTTGATCAAGTTTAGTCATTATTTGAACTCAACAAAAGCCTAAGCATTATAAAAAATGAAATTATCCCACATCTTCCGACTAAAGTAATCCACAATCAACATAAATTTTAGAAGTTCCTCCTGAGGCATGTGTATGCATCTCATTACACAAGTTAGGATGCACCAATTGTTGATTTCTCGTGGGATTTCCTTTGTTTGTCGATGTTGCATTATGAAAACTTCTCAAGGTTCCTTTAGGTTAGCTACTACAGGTAGGTGTGCAACTATACCTTGATTATGCATTTCATTTAATACTATGTACCACATGGTCCAAATATTTCTTGTTAAACCTTACTTGTGCCCACTCCAGTGGTGATTGTAAAAGCACTCAGCTTGATTAGGTAGTTCCTTGTTTCAATTTTACCAACATATTTTTTCTTATCTATCTTGTTGAATCTACTTCATGATGAAGATTGATTGTTGTAGTACTTTATATCAAGTTTTTTTAATCTTTGTAACATACAATATGCTGGAAACTTTGTTTACTCACCGATTGTAGTCATATAGGAAACAATACGTGTTCCCAAAGCATGATGATTTGCATCATTTCCAACCCTGATGTGATGGGATGCCCCACTATGCAACAACCATGATTATGATAAGAAATACATTTCCTTGATGGTCGTTATGAATAATTGTAGCTCAAACTCATTTATATTGTGTTAGCTTAGTCTTTGTGCTTTCTTTTTTTCACATGTCATGTTCTTTTCATGCTTTCAAGTTTCAAGATCATTTCTCTTTCAAGATAACCAAGAGGATATCAACATGATTGAAGGTGCTTGGATTATCATGATGATGGAAATATATTTAATACTATACTAGAGAGTAAGTAAAAGCAATGACAATTGAATGTCTTATGTATGGTGGTAGCGATATTGAAAGAAGGGGGATTTGATTCATGAAGATTTAACATGATCATTTATATGATTAGCTTCTTGGAGTATCCAATGTTATGGATGTAAGTCATGAATGCAACCAATGAAAAACTATAATTGATGATGAAATGAATGGTTTTGATTCAATTTGGTTAGTTGGATGCCAAGTGTTTCTACATATCTATAGGAAGAAAGCTTTGCATGTGGCTTTGGGAAGGAATATGTTGACTAATGCAAAAGTGAAGTGTTAGCTATATTAGGGAACAAGAAGTTTGAATGTTGTGGGGAAATGTAATCTCTTAAGGGAGAAATAACATCATATGACGACGTATTCTTGGATCTTTCATCCTTCTTAACAACATGCAAACATTATATGGGAGAATGTATTGAAGTGGCTGGGTGCGTTTACATTGTCATCTCAATATTCTACACCCCAATGTAGAATACAAGGAGGGTGTTTGAGGCTTCATTGATTTTAATATTATGGCATGGAGAAATGAGATGTGATTTTTTATGTTAGTACTCCTATTATCGAGAATGATGCTCTAGTTGAAGTAACCTCTATGAGTAGCCAATACTAGGTAGATGCATCTCAATTGCTAATTTCCGTCGAATTGATATTTGAGTCAGTGCACAATGCACATAGTATGAAGCAAAGTTTGGGGGTTGTAACTTCACCATGGGTGACCATCTACTTGAAGTAGAGCACATTAAAACTAACTATTATGAGCCCTTTTTTTTTTAATATTAGTTGAGTCAACTATGAAGCAGATGATGGTAATATGCAAGGTTTGAAGAGATGGCATGGGCACTATTACAAGATTGGGGGCTTTTGTTACGAAAAGAGTACAATTGTTTGATGCATTTATTGAATGTATTGTTGTATTCAATCAAGTGACAATGAAGAGAGAGAGAGAGAGAGGGGGGGGGAGAGACAACAAAACATCGATTCCTTGACGAGAGATCTAGAGAGAGATAGAGAGGTATATAAGAAGAGAGGCATTGGGGAGAGGAAGGAAATATTAGAAGTATAACGGCCAATTGGAAGATTTTTAATAGTGAGGCAGATGTTTGACATATTGAGTGTGACCTTGGAGGTGCAACAAAGTGATGCATTGGTGACCATACCATATCAAAGTCAGTAGGCTGCATATACTTACTTAGTCATTGATCTTTGGATCTGGGTGCTTCAATTTTGATGATACATCAAACCAGAATATTAAAAAATTTCAGAACAACACAATCAAGCATAAGAAATAAAGTCTTTTAAAGTTTTTTTAAAAGCTTTATGTTCTTTTGGAAACAAAAAAGATGACAACTGTAGATGTTGCCGCAAAACTGTAACCATTGTTTGTTTAGATTCTTGGAATAACTGGAATATGTACTTTTCCTTTTTGTTTGAGAATATGAAACAAGAGGAAGAAGCCAAGCCATGAGCTGGTAATGAGAAGATACAGACAAATGATTGAAAACACATATTTTCTAGAGGAAGGACTATAAAAGAAAGAGATTCCTCAAAGGAAAGGGTAGTTGACTGAGATGAGGCAATCATGAGGTATGGGTGGAAAGTGATATCAAGTCAGATACATGTTCAAGTCAATCATCCTTCTATTATACTGATCTATACTTGAGGGAATATTTAGTATAATTCAACATCTTTACATGTTTTTATGTGTGAAGCAGATGCTTTTGAGTGGGTGGAAACCGATAAAATGTGCATGTAGGATATTGTTCTGTTGCGCTTTGTGTGTGTGTGTGTGTGTGTGAGAGAGAGAGAGAGAGAGAGGGAAGGAGAGAGAGACGTTCAGTCTGGACGGTCCCATGACCATGGTCTCTTGAGCCTCATAGGCCACTATATACACAAACATTATGAGCATAACAAATGCATTAAAAGACCGCTTATTGATTCGCTTCAATCGAGAGCCTGACTGTTGTCAGCTTGCATGAGCGTGTGTATGTGTGATATAGAGGAAGAGATAAAGCTGTATGCGAGAGAGAGAGAGACAGAGAGAGAGAGAGAGGCCATGTCTAGGGGTGAGGAATTGGGGGACTGCTAGTGCATGTGAGTCGAGTATACAAGTGAGGTCATGTGCCAGTATGCATGTGTGCATGAGAGAATGAAAGTTGGTGTGTGTATGTGCAAGTGAGAGGGATTGTTTAAAAAAAGTGGATTCTAGTGATTGTGAGTAAGGGAGAGCGAAAGAATGTGCACGTGAGAATACGAGAGGTTTATGTTCAAAGAGTAAGTGACAGTGGTTTGTGTGATTGCTTGAGCTCATGAGTATGGAGACCTCGTAAAAAAACTTGATGTCCGCCCTCGATGCCACAAAGTGATAAGAAAGACAAAGTAAAGGATCCTGTAAATGTGAAGGAGCTCCCTATAAATTATTGTCTTAGATAGATCCAAACATGAGAAAAGCTAATGGTTAAGGGAGAATCTTAGCAAGATAACCCCAGTCTACAGTAAAGGATTGTTTGAGGATAAAGTTTAAAGAAGAGTACACTACGAGTCATTAGAGTGGCATTATGAGAAGATAGTAAGATAATAGCATGAGCATGGTGTGATGTGAGACGATTTGATGAGAGATGAAGAAGAGGTGGCTGAATTGAGTGCTCATATTATGAAAATCCATGTTTTGGGGAGTGCAGTTGACATGTCAGCGACCTTAGGGAGGCAGGGGCTTTGAGCAAGTGATTGAGGGATCTATTGTAGTCACAAGAAAAGGAGATGTTTGAAGAATATTCAAAGAGATTATAGAAGCAGTGTGATGGAGAGATAAGGAGGCTAGCATGAGTGAGATGATGAATAAGGGGAGTAAGAGATTGGTAACCATGGAAGGATTATATGATAGAAAAACTATGTGAATGGAAGGAGTGAGTTACATTGAAGTGTGTCTGAAAAGGTGTTACTATGAAGAGGAGAATGAAGAGAGGAAAAGTCTCGAGGGAATGAGGTGTTGAGGAATTCAAGATGATAGTTCGATTCAGTGGGGAAGAGATGGAGAATTTCGAAAAGAGACAGTGAAAAATATTGTTGACGAGGTATAAGAGAGGCAAGTGAATGAGAGTGGGCATAATTGGTGGAATGATTGGAAGAATGGTTGAAGGATATGTTGTAAGAAATTATATCTAGGTATCCAAGAGAAGAGGGTTGTGTCAGCGTGGAACAAGAATTTACATCATTCAACACAAAATAACCTGATCATGCCATTTCAAGGATTTGGATAGCTTTGTGTGTGAGATTGAATCATGGATTGAACCATAAAAATGGATAGGAACATTATAAGTGAGCCTATGGATACATTGTGGGAGTAGAGGAGCTTTTGGAGATTAAAAAAGAGTGCATAAATTTGAACAATCACTTCTTGAAGGAAGGAAAGTGAAGGAGTGCCCAAAAGGTGAGAGAGCATTATGAGAATGGGCAATATCCATGAAGAGCATAAGGAGGTTCGAGTGGGTTTCAAGAGGAGAGGATAGGAAGGTGATGTGAGCTAGAACAGTACAATGATGAGGAAGGAGCATTATTGAGAGTTGAAGCAAGATAGAGAAATTTCAAGTAGGGGTTATGTGAGTGTTCTGCCTTATGGTATAAGGTCAACACTCAAATTGCCAATCCAAGAAAAGACTAGGAAGAGTGCAATCAGTAGTTTGTGGTGTTGATATATTTAGGTAATGATGTGTGTGAATAGATTAGCACCGTCGGGGCACTTTTTTACCTCTTTAGGAGGTCTTTCCCCTAGCTTGTATATATGCCTAGTGCCATAACATGGTACTTATCTTTGTACATTCTAGTGGTAATACATTTAGTATTGTGTGTTTTGCTCCAAGCTTCGTCTTCTTCCTTGTGTTGTTCACGTGCTTCCGCAGAACTCAAACACCAACAATTGGTATCAGAATAGGTCGCCACTTGAAATAGGGTGTCATCATCACCCCTCCGATCATAGTCTCAAAATTGCACGAATTTTGGTCAGCATACTCGAGGTGATTAGGCGATCAAAACAAGTTTGCTATGTGGTGCCCAAATTGCGATATGAGCTCGTTTCGACCTTCGAACACACTATCATTGCGCTTGTGGAGGCAATTCTGTCTTTTTGTGCCAAAGATATATATAAGTTTTGGTCCACCAGTATAAGCATCTTGAAGCCTGCTATAGCTTTAGTAGAACTCGACAGGGTAGTTTTGTTCAACTTTTTGAGATACAGTCATTTTTCTACACATGGTATTTTAGTCAATGGCCATGGCTAAAAGCAGTGATGTATTTCGTATGTTGGCTGCAGAGGATAAGTTGGATGGTACGAATTACCCATGGTGGGCTTATATGATGCATCATGTATTGGCTGCAAAAGGACTATGGAATATTGTGCAATGTGTTGAAAAAACATCCTATTACACCTGCAAATATAGGTACTGATGCTGATGTAGATGGCATCAAAGATGCTGATATTCTACAGATTCTTGTCTGCGTTGCAGTTCCTATTGCACCTACTGTAGAGCAAATTCATTGGGATGGCAGAGATGCTTAGGCAACCAAACATATTACCTCGCAGCCAAGTTTCTTCATTTCACTCGAGCCTACCCCTACAAGAAATACTGTAACATGTGCTAACAACTCCTCTTATCTTGTCATGGGAGTTGGTAAGATCATTCTAACTACTCCTAATGGTAGTTCTTTTACATTGTTGGATGCTTTATTTGTGCGAGGGATCAACAAACATTTCTTATTAGTTTTAGTTTTAGGCAAGATTGGCTTGGTTGTGAACTTTGTTGATGATAGATGTACAATTCACGATCTATAAAATGGGGATGTAATTATTGCTTTTAGCATTTTATGTCTGGGATGTATAAGCTCATAGAACTATGAAAAATCTATGAATGATTTGGCATGTGTAGTACATGATTCTGAGGCTATGTGAGATGCAAAGCTTTGGCATGCACGCTTTGGTCATCTAAATTTTGCTAGTTTCCTACACCTGCAAAAATCTGAAATGGTGTCCTTTCTGCCCAAACTTGAGGCACCTAGTAAACATGTATGTGAAGGCTGTATTTTGGGCAAAATGCAGCATTCCTCGTTTCCAAAAGATGGTTCAGTTTGAGCTACTAAAAAATTGCACCTTGTTCATAGTGATGTCCATGCTCCTATGCAGACACCCACTTTTGAAAACTATCTTTACTTTGTGACTTTCATCGATGATTTTTCTAGGTATGCATGGGTATATCCATTGAAGGCAAAGTCCAAAGTGTTTATGTGCTTCAAATAGTTTTTGGTTTTGGTTAAAAATCTGTCAGCATGTAAAATGGGCACCCTGTGTTCTGATCGAGGGGCATAATATATGTTGTCTGATGTTAATGCATTTCTTGCTGAATGTGGGATAAAACATCAGTGTACAGTGCCGTATACACTTCAATAGAATGGAGTTGTTGAATGGAAGAACATGTCACTCATGGACATGATGAGGTGTATGGTTAAGAATCAGGCTTTACCACATAGTTTCTGGCTTGAGGTTGTTATGTGTGCAACATATGTACTTAATAGGTGTCCCATTAAAGCACTGTAGTCTATCACTCCATATTAGGCTTGGCATGGTTGCAAGCCATTTATTGCTCACCGATGTGTTTTTGGTTGTCTGGCATATGCATTAGTGCCTGAACAACAACACAAGAAATTGGATGATAAAGCACTAAAATGTATTTTTGTTGGGTACAGTTCTGAAAGCAAAGGCTATCATCTGTATCATACATAGACAAAACGCATTTTGGTTAGTTGTGATGTTGTTTTTGTGGAAAATGCTATTCAACCCTACTTTCATGTACTAAGGAGACATTAGTTAGCTCCAAAGACATGTATGATACTTTGCTGCCTCTTTTTATATATGGGCAGTCTAGCACTGGTCCTAATGAGATAACTCCTCTGCCTTTATAGGTTTCATGTAATGATGCAGATCATTCTATTTCTTATGTAGATTTACATGATGCACTTGTTGATGAGAGAGCTGATATTGGGGAGGCAAAAACTATGCCAAAATAGTTGGTGTAGACTTTGTGTGATAGCAAATTAGATGCACCTCTTTCATATCATACTCGTTTAGTCTCTCATAGTGCCTCTTTTGCATTAGATTGCTATGCTATGACTGCCTCTAGTCTCTATGATGAGAATGAGCTTGTTTCGTTTGATGAAGCACAAAATTCAAAAATTAGATGGGTGCGATGCAATCTAAATATGATGCTATAATGAATAATGGTACCTAGAATTTGTGTGACTTGCCTCTTGGCAAGAAGTCCATTGGCACTAAGTGGGTATACAAGCTTAAGCATAAGCCTAATGGAATAGTTGACAGTTATAAGGCTAGGCTTGTTGCAAAGGGTTATGCTCAGGAAAGAGGAATTGATTTGAGACCTTTGCTCCTACTTACCGAATGACTATTGTTTGTAGGATCTGTGCACTTGCAACTCATCATGGTTGGAATGTACATCAGTTGGACATTAAAACTACGTTTCTGAATGGTGACTTGCATGAAGAAGTGTATGTTTTCAGCCCCATGGCTTTGTGCAGAAAGGGCATGAAAACCTGGTGTGTAGGTTAAAGAAGGCATTATATGGTTTAAAGCAAGCCCCACATGCTTGGTATGAAAAGATACATGCTATTTGATTGCACATGGTTTTGAGAACGGTCCAATTGAGAGCACCTTATATGTTAAGTGTGCAAATGATGTGCTTCTTATCATTGTTGTGTATGTTGATGACATGCTCCTCACTCATCCTCATTAGAAGCATATTGCTGATTTTAAGGCCGATTTGCATGTCTCATTTGAGATGTCTGATTTGGGGCACTTTCATTACTTGGGCATTTAGTTTACGCAAGTTGATGGTGGAATAGCTTTGTGTCAAACAAAATATATTGGCACATTATTGCAGCATTTTGGCATTGAAGACTAAAAACCTATTGCCACTCCTATGGAGATAGGTTTACAATTGAGTCTTCATGATGTTGGAGATGCATTTGATGCTTTTCTCTATCAGCAATCTATTGGATGCTTGATTTACTTATGCATTACTTAACCAGATATTCAGTTTTCTATCTCACAGATGAGGAGGTTTATGCATTCCGCAGGTGTCAAGCATTGGCAGGTTGTTAACCGCATCTTTTGCTACTTGAGTGGTACCTGACAACTTGGATTGTTTTATCCCAAGGGGGATCACTACCACTAGATTTGCATGTTTTTTCTGACTCTACATGGGCTAGTTGCTATGACACTCGTGTGTCCACTAGTGGCTTTTGCTACATGCTTGGTAGCTCATGTATATCTTGGTTGAGCAAGAAGCAGCCTATTATGGCCACTTCCAATTGTGAGGCTGAATATACGACAGCTTTCCCAATGACTGTTGAGTGTGTGTGGCCCAGATGCCTTATGGTTGATTTGGGTGTTGGTCAATCTTTTGCCGCCACCCTCTTCACTGAAAATCAGAGCACATTGGCAATTGTGAGGAACCCTATGTTCCATGATTGCACTAAGCACATTGAGGTGCATCATTATGTCAGGGAGGGGTTCTTTGCTAGAGAGATTAGCTTGGCATATGTGCCTACGTAGGAGAACATTGTAGACCTTTTCATGAAGGTCCTACCTAGGGAGAAGTTTGAAGCTTTTCACAAAGCTTTGGGCTTACTTCCTTTTGTGGATTGATTCCACATAGCTTGGCACTTCCTTATACATGAGTGCCAGCTCCTTGTTCACTACATCACTCTGAGGGGGGATTTGTTGATATATTTAGGTAGTGATGTGTGCGAACACACTAGGACCGTTGGGGCACTTTTCTCCCTCTGCTTGTATATATGCCTATTGCCCTAACGGGTTACTTATCTTTGTACATTCTAGTGGTAATACATTGAGTATTGTGTGTTGTGCTCCAAGATTCTTCTTCTTCCTTGTGTTGTTCGCATGCTTCCGCAGACCTCAAAACTCCAACATATCGTAGATAAATGGATTTACAAAAGGAGCAAGAATATAAGCACTTCTTAAATTATTCTCCAAATTCACACACTTCAACTACCTCTAGATATAATTTTGAATGCAATTTGTGCTTGATTAGCCAAAAGAGAGGCATGTTTGGAAATGCCACGAGGTCTTGATGAGTTCTAGAACCTAGTCTAGGTAGAACCTTCTTTATCAAGACCATTTATAGTTGGTTCATGTTTGAAAACCTTTTCAATCTCTTCATTGCACAAAACACAAGAATAACAAAGCAAAAATACTCGAAATGATCAATTAGGGAATAGAAGATAGGTATATGACTCTCAATCCCTCAATCACGTGCATAGGGATACCATTAAAGTTTGAAAAAATAAGTGACAAAGGAAAAAGGAAAACTCTAGAAGAACTCTATTCAAAATGAAAAAAAAAAGTATTCTTACATGTAAGATGGGATGCCGGCTTGTATTGGACCCCATCTTATACCATCTTTTACAAAAAGTAAATATTTTTACAAAGATGAAAAGACCTTTTTTGGGATTTTTTCTACCTAAGCTAAAAGTGATTATCATAAATCCACCAAGTTATTCTTCCATATCTCAATGATTGTAAAAAATTATGTCCCTATTCTTATCTTGCCCTCTTGCTCTTTTTTTTTTGCGTGAAAACATTAGGATGGATTATATGCACAAATATACACACTCGGGTTAGAACCTGTATTATACCCACAAATGTACACCCCTTTAAATAACTTATCAAAATAGATCCAAATAGGAGCTTTTTTGGGGACTACAAAGTGCATTACAAACGGCATAGCTAAGGACAAGGGGGGAGAGAGATACATATTTTATGATTTGGTGATACAAGGAGAAAAGGGAAAGCTGATAGTAGGCTAACAGCCCCAAGATCTACCATTGTTTTTTTATATGACGGTTGAAACCTAGAACAAAGTCAAATTCCTTATTTTTACTTTCATGATTATTATGGTGAATGTGGATGTCTTGAATGTCTTCTTGGAATAGCCTAGTATGGAAAAGAAGCCTATTTGAGCCTTTTTTTGTGGTCATCTTACAATAAGTGAAGCCATCAAGCGCGCTAAGTTTATACATCTCAGTTATTATAAGAAACTAGACCATTTTGTACACGTGGCCTACTGATCCTTGGAGGAGATATTTATCGGGTGTGTGAGAGAGTGAGGAAGCATGAATAGAAGTACATAGAAGATTGAAGAATGAGATCAACACTCTAAGAAAAATGATGGCTGGAGGAGGTCTCTATAGCCTCAATCTATGATCAATAATATGCAAATGAGTGAAGTGAGAGCTATAATTAATAGACCCCTACGTACTATGTACCACCACATATGAGTATATCGTGTATATGTGGTTATATGGGGAAAAACCCTTTAGCAAGCGCTAGAGTAAAAAATGCCCATGTATAAGGAAACGGTTCACATCAAGGCAAACACAAAAATGTAACAACCCCTCTATAGGGAATAGGGAATGATGTGAACACATAATGATGTGAAGCTTGGACTGCCATGGAGATCATCACATCGAGATCGTCACAGATGAAGAAACACAAAAGTTCCATGCAGAACTGCTCGTGCTCGGAGAGGGGAGGCCATTGCCTTGTTCAGTAAACAAGAGAGACTCCCGCTGGTGAGCGACATCAACATAGGCTACCTGCATCTACCCTCGGGGAGACTCGAAAAAGAGAGAAGACGGATTTTGCAGCTATGGCCTATCGCCGACGGTGAATGACGAAATTGAGCAGTGAAGATGAAGGCCAATAGAGGAGGCAACAAGCGTTGAGTATCTCTATTATTGAGTTGGGCTTCATATACGCAATCGCCTGTGTTCTTCCTTGTTTCTACCATTCGCAACAATGCCTTCTGATCATGAAGGTCGTTTGGCGCACAGAGGCACAGGTCTTGGAGCTCCAGCGAATGAACTTGAACCCACCATGGCAGTAGTTGAGGGAGGTAATACAGGCAGCAAGGCATTTGGTCTCCCTCTAACGAGAGAGAGAGAGAGAGAGAGAGAGAGAGAGCATTGCTCTCTTGTGTGCGCAATCGAAGGCTCAGAAGAGCCTCTTTGAAGCCATCGCCGCTCAGATGAGAGAGAGTGTCTGTGCACAACACTTGTGCATCCATATGCTCCTCTCTGGTGCAAGCGACTGCCATTTGAATCTTTGCATACTAACATAGCAAAGACACAGATAGGAGAATGAGGGAACATCAAGGATAATATTGTTTCTCTCACGAATCATTTTTCCACCATACTCTCTTTGTTCTCTTTGTTAGAGAGAGAAAAACGTGTATATATATATATATATATATATATATATATATATATATATATATATATATATATATATATATATATATAGAGAGAGAGAGAGAGAGAGAGAAAGAGAGAGAGAGAGCGAGCCACGATTCTCCCTAGAAATTGGTGGTTACTTTTGGATATCATTGACATCATTGATGATGACTACTATTGAGCTCAATCAATGGTGGTTGGGCCTCTCGCCTCTTGAGGCGGGGGCGAGGGTTCAACCCCTGGCAGCAACATGTAGGGACATTTGAATCCTGGAAACTGTTGTATGTGGCTATTGGCCACCGTTTGATCATCTTTGCGGTAGTTGTGACCGCCGTTTAACCCAGTCTTGTAAACCCCTGTTCTTGTGGGATAAAGGGGGTCCCATGGGTACTATGCCCTTCCTTGTACAATTGCAATTTCAAAGTTAAAGTCCGGGGGAGTAGGCCTCGGCCGAACCTCCATTTAAAAAAAAAAATGAGACTACTATTGAGCTCATTTTTTATAAAATGCATTTGGGTCTTCATTTTTCCAAACACAATATACCACGTGCATCCCTTCATATAAGGATCATATCTATCTCTCTCCCCAATACATTTTTTGCATTCCGTTGACATGAAATTCTCAACCAATTTTTAATGCCCCCTACCTCGTAACGATAAGATCCTCAACCAATTTTCAATGTCCCCTACCTCGTAACAATATCCTTGGAAGATATTTAAAGTTCACGGTTTATATGTCCTTGGAGTGTTGGTACAAAACTACATCATCTCTTTCTCTCTCTTGTATTTTAAAGGATTGTTAAATCCTATAAAGTTCAAATTCTCTCTTTGTAGCACTTCATTCAAGAACCCTCCTTTGTAATCCACAACTAAGCCATTCTTTTATACTTTTCAAGGGTTGTAATTCCACACAAGGTACTAAATCTTGTATCTAAGACCTTAGGATACGAACCCTCAATTTTTGCAACACTTTGGCACTAAGTGCCCTACATTTTCGAACTTAAGAAGTAATACAGTAATAAAAAAGATTTATTGTGTGTGTGTGTGTTTGGGTTGGCCAATCGAAGCCAACCAAGGATCTCAAAGTATTTATATGACTACCCTAAGCACTCCTATCTTTAGTGCCGATTCCATCTATCTTTGCAAGCGTGGTGATTGATTTTTTGAAGTTTTAACTTTCTTCAAGGGTTGCATCATGTCTATCATTTGTAGCACAACTTCATCAAGTATGTTGTACTTATCATCATTCATGCCTATGTTCATATGTTGTACTTATCATCATTCATGCCTATGTTCATATGTTGTACTTATCATCATTCATGCCTATGTTCATGCCAAAAGAGGAAAGGTTGCATGGCACAAATTATAATTTGTGGAAGAATAACATCATAGCTTATTCATACACAAATCTATTATATAAAGTTGTAGATGCTATAGAACTTGAAACTGACAACAATAGCAATCCCATTTCATGGAATGTATGGGATGTTAAAGATAAGCAAGCCCTAGGGAAACTATTGTTAGAATGTGATGAGTTAACAAAAGGGCATATTACATCTTGTAAAACTTCTCATGAAGCTTGTAAGATACTTCAAGATTTGTATGAAGACAAGGCTCCATCAATAATTAAAACCCTAGACATAGAATTCCATAATCTAGTAATTAGGATCCAAGATCATATCAATAAAGTCATTGCCATGTTTGAAGATTATCAACACAAACTAGAATTATGTCTCAGGAAATTTTTGAGTGAAGATGTGGCTATTAGACTTATAAAAGAACCCCCCAAGTCATATGAGATATTTTTCATGATTCTCTACGATACAGGTCAAGCCTTGACTTGGGAAGAAGTACAAATATTTTTGCTCCTCCACAACTCCTGTGCATAGACTTCAGCATCTCAAGAAGTAGCTCTAAAAGCTAAAGGACCTTTCAACAAGCCAAAGCACTCTAGACATCAGTCTAGGGATTCCTCTAAGCAAGGTTCCAACAACTCATCCAAGAAGTTCACATGTAACTATTATGGGAAACCAAGACATCATGAAAATTTTTGTTTTAAGAAGAAGCATCTACATCTAAACACCAATCTAAGTAATCCACATATACGTCTCATTGTTCAAGCAAAGACATATTCATATCAATAGAAGCTAATGTTTTGATAACTTCTACCTCATCACAAGAATGGATAATTGGTTTGGATCTACCTCCCACATGTGCGAGGATCATGAGTTCTTTTAGAAGCTAGAAGTCCACAAAGGAGAAGTCTACTTAGGAAACAACAAGAGGCTCCTAATAAAAGGTAAAGGCAAACTATAGATTATGAATCATAAAGGAGCATGCAAAGACCTATCAAATATAGTCTTTTGTACCAAATCTTTGCATGAATATCCTCTCAGTCAAAGACATTCTTGATCATCATAATAAATTCCTCTTTGACAACACATCAATGAAATTTATTGATCCTAACACTCAAGACATAATAGCCCAAGGCATCGAGGACAAAGGCTTATACAAACTTTCCTACTTTCTCACTAAGGAATCAATTTCCACACTTCAGCACCAGAGATATGATCGTACATGCTACCTAATGAGCTCTCAGCATCTCGGTTGGGTAAGGGATTACCAAAGCTTGGTCAAGTACAAGATGTATGCCAAGCTTGCACTCAAGGAAAGCAACATGAGGCTCCTGTACCAAGAGATGTTTCGACCCAAGCAAGGAATCCTTTAGCCCTTGTCCACACGAACCTCTATGGACCTATGAATTCAACATCATTAAGTGGATAAATCTACTTCTTATCTTATTAGACGATTACACTAGATACAAATGGGTGTATTTTCTCAAATCAAAGGGATATACTTTCTCCAAATTTAGATAGTAAGTCTATCAAGTTAAGAACAAAGCATCCACTTTAGTAAAGACTCTTGGATCAGATGGAGGTGGTGACTTTATCAATCATGACTTTGATAACTTCTTGAAGCAAAAAGGCATCAAAAGACAAGTTAGAGAGCCTCATGCTCCATCTCAAACTAGATTAGCCAAAAGGAAGATCCACAATGTCATGGAGATGGCAAGAACCATGCTTCACAACAAAGAATTATCTTTTAAATTTTGGGCCAAAGCAATACACAATGGTGTACACATCATCAATAGAGGCTTCACAAGTGCAATACATAATAAGATGTCATTTGAATCCTACTATAGATGAAATCTCAATGTTAAATAATTTAGATCTTTTGGAAGTGAAGCATTTGTACATGTGCCTAAGGAAGATCAACACAAATGATCATCTATGCCTAAGAAACATCCATTCATTGTGCGTAGAAAATATTCTAAGGCATATAGATTGTATGATATGGAAAACCATTCCATCACTATTTTAAAAGATGTAATCTTTGATGAACCTTTAAAGTACTCAACTAAAGATCCAAACTCAATTTCTAGTTCAACCATCTATAGCAACAACTTCAGAACAATCTAGAAGATCTCAAAGACTCATTGGGAAGCAACAACAAGAACAAAGTCACTAGGTAAATTATGCTCTCATGCATCAGATTCAATGATTTCTAGAGCCTTCCAACTTCAAAGAAGTTCAAGGCCAACCAGGTTAGGAAGAAGCTATGCAAATAGAGATAGGTGCAATTCAAAAGAAGAATAATACTCAGATACTTGTACAAAATCCTTCTAATCATCAAGTTATAGGAGTCAAGTGGGTGCATAAATTCAAGTACAAGTTGATGGAACTTTGGAAAAATACAAAGCATGACTTTCAACAAATGGATATAAGAAAATGCATGACATTGGCTATGAAGAGATATTTGTCCCTATTGTAGAGTTCACAATTGTTAGAGTCATTCTTGCCTTAATTGAACACTTCAAATGGCCCATATACCAACTAGATGTAAAAAGTGCTTTCCTTAATGGTGATCTTCAAGAAGAAGTATACATGGAACAACCTGAAGGTTTTCAAATCAAAGGAAAGGAAGATCATGTCTACAAACTTCACAAAGCACTTTATGAATTTAAGAAAGTCCCATGCACCTAGTATGAGAAAATATGAAAGTTCTTTGAAGACAAAGGATTCATCAAAGCAATATGATGCCAACCTTCGCATCTATTAGAAAGAGTACATAGTTGCAATTGTTCTTTATGTAGATGACTCAATTTTGATAGACTCATATGATGATTGCATCCAATTTATCATCTAGCATTTTCACTTTCAGTTTTCAATGACTCATCTTGGCTTGCTTAACTACTCCTTAGGCATGGCAGTTTGGTAGATAAAGCATGCACATTCTTATCCTAGAAGAATTACTGATCTGATATAGTTTGTAGGTATAACATGGACCAATGTCCATCAGTATCTACACTACTTGATCCCAACATCAAGCTTGCACTAGAGGAAACAGCATCACTCGTGGATGTGCATGATTATTGATAGCTAGTTGGCTCTTGAATTTACCTAGCCAAAACCAAAACAGACATTGCCTATGCAGTTGGCATACTCAACCAATTTGCACATCAAAGTCATCAAATACATTGGCAAACTTCTCAGAGATTACTTTGATAGCTTGACCTCACCTGACATCATGGTCTTTGGTATAGAAGGAGCATAGATCTCATTGGATATTATAATTTACATTGGGCTAGTGACATTGATTCTCAATGGTATATGTTTGGGTACATATTCATGCTTGGCTCCACACCTATATATTGGGCAAGTAACAAGAAGCCCATAGTTGCTTTATCATCAAAAGAGGTCGAGTACTGAGCATCCAGCTTTGAAACATGTGAGACCATATGTCTTTAATGCTTATTATTCAACATTGGTATTTTACAGTATACACCTACATGCATCCCCATTGAGAGCCAGCTAACCTTGGCTATTATCAAGAATATAGTACTCCCTTAGAGAACCTAATGGACATGTTTGTGAAGGCTCCACCTCCATTTCTGCTACAATGCTTGGTGGACCCCTCAGGAGAAGCTAGGGAGAACCTAATGGACATGTTTTTCATGAAGGCTCCATCTCCAGTTTTGCTCCAAGGTACCCCTCAAGAGAACCTAATGGACATGTTCATGAAGGCTCCACCTCTAGTTATGCTGCAATGCTTGGTGGACCTTTACATCACTCAGTTGGTCCAGAATGGACTTGTATGGTGGGTATTGATCAAATGAGTTCACCTCCTTTGTTTCCATTTGTATCCATATGAGTGCATCTCCATTTTGCATCTAGGAGACACTCCATTTGGGTACCTTGCGTGCATTCTCCTTCATGCAAAATTATCCCACATGTGAAATACTTTGCAAAGCCTTGTCTATATAATGAAGAACTCTCCTCCACTTATTACTTGGTTAGAATCTTGGAGAGCATGGCAAGCTCATTTTTAGTCCATGTGAGTTTAACCTTTTGTCTATTCGCTTTCACTCTCTGACACTCTTTCATTTTATGAGTACACTCTTCTTTAATTAAATTTTCTTCCACTTGTGTACACTCTACAAATTCACTCAAAAAGTTAGTGAGAATATGTTTAGGTGCATCAATCTCCATACATAGATCCATCAATAGGCATCTACGCCATATACACTCCACTATAGTTGTGAATCTTGCCCTCTACTCAACTTCACAACTCAATGTGTCCACAGTAGAGGCTTCTTACTCAACCAAGATATGCATGATCCTCCAATGAAAAAGCAATTATCACTAGTAGACACTCATTTATCATACCAACCAACCCAATCACTATGTGTAAAAGCATCTAATCATGGCTAAGTATCTCTACCATTCAAGAGATCCAAACTCAAAGTGACTTCTAAGCACACATTTTACCATTTGTCAATGATTAGTGCTAGGGCTATGCATGAATCCAATCAACTAGGAAATTTCATGTTTTATGTCTGGCCTTGTGTTACATGCATATATCAAACATCCCACAACTTGCAACTAAAGAGAAGTATGAAATGCATCATTTGCATCCTCAATTCATAACCTTAATCCTGTTTCCATTGTTTTTTAGATAGGCTTGAAATCCTTAAAAGAAAAAAGTTGAAGTAGTTTCTCAATATAATTTGCTTGATGCATAAAAATTCCCCACTCAACGAATACAAACAAGATGCCAAGATAATACTCCCAAAGACCAATATATGTGACATCAAAAGTATGTTGCAAATTATCCATTAGCATGCCAATTTTCTCATCATGTACTCTCAACAATTATACGCATGCCGATTTCTTTCTTTTTTTTATTATGCTTGGCAAGATTTCTACATTCATCAATGGTATGTGTAGCCTTTTGAAAATACTTGCATCCCTTCTTCTTTTGTATATCACCATGAAGAGAGGAAGAAGTGGCAGAGGAAGATTGAGGCTTTGGTTTTGATGAACCCAAAGTTGAAGCATACTTGCTTTTACCCTTTTGTGTAATAACAACTGCTTGTGTTCCCTCAAGCAAACCGCTTCTGTTCACTCTTGATTGATCTTCTTGCAAAGAGGAGACAAAACCTCATAAAAAGTATAAATATTTGGATTTCCTTTGACAACCAAAAAAAGTATAGTATCAAAGTATTGAAAAGATTCTGATAATCCATTGAGTAATGTAGAAATGAGTTATGCATCTAGAATGATTTCATGAATTGCTCTTTTAAATCCTGAACGCGTGTAACATATAGATCGACTGACTCATTTTTAGCCATACATATTTCTTCAAGTTGATAACTCAAGTAAATGACATGTGCTTCATTATGCATGCCATACAACTATATACCAAGCTTGTCTTGAAGTAGTGCATGATCGAATGTGTGGAGCTATATGTCACTTCACAAAAAGGGAAATCAATGCATGAGCTTGAGCATTCGTTCCATCCCATCTAAGTTGCTCATGTGTAGGTGAAGAAGGCATAGTCATTTTACTTGAAGAAGAAAATGAATTTACGATGATAGGCTACGTAGTAGAAGAACCGTCAGGTTGTTTGTCAACATCCACCCGTATGTTCCATGGTTGCTTTGCAACAAAAACATGCTTTGTCATGTAAGATCATACTATAAATTTGGTCCTATCAAGCTTATCCTCAGATTCAAGCATGCCAAACAAGTTATTGTTTCTTGAGATTGCACCAAAGAACTCAAAAGTAGCAATATATGAACTTCAACATAGATCAAATGCAAGCTCAAATTCATATCACAATCAATAACTCTAATGGTCATTTCGACTGCATGAATGACTTGAAAAGGAGGGTAAAATCCTATTGCACCTTGCAAAAATATTCTTTGAGCACTAAACCTTGTACTTCTATGCCCCAAAATCAATTTGCATTGTTAAAAGTGCACGTGATGATGGACAAAAAAAGCAAGAGGTTGAGAAGGAGCTAAACTTACTCTGATACCACCATTGGGTGTGTGAGAAAGTGAGAAAGCACAAAAAGAAGTACACAGATGATAGACACAAAAGTAAAGAGGTTGAGAAGTAGCTAAACTTGCTCTAAGACCACCATTGGGTGTGTGAGAAAGTGAGAAAGCACAAATAAAAGTACACACGATGGTGGAGAAGGAGATCGATACATCAAGAAAGTGGATGGCTAGATAAGATCTCTATAGATCTATGATCAATAGTGTGAGAATGAGTGAATTGAGGGCTATAATTGAATCCCTAAGTACTGTGTACCACCACATATGAGTATATCATGTATATGTGGTTGAATGGGGAAAAAAAATATAGCCAACCCTAGACTTAAAAGTGCCCGTGTATAGGGAAATGATTGACATCAAAGCTACTCGAGGGACACATAAGTGTAACAGTATTATGGAGGTGTCTTTTTTCTCCTTTTTTATGCAATCTTCTTCAGAATTTGAATAAGGTGAATAGAAACCATAGGCTTTGAAACATTAAGGTAGTCTTTGGAGTGCAAAATAACATGGATAAGTAAATATTTCAAAACATTAACCTGGATGACCCAACCCTATTAAAATTAAAAATTATTTCTTTTTCTCCAAATAAGGAAGATAATCTTAGAATGTATGAAGTTCTAGAGAAGGAAGCCAAGGAAAAGGTTCTCTCCTAGAAGAACTTCGTTCAGAGAGAAGGGGTTTGGGGGAAGTTATTTCCAAATATCCTACAAAAAGCAACAATAATTTTGAGAGTGATTCAAGAAGAAAAATGTGTCAATTCTTCAATAGAGTTGGAAAGGGACAATAACCATCTCAAATCCCAAGCTTAAGTGCTTTGGAATTGTTTGAGAACAATTTATCCTAAATTTTCCATACAAAAACAATTTCTTTATAATTGTTACCATAAAACCAAATGCAATTGAATCATTAATTCCATTTCACAGTAGACCATCCGAGATTCCACTTTGCATTAAGGGAGAAGGTAAGGGTTTTACATTCAAACTTTTTCTTAAACATGCTTTGCCACTAGTTTTGGAAGGTCGATTGATACTAGGGACAATAAGAGAGGAGAAAGGGGACCAAAGGAGGAGAAAATAGGCAAGGAAGATTTTGGAAAATTCATGTAGGCAAGAAGATGCAAGCATCTGCAACTAATGCTCAAGGAGAGAGGAATAGGTATTGATGCCTCTTTTGAAGATTAGCCGATCCTAGGCTTATCTTTTGGTAGAGGATTAGAAAAGGGGCTAGACCAATACAAGGATGACTTCCACTCATCACGGAGAGGCAGGAGGTTTTGTATCCTTGTTTGGATGAACCAAGGGTTCCAAAGGCCTTCGGGGAGAGGGAAGCACTTACACATTAAGCCAGCCAAGTTAGGTGGACAATGGGGAATTCAAAGCCAATCATGGGAGGAAAGAGCCAACAAAGTTCTTGATGAGACAACCCTAATCATTCTTAGAGTTCAAGGGTCTATAGATCTACTTAGGAGCTAGATTAATGCAAATATGACTAAAATTGAAAAGGTCAAGAACAAAAGTTTCCTTATTGATTCTATGAATTTTGTGAAAGGAAAAGCAAGATCTCTAGATAAAGTGGTTGAAAGCCAAATGAAGAAGTTGTGCTGATAGATAGGGGGCCTCCAACAAGAGAGAAAGGTAATGATCGAAGGGGAAAGATAAATTTTATAAACAAAGGTCTTGTGTGAGAGGCTAGCAGCTAGTGAGGACCAATAATTGTTTTTAGAATGGAATTTAGCCATTATCCATTTCCATCTATCTATGGGTTTAACATGAAAGCCCATAAGAATGCCAAGGAGTTAGAAGGTAGTGGCATTATGGATCTATTGAAAATCATAAGAGAGGATGGGTATAGGAGGGCTATGTTTTAGGTTTTCAAATGGGTCTTGAACTGATGAATGATCGATAAACATAGTTTTACATGGAGATAGGGTGGGCATGATTGACAAATCTAATACCCTTTATGAGAGGGTAGGAAAGGAGGATCCAGTAAAGGTTGTCTACAACTTTGGGAAAAACAAGGGGGGGGCAAAGGGAAGGAGCTTTGAAGGTTGCAAGAGACATAAGAGATGAATAGGGATCCGAAATCCATGTCCCTCAAACTCGAGATGATAAAATCCCAATCGATCTTTTCATAAGCTTTATAAAATTCAATCTTAAGGAAGGTAAAAGCATTACCCCAAAGGACAACTTGTTCCATGCCTTCGTGAAAGGAAAAAATGACACCAAGAATTACTTCCTCTGAATAAATACCTTTTGCCTGTAGCTTATGAGATCATCCATTTGAGAGTCAGTTCTATCATCCAGAACTTTGGAAAAGATTTTGAAGATGTTAGGAAGATAAGTTATAGGACACCAATCAAAGATGTGAATTTTAACATTATTTTTGTGAATAAGATTAATTACACTTATGTTAAAGGATCCCTAAAGGAAACCTCTTTTGATTTCTATATTCCAAATCTTAGAAAGAAAGAGGGGAAGATTAAATTGATAACACTGAGTGGTGATTTCAGTAGGGATGCGATCAAGACTAGATGTTTGATCTTCCTTAGATCACGAATAATCTTAGTGATTTCCTCAATAGTAAACTTGAGGTTAAAGAACTTAGCAAGATAATGGGAGACAATTGAGGATCTTATGTTAGAAATGAACTTATTGTCTTCTAGAACTTTGGGGAAAGGAGATGGGGTGAGAAGATTAAAGAAGAATGCGATCCCTCTACTCAACTTCCTTGACGGTAACACCTACCATGTTTTCAAGATTGGGGACAAAATCTTTAGCCTTTGACATTTTAAGGATGTAAAACATTTCAAGAAAAGGCTTATTCCAATGCGTATCCCACAAAAGATTGGAGCTATTTGCTAACTCTTTAGCTTCCTAGACCTCAATCACCCTCATTTGATTTCTAAAAATTTATAGGAATTATGAAGATATTACTGTTAAGAGCCTTTTCTTAGGCTACATAATTAAGGGTGATATCGGCCTACATATTATCTCTATGGTCTTTGTTGAGTTTGGAATATAAATTTCTTATTAACTTAGTAATCCAGGTCCACTGAACCTCAAGAGCACGATTACAAGATAGGAAATAATCAATATGAAGAGAATGGGCTCTTTAATCGAGTTAAATGAGAGGAGAAAATGACTAAGATTGGGCCATCCACTCAAAAAGGGATGGGGAGAATGTTTAATTCTAGAGAGGATAGGAGGGTGGCTAGAGGCCATAATGGTGTTAAACATTGTAGAACTTAAAGTGAACCAGTCATTCTGAGAACCACATATTTCTATAAGAGAGATGGGATGCCTCTTTAACCTATGATGGAAGGCAAGTCTTTTGAAATGTTGGACATTGGCTTTATTGGACCAATAGATCCTCTACCAAAGGATCCCATGCTTAATATATCATTCTAGCCACCAACCATGTGACTAAGTGGGTTGAATCCGAATCCAAAACTAAGGATGATTCTCATACCATATCCACATTACTATTTGAGCATATCTTCATAAATTTTAGACTTCCAATTGAGATTTTTAGTGATATAGGAATAAGTTTCATTAGTGAATTAATTTAAAGTCTTCTCACCAAGTTCCTCAACACACATAAGAAATATGCAGCCTATCACCTATTAGCCAATGGGCAAGTAGAAATTTCTAAGCAATTCCTTTGTATAGTGCACAGAAAACTCGTAAATAATGGAAGGTTAGATTGGTACAAGTAGTTGCATTACACAATCTGGGCTTATAAAGTCTCCTATAAGACATCTTTAGTTGCAAGTCCATTGAACTTAGTCTATGGCAAAAAAGCAAAATTTCCAAGTTATATTTTTGGTGCTTATTCTTAGAGTGGTCCAAGGATAAACATGCATGGGACATGAACTGTTAGATCTACTAGATAGTCTAGAAAAGCTACACAAAACTCAACTCGGAGCTATAGCTAGCATATATGTGGCTAACAAGTCAAAAAGCCTACTTTGATGCACACATCAAAGATAAGAAATCGCAAGAGGTATGCCTCATGTTGGTCTATACATTAAGGAAACATTAAAAGAAGTTACAAAATAGAGGCTATGGACCACTAGTGATTCATAGGAGATCACCTAGTAGTGTTTTACAACTTGATTCTTTACAAGGAGAGGTAATTCCCGATTATATAACTGGGTGTAAAGTTAAAATCCACCAAGAAACTCTCATCAATGAGATATTGCACCAACTATAGAAAGCCAAAGATAATAAAGCAAAATATCTATACATAGGCCAAGAAGTTCAACAAGAAGCATTGACTCAAATTTGAAGATGTAAATTGAGACAACAAGAAGATTGTGAGTATATCGATAGACAATAAGATATTCCTATGGGAATATGTGAGGTTGATGATCCTTCCCATTGGTTCACTGATTGATGAATATACATTTGGGCTTCACTACGGCATTGACCCTTAGTGCCCTTAAAAGTTTTCATAGATACAAGAGGTATGAACATGGATGAAAGGGGTGCTTGTGAAAAAGGGAAAGGGAGTCAGGGTGAGGAGAGTGTGTGAGGAAGTGAGGAAAAAATAGGAGGTGTGAGCTAATAGGTAAAGTGTGAAAGAGGGGGTGTGAGTGTGTGCTTGTTTGGGGTAAGTGCATATGAGAGTGATAGGGAGCGAGTGGGAAGGAGTAAGATAGAATATGTGTGTAGTTATATGTATGAGAAGGTGTGTGTGAGTATGTGTATGAAAATGTGCATGTAAGATTATAGGTGTGGTTGTGCGAGAAAGAAAGGAAGTGGGAGAATATATGAAATGGTGAGAGAGAGAAGGGACAAGATGTGCTTGTAGGTGCATGAGTGTATGTGTGTGAGACTAGGGGAGTTACGAGAGGAAACCCTCAAAGATCGGATCTCCGTGTGCATGTGTATTCAGGCTTCCATCCCCTCCCTCTACAAAGACCTTTGAGTGTAATTACAGGCAATTCAAAGGATTTAGGCAAATATAATTGCAAGTATCTACATCTTTTCCTTAGGTATAGGACCTTATCATTTTGGCAATCCTACTCGGGATCCCAAAGGAGAATACCTTCGAGAGCAATTTTGGATTTAGAGCAAAATAAATTGGCATAGTACAAGTAAATTGAGCAAAACATAAGCGTGTGTAAGGCATTTTTCCTTGGGTTTAGGACCTAACAATCACCTTTCATTCCATCACACAAATTCAGTCCATTTCATATCTTTTCATCCTCCTTTCCTTTAGATCAACTACACATTTCATCATCATATTAATCACCTCCACCTTCATCTCATCCTATCATTCCATCATCCCATCATGTCGAAGATCTACATGTTTTATCCCTAGTTCACTCATGCATTATAACAAAAGGAGAAGGAAAAGTGGCACCATGCATATTGGATCACGAGCAAAGGATCAGATTCTCATGGCAATAGAACCGCATGAAGAACCACAACTAGAAAACCAAGCACGAAAAATGGTAGATAATGCCATTCTACCTATGACATAGGAAGAAGATGAACAAGCAAAACCTCTAGAACAAGAATAACCCAAGATAAGAGAGCAAGTTTGAGGTGTGTAAGATCACGTATCTTACCGGAATATACCTCCTCTCGATTCAAGTGATGTATTCCCGATGTTGTGCACCTATTCATCAAGTAAATGGCATTTGTGGTAGCTTCATCCCAATAGTACAATGGTACATTCATCTCGTTGAGCATGCATCTTGCAATTTCAGCAATTTGCCTATTTTTCCTCTCAGCTACTCCTTTTTGTTGTGGTGCATACCTACAAGTAAACTGCCCTTTGATCCCATTCTCTTGTAGAAAATCTGGAAATTCTTTGGAGAAGTATTCTCCTCCACCATCGGACCTTAAGGTTTTGATAGGCCTTCCTATTTCTTTTTCAACATCAACTTTGAATCTTTTGAATATAGAAAACACCTTTGATTTTTGCTTCATAAAAAACAACCATACCTTTCTTGAGTGATCATCAAAGAAGGTGACAAAAATCTATTACCAGACATTGATGCCTCTTGCGTTGGTCCACATACATCCGTATGTATCAAGTCCAAGACATTTGGGGCCACATAATTTCTCCTCTTGAATGGCTGCCTCGTTTGCTTTCCTAGTTGACACGTTTCACATAACTCATGTAGTCCAATGCTATTAAATTTTGGAAGACCTCTTATCCAAGCCACACACGCCCAAGCAGTCACTGTGAAAGGTGCCCTATACTCAGCCTCACAACTAGAAGCGGCCACAATAGGTTACTTCTTGCTCAACCACGATATGCATGAGCTACCAAGCATGAAGCAAGAACCACTCATGGACACATGAGTGTCACAACAACCAACCCAACCAGAGTTAGAAAAACCATGTAAATCTGGCGGTAGTGATCCCCCCTTGGGATAAAACAATCCAAGTAGCCGGGTACCACTTAAGTAGCAAAAGATGCGCTTAATCACCTACCCATGCTTAACACCTAGGCAATGCATGAACCTACTCATCTGTGAGATAGCAAACTAAATATCTGTTCAAATAATGCATAAGTAAATCAAGCATCCAATAGCCTACTAATAGAGAACAACAACAAATGCATCTCCAACATCATGAAGACTCAACTATGAATCTATTTCCATAGGAGTGCAATAGGTTTGGAGTCTTCAAGGCCAAAATGTTGCAATAATGTGTCAATATATTTTGTTTGACACAAAGCTATTCCACCGTCAACTTGCATAGACTGAATGTCCAAATAATGATGCAAATGCCCCAAATTTGACATCTCAAATGAGGCATCCAAATCAGCCTTAAAATCAGCAATATGCTTCTCAGTAGGACCAATGAGTAGCATGTCATCAACATAGACAACAATGACCAGAAGCACATCATTTGCACCCTTAATATATAAGGTGCTCTCAGTTGGACTCTTCTCAAAACCATGTGCAATCAAGAAGGCATGTATCTTTTCATACTAGGCACATGGTGCTTACTTCAAACCATATAATGCATTTCTCAATCTGCACACTTTGTTTTCATGACCTTTCTACACAAAACCATGAGGCTAAAAAACATACACTTCTTCATGAAAGTCACCATTTAGAAATGTATTTTTAATCTCTAACTGATGTACATTCCTACCATAATGAGCTACAAGTGCATATATGCTACGAACAATAGTCATTCGATGTGTAGGAGCAAAGGTCTCATCAAAATGAATGCCTCTTTCTTGGGCATAACCTTTTGCAACAAGCCTAGCCTTATACCTATCAATTGTTCCATCAAGCTTACGTTTCAACTTGCATACCCACTGAGTGCTAATGGCCTTCTTGCCAGGATGCAAGTCACATAAAAAGCACGTACCATTCTTGATAATAGCATCATATTCTGATTGCATAATAGCCATCCAATTTTTTGAATTTGCTTCATCAAATGAAACATGCTCATTCTCATCACAAAGACTAGAGCTAGCCATAGCGTAATATTGTGATGCAAAAGAAGCACTACAAGAGCATGAACGAGTACAATATGACAGATGTGCATCTAATCTGCTATCTTGCAAAGTTTGCACCTACCATTTAGGCATAGTTTTTTGCCTCCTCTATATCAGACCTGTCATCAATAAGTGCATCATGTAAATTTGCATCAGAAATGGAATGATCTACATCATCATGTGGAACCTATAAAGGCTAAAAATTTTCCTCATTTGGACTAGCACTAGATTATCCACCTGTAAAAAAAAGGAAGCACAGTGTCATACACATCTTTGGAGCTAACTGATGTCTCCGTAGTACATGAAACTAATGGCTAAATTGGATCTTCCACAAAAACAACATTAGGAGTAACCAAAATGCATTTAGTCTGTGGGTGATATAGATGATAGCCTTTGCTTTCAGAATTGTACCCAACAAAAATATATTTCATTGCTTTATCATCCAACTTTGTGCATTGTTGTTTAGAAACTAATGCATATGCCAGACAACCAAAGAAATGCAGATGAGCAATAGATGGTGTGCGACCATGCCAAGCCTCATATGGAGTGATATACTACAATGCTTTAGTGGGACACCTGTTAAGTACATATGTTGCACACATAGGTGTATACAACATTATAGACTGATGTTTTATCCCACGTTCAGCCAGAAATGCATTAAAAATCTAAAGATATATATTCCCCTCCCTCGATCAGAAAATCGGGTGCCCATTTGACATGCTGATAGATTTTTAGCCAAAACCAGAAACTATTTGAAGCACATAAAAACTTTGGACTTTGCTTTCAATGGATATATGCATGCATGCCTAGAAAAATTATCAATGAAATTCATGAAGTAAAGGTAGTTCCAAATAGAAGGTGTTTGCATAGGACCATAAACATCATTGTGAACAAGCTGCAATTTTTTAGCTCATACTTAACCATCTTTCGGAAAGGAGGAACCTTGCATTTTTCCCAAAATACAACCTTCACAAACATGTTTATCAAGTGCCTCAAGTTTGGACAAAGAGGACACAATTTCAGATTGTTGTAGGCATAGGAAACTAGCATTCAGATGACCAAAGCGTGCATGCCAAAGCTTTGCATCTATAATAGCATGAGAACATGAATTGTACAGCTGTCATCAACAAATTTCACAACAAAGCCATTCTTGGCTAATGTTGAAACTTATAATATATTTTTCTTGATCCTTGACATAAATAAAGCATCCAATAATATAAACATAAGTAGTAGTCAGAATGATCTTACCAACTCCCATGATAAGATAAGAGGAGTTGTTGGCACATGTGATAGTATTCCATATAATATAGGAGTAGGCTCAAGTGAAGTGAAGAAATTGCATTGCGAGGTGATATGTTTGGTTGCCCCACTACCAAAGATCTGAGCCAATTACGGACATACACTGTTCATGAGAAGATGGTTCATAATTGCAAACAATAGTACATGCCCATTCTTTATTCTTCACAAGATTTGCAGACTTTGATTTGGATGTAGAGGCCTTTGCAACAACCATTCTAGCCTCTTTTATAGCCAGTTTTAGACATCTCTTTATGACATGATCATTTCCTTTACAGTATTTGCACCAAAAAAAAAAAAAATTGTTTTCTATTTTCTTCTTATTTTTGTCATTCTTTCTTGATTGTGCAAAATTAGTAGATTTTTTCTTACTAGTAGATCATCTCCATTTACCTTTGCCCTTCTGACTAGCCAAGAAAGCTTGATTTGCAACATGCATAATGGTAATGTTTTGCTTAGACTATCCTTCTTGCAATAGAATAGAAACTAATGCCCCAAATGTTAAGGCATTTGGATTGCCGTCCATCATCAATTGAAGAGTAGAAGAAAAATTGTTATATGAATCTAGAAGACCATTGAGAATAGTTTGCACAAGTGAATTGTTTGGCGAAACTTCATCAGTAGAAATCAATGGCTCCTTCAAATCTTTTATCTTTGTCAAAAACCTATCCATGTAGTCTCCTTCATTCATGAGCTCACCCTCCAACTATTTTTGGAGGTAAGCAACATGAGCCTCATTCCTTGCCTGATATAAAGTGGTAAGTGTATCCCAAGCATCCTTTGCTATTTTTCAAGAGTGATGTGAGGAATAATGGCATGTTTGGTAGATAAGGATATCAATGCATGTGCATGAGCATCTCTTCCATCCCAACAAAGTTGCTCTGCTGTAGGTGCAGTAGGAACCATATCACGAATAGGAAGCTAAAGATCACCATCTTCAATGCCACCCATATCATCTTCAATAACTGTATTTACAATTGTAGAAGGACATTTTTCAACATCCTACACAATATTCCACAGTCCTTTTGTGACCAATATATGAAACATCATATATTCCCATAATGGGTAATTGGTACCATCCAACTCATCCTCAAAAGCCAACATATGAAATACATCACTACTTTCAGCCATGGCCATTGAGGAAAATACCTTGATGCAAAAAAATGACTATATCTCAAAAAGTTGAACATAACTACCCTATCCAGTTCTGCTAAACCTATAGCAAACTTTGAGGAGCTTATATTGGTGAACTAAAACTTTTATATATGTTTGGCACAAAAAGATGAAATTGCCTACATAGGCACTCCGATAATGCATTTGGAGGCCGAACCAAGCTCAGTTTGCAATTTCAACACCAGAGAGAGAAGACGTTTTAAACTCTTAATCACCCTGGGTAAATTTTCATGCGATTATGAGACTATGACTAGAGGGGTGTTGACAAAGCCCTACATGGTGGTGACCTTCTTTGATACCAATTGTTGGATTTTGAGGTATGCAGAAGCATGCAAACAACACAAGGAAGAAGAAGAAGCTTGGAGCACAACACACAATAGTGAATGTATTACCAAGAGAATGTACAAAGATAAATGACCCATAAGGGTTATAGGTGTACATACAAGCTAGGGGAAAAAATCCTCCTAAAGAGGGAAAAAAGTGCCTGGGGGTCCTACTGTGTTCACACACATCACTACCAAAATATATCAACGTGTGTGTGTGTGTGTGGCTCATACTCCTTTTGATTTGGGTGTTGGTTATCCTTCTGCCACCACCATCTTATTGATAGTCATAACACATTGGTAGTTGCGAGAAACCCTATGTTCCATCTCTGGACATTCATCGGGCAATATATTCTATATTGTGTTTTGCTCCAAGCTTCTTCTTCTTCCTTGTGTTGTTCGTGTCCTTCCGCAGACGTCAAAATCCAACACATTGATGGTACTAAACATAGGAATAAATAAAGCTACTTTAGTTGAAATGATTTATATATGGTTACACATGTATAATCATGCCATTTACTAGTTCTAGGGAATCAAACAATAATTATGGAAATAATTTACCAATCTTCTTTAGCGATTTCAAGAGAATAAAATAATCATCCTAGCCTTTATCTATGCTATGAACTTGTAGAATAGAGATCAACACAAAAGAATTGAATTTGTGAGAAGACTAGGTAGAGTGTAGTTATTGGCTTATGGATGATGAAATGAATAAGCATGTTGTTGATGGAAGGAAGAAGAAAGTCTAGAAGTGGTGAATTTGTGGAGCTCCCTTCATGAAGTCCAAAGACTTTTCTTCCTTTTGGTTTCTAGTTTTTTATTGTTTCTTTTAAAAAAAATGTAATCCCATGCCCAGTTGCTTTAGAAGAAACCATGTATAACCCGTTAACTTACTAATCTTTGAAAATCGCAAAGAAGAGCTCTTGTAATATAGATATTTTTACATTTTACCCACAATCATTTTTGTAAAAAGTGTTACGATAGGGAGGCCAATATAGAAGAACTCATCTCCCTCATTTGTAATATTTTTGGAGTGAATTCAATAAATATCTCTTCTTGAAAATTCGTATTTCATCCTTTCTTGCATTTTCTCAAGTGCTTCCATAAACATGGCATGGTTGAATTTTGAGGGTTTCCCAACCCAATGTATGTCTTGAGCACTTGTTTGCATAATTTTAGGAGCTATTTGCACTTTTTTTAGCACCATTCTTGCATGAAAGTTTGTTGTTGTCTATTAAGTATATGTTTCAAGGTATTTGTTGAATGATTTTGAGCATTTGGCCTACATTTCCCCCTTTCATATTCGAAGCGAGCTATGAAACAATACCAAGATTGTGTAATTTGGTATGTAAAGCCAAAAGCTATGTGTGTTTTTCAGTGCATGTGTATGGGTGGTATTTGACTATGATGCAGATGTTGATTAAGGTTAATCATTCACTTTAAACATCCATGCACACTTACCTCAAGCCTTAGAATACAAAGAGTTCAAGTCTACTCCTTGAATTGATATACTAAAGTGTCATTCTAATAATCTACAACATGGTGGAACATTTTTGGCATGGTTATCAGGGAAAGATCCTTATGTGAGCTTGTGTGATTGTAATATGCTTTAGGAAGCTTAAGTAAGTGCATGTAAGGTAAATGAGCTTGTGAATACTCTTATTCTCTACTTCCTTTTTGTTGGAGTTAGACATCTGCAAAAGCACGCGAATAGCACAAGGAAGAAGAAGTTTGAGCACAATACACAACACTGAATGTATTACCAAGTGAATGTACAAAGATAAGTGACCCATTAGGGTTATAGGCATATATACAAGATGGCGGAAAAAAACCTCCTTAAGAGGGAAAAAGTTTCCCTGATGGTTCTTGTGTGTCCACACAAATCACTACCAAAATATATCGACAAATCCTCCCTAGGAGTGACGTGGTGAACAAGGTGTTGGCACTCATGTATAAGGAAGTGCCAAGCTATGTGGAATCAATTTACAAAAGATAGTGAGCCTAAAGCTTTGTGGAAAGCTTCAAATTTCTCCCTAGGCAGAACCTTTGTGAAAAGGTCTGCAATGTTCTCTTGTGTGGGCACACATGCCAAAATGATCTCTCTAGTAGAGAACCTCTCCTTGACATAATCATAGTGCACCTCAATGTGCTTAGTGCGATCATGAAACATAGGGTTCCTCGCAATTTCCAATGGACTCTGACTGTCACTGAAGATGGTGGTGGCAGAAGACTGACCAACACCCAAATCAGCCATAAGGCATCTGAGCCACATGCACTCAACAATAGCTGTGAAAGCTTTCCTATACTCAACCTCACAACTATAAGTGTCCATAGCAGGCTACTTCTTGCTCAATCAAGATATGATGAGCTACCAAGCATGAAGCAAAAACCATGGGCGGACACAGGAGTGTCACAATAACGAGCCCAATGAGAGTCAAAAAAAGCATGTAAACTTGGCGATAGTGATCCCAACTTGGGGATAAAACAATCAAAGTAGTCGGATACCACTCAAGTAGCAAAAGAATGCACTTAATCACATACCAATGCTTGACACCTAGGCAATGCATAAACCTGCTCATCTATGAGACCACAAACTAAATATCATGTTGATTTATGCATAAGTAAATCAAGCATCCAATAGCCTATTGATAGAGAACAACATCAAATGCATCTCCAACATCATGAAGACTCAACCATAAACTTGTTTCCATAAGAGTGGCAATAGGTTTGTAGACTTTAAGGCCAAATGTTGCACTAATGTGTCAATACATTTTGTTTGAAACAAAGATGTTTGACTATCACCTGCATAAACTTAATGCCCAAATAATGATGCAAATGTCCCAAATCTGACATCTCAACTAAGGCATGCAAATCCTAGCAAATTTTTGCTTACTAGTAGATGAACCCCATTTACCTTTGCCCTTCTGACAAGCTAGGAAAGCTTGATCTGCAACACACATTATGGACCTATTCTGCCTTGGCTAATCTTCCTGCAATAAAACAGAGACTAACTCCTCAAACGTTAAGGCATTTGGATTGCCTTTCATCATCAATCGAAGAGTAGAAGAAAAACTTTGATATGAATCTAGAAGGCCATTAGGAATAGTTTGCATAAGTGAACTATCTGCTAAAACTTCATCAACAAAAGTCAATTGCTCCTTCAAATCTTTGATCTTTTTCAAAGAACTATCCATAGAAGCTACTTCATTGATATGCTCACTCTCCAACTATTTTTGGAGGTAAGCAACACAAGCTGCATTTCTTGCCTAGTACAAAGTGGTAAGTGTATCCCAAGCATCCTTTGCTATTTTGCAAGAGCAAATGTGAGGGATATGTTTGACAAACAAAGATATCAATGCATGGGATTGAGCATCTCTGCCATCCCAACAAAGTTTCTCTATAGTAGATGTAGCAGGAACCAAAGCATGAATAGGAATTTTGAGATCTTCATCTTCAATGCCATCTACATCTCCTTCAATGACTATATTTGCAGGTGTAGTAGGTCATTTTTCAACACCCTACACAATATTCCATTGTCCTTTTACAACCAATACATGGCACATTATATGTACCCATAATGGGTAATTAGTACCATCCAATCTATCCTCAATAGCCAACATACGGAATACATCATTGCTTTCAACCATGGCCATTGACTCAAATAACTTGATGTAGAAAAATGAGTGTATCTTCAAAAGTTGAACAGAACTACCTTGGTGAGCTCTGCTAGATTTGCAATAGACTTCAAGATACTTGTATTGGCAAATCAAAACCTATATATATGTTTGACACAAAGGGATGAAATTTCCTACGCAAGCACTGTGATAGTGCATTTGGAGGCCAAAACGAGCTCAGATCATGATTTTGACACCACAAATAGAAGATGTTTTGAATGCCTACTCACCTTGAGTATGCTTACCAAGTTTCATCCAATTTTGAGATTGCGATTGGAGGGATCTTGACGACACCCTAGATGAAGCAGCAACCTGCTCTGATACCAACTATTGGAGTTATATGTATATGGAAGCACGCAAACAACACAGGGAAGAAGAAGAAGCTTGGAGCACAACACACAACAGTAAATGTATTACCAATTGAATGTACAAAGATAAGTGACCCATTAGGCTCATAGGAATACATACAAGTTGGGGGAAACAACCTCCTAAAGAGGGAAAAAAGTGCTTCGATAGTCCTAGTGTGTTCACATACATGACTACCAAAATATATCAACACTTTCCACTATACACACTCATTCGAGGTGTATGTGTTGATAACTTGCAAATTTAGGGTTAGGTTTAGGAAGAGAATATGATTAAGAAAGAGTTAAGGATTTAAATACATTGATCATTGAAGCTTTTTGTTAATTTTGTTCTTTCAACTTTCTTTGGAAATGGAAAAGGGTGACTATTTGTTATTGATTAACTACAAGAGGTAGGAAAAAACTATAGTAGCATGAGAATATGTAAAGAAAATCAAAGACTCGTGTTGATATATTTAGGTAGTGATGTGTGTGAACACGCTAGGACCGCCGGGGCACTTTTTTCCCTCTTTAGGAGGTTTTTTTCTCCCGGCTTGTATATACGCTATTGCCCTAATGGGCTACTTATCTTTGTACATTCTCTAGTAATACATTCAGTATTGTGTGTTGTGCTCCAAGCTTCGTCTTCTTCCTTGTGTTGTTTGCATGCTTCCGCAAGATGTCTAACTCCAACAATTGGTATCAGAGCAGGTCGTCGCTTCATCTAGGGCATTGTCGACACTCCTCCGGTTGCAGTCTCAGATTTGCACGAAATTTGGTGAGCCAAAGGTATATACCGGTTTTTGTTCGCCAATATAAGCATCTCGAAGTCTGCTACAGGTCTAGCAGAATTCGTCTGGGCAATTTTGTTCAACTTTTTGAGATACAGTCACTTTTTTGCATCAAGGTACTTTGGTCACTGGCCATGGCTGAAAGCAGTGATGTATTCTGTATGTTGGCTGTTGAGGATAAGTTGGATGGTACCAACTACCCGTTGTGGGCTTATATGATGCGACATGTATTGGTTGCAAAAGGACTATGGAACATTGTGCAGGGTGTTGAAAAACGTCTATCACACCTGCAACTGTTACAACCGCAGGTATTGAAGCTGATGCAGAAGGTGTCGAAGATGATGATATTCTGCATATTCTTGTTCGTGCTGCGGTTTCTGCTTCACCTACTGCAGAGCAGATTCTCTGAGATGGTAGAGATGCCCAAGCACATGCATTGATAGCTTTGTCTGTCAAACGTGCCATTATTCCTCACATTCTCTCTTGCAGAACAGCTAAGGATGTTTGTGATACACTTACCACATTGTACCAAGCTAGGAATGAGGCTCGTGTTGCTTACCTCCGAAAACAGTTGGAGAGTGAGCACATGAATGAAGGTGATTCTATGCACAGTTTCTTAACAAAGATCAAAGACTTGAAGGAACAGTTGATTTCTGTTGATGAGGTTATACCAGATAGCTCACTTGTGCAGACCGTTCTGAATGGTCTTCCTAATTCATATCAGAATTTTGCTTCTACTCTTCGGTTGATGATGAAAGGCAATCCAAATGCCTTGTCATTTGAGGAGTTAGTCTCTGTTCTGTTGCAAGAAGATCAGTCCAGGCAGAACAAGTCCATTATACGTGTTGCAGATAAGATCTGTAAATGTTTGGCATGTGCAGTAAATGATTCTCAGGCTATGGCAGATGCAAAGCTTTGGCATGCATGCTTTGGTCATCTGAATTTTGCTAGTTTGCTACACCTGCAGAAATTTGAAATGGTGTCCTCTTTGCCCAAACTTGAGGCACCTGGAAAACATGTTTGTGAAGGCTGTATTTTAGGCAAAATGCATCGTTCATCCTTTCCAAAAGATGGTTCTATTCGGGCTACTCAGAAATTGCAGTTTGTACATAGTGATGTATATGGTCCTATGCAGACACCTTCTTTTGGGAATTATCTTTACTTCGTGACTTTTATTGATGATTTTTCTAGGCATGCATGGGTATATCCATTGAAGGCAAAGTCCAAAGTGTTCATGTGCTTCAAACAGTTTTTGGTTTTGGCTGAAAATCTGTGAGCATGTAAAATGGGCACCCTCCATTCTGATCACAAATTGGGTCCTACACTACTGATGATTCATATTCCATAAGGTTTCTTTGTAACTGATCTCAATCTTCATAGGATATTGTTGTATCATCTTGCGCCTTTGACAACTCTATTCTAAGCAAGGTGACACTCTTTCCTTTAGCGAATATGATCTCCTTGAGCCGTTCCCATGTCTTTAAAGTTATATCTCCATTGATCTCAAAATTCTTACCTACAACTTCAAAGATGCATTCTCTATTCAAAGGTCTTTGATTTGATCATTCATATCATATTTCCCTTGTTTTTGTTGTTATTAAGCTTTTAGATTCTTGAGGCTTTGACACGTCCTTACCAACCTTGAAGTCTCTCTTGAAATTATAGCTCAACATCCTATGGTTCCTCTTGCTCCTCCGTTGAATATATAACACACATAATTATTGTTTCAAGTGTTTGGATGTGTTTGCTTTGTTCACGTTCCACACGAAGTTAGAACAAAGATGGAACCAAGATCAGAAAAATGCATTTTCATAGGCTACACGACGGAGCAAAAAGGATACAAGTGTTACAATCCTAGAACAAAGGAAGTAAGAGTCTCGTGAGATGTGGTCTTTGATGAACTAAGACCACGGTATGAAGATAAAGGAAAGGAAAAGATTTTTGAAGAAGATTGTTATGATTATGCAGGAACAAATCAAAGAGAAGCTCAACAATCAAGCACAAAGGGTTTAGGTCCAGAGGCATCTACATCAAATGAAGAATGTTCAACATGGAGGGGGAGTCATTCTTTGTCTCCAAATTCAACTCATAGTAGAACCGAAGAAGCAAGTGCTACTCTAAACAATGAGATAGATGCAAGTGAAGAAGAATATGAAGAGGTAACCACTCCGAAGGTAAAGCTCAATAGGTTAAAGAAGCAACTTTCTAAAGGAAATGAAAGAAGATCTTCAAGGACAAGGTATCCAAATCAAAGGCTGAGTTATGATAGTTTCATGGCGAAACATTTTGCATACATGATGCAGGTTATCAAAGACAAAGAGCCTGAGACATATGAAAAAGCTTGCACACAAAATGAATGGAAGCAAGATATGAAAGAGGAGATCAAAGCTCTCAAAGATAATCACACATGGGAGCTAATGCCAAAGAAATAAGGTATGAAGATTGTTCCAAACAAATGGGTGTTTAAAGTAAAGAGGAATGCTGATGGTTCACTAGCTAGATATAAAGCTAGATTAGTTGCCAAAGGATCTAAAAAACACAAGGCATAGATTATGATGAAGTTTTCAGCCCTGTTGCAAAGATATGAACAATCAAAACATTAATAGCAATTGGTGCTTCAAGGAGATGGCCATTATATCAACTCAACATCAAAAATGTTTTTGTCGAAGAACTATTGGAAGATGTAATGACAAACAGAATCATTGTAGGATCACTAATCTATGCAAACATTACAAGACCTGATTTATCTTATGTTGTTGGTGTACTTTCTCATTTTATGCAAGCCCCAACAAGTGAACATTTAAATTCAGCCAAGAGAGTGTTGAGATGCATAAAACATACAATTAATCATGCTTCATTTTTCAAGTTTGATTAAGAATTGTAGGTCAAAGGCTTTAGCAATGCTGATTGGGCAGGTTCAAAGGAAGATAGGAGATCAACCTTAGGTTATGTGTTCATGATAGGAAGCAAACCTATCACATGGAACCTACTGTTGCACTTTCATCCATGGAGGCTAAATATAGAGGATTAGCATTTTCCACATGTGAAGCAATGTGGAAAAAGCTTTTGGCTGATCTTGAAGTGCAAGTTGGAACCATCCCTATATACGGTGATAACATGTCAAGTATTTACTTGGCAAGCAATCCTATGTTTCATGCAAGGAGCAAGCACATAGAGGTCCACTACCATTATGTAAGGGAGAATGTATTGAGCAAAGATGTGGAGATAAAGTTCATCAGAACCAAAGAGTAGGTTGCAAATATGTTTACAAAGTTCTTGGATGCTTCTAAACTCAAAGGTTTCAAGGATGTAATAAATTTACAGCACATGGTTGAAGATAACTCCCAAATGAGCTTGAGGGGGAGTGTTGAAGATAAATGTACAAGCTCATTTTCACATGAGCTATGCTTGGATAAATTTACCAAATATAAAGATAAAGGAAAATAAGAGAAAAGAAAAAAAGAAAAAAAAAGTCTAGTCAAAATTCATGATCAGTAAAAGATACAATATCTGCCTTGTAGTAAGTGGCATGTAGTGGGCAATCAAATGAAAGTGGTGAGTTAAGAAGGAGGCACAAACTTCTTCACATGCTCATTGGTTATAAAATTGGAGTGGGAGCACGTTCTAAACAAGGAGAGAAAGAGGCAAGAGCTCCCAATAGTCGGATCTGGTCATTTTGTCATTTTGTCTTCCCATAGACTCCTTCTAGCCACACATCATTTTGTACACAGCTCTGTTGTGAAGCTCATATCTCAGTGTATATGTAACCCTTTCTTGTGTTTAGACACTCATTGGAAAGCTTATCTTGTTTAGTTTCTCTACCTCCAACATCTCCTTCAAAGCCTATATATTCTATGAGATATCAGTCAAATAGTGAAGTCCAGTTGTTTAGCATACCTATGTAGACAAGTAGTCTATTTTGGTCAATTAACTTTCTCAACCAAAATGTACCCAAATTGCTTGGTTTTTAGCTTTTTTGAAAGCCTTTGCATTTAATTTCTCTGTCCTAAATATGTCATTCAAAGGATTTATATTTTGTGAGATATTTATCAGAGAGTGAAGTCTAGTTTTTTAGTATACTTGTGTGCACAGGTGGTCTATTTTGGTCAGTTGGGTTTCCTAACCAAATCTCATCCAAATTACTTGATTTTTAGCTTCTTGGAAAGCTACTTGTGTGCAGTTTCTCTGTTTCACATTAGGAAAAAAGGTGAACCCTGGGTGGGCCTTTTAGCTTAAGGAGTGATTAGTGATGGACCAATCAGAAGAGGGTGGTGGCCACAGTCTATACCCTATAAAATACTAGGCTGAAGGGGGAAGAGGGGACAAGATTCCTCTATGTTCAGGGTTGTCTTCTAGAGAGAGAAGAAATCTTGTAATCAGGCTGGGCCCAAAAATTCAAATTTTTTTAAAAGTTGTAAAACTCATCATAATACCATTAAATGACCTCCATATCACTTTTCAGGGTCAAAAGTGCTATTTTTTACTTCTAATTCAAAATCCGTGCATGTTTGTGAACTAAAAAAGTGACTTTTTTAAAAATAACTCAAAAAACTCTATTTTCCCTCTTCAAACTCCCATTTTCATACCCAAAACCCAAAAAGTCATATTTTTCACCTCTATTCCCTCCATACCATACCACAGAAGGGTTGTTTCTCCTCCTACCATTCTCCCAACTTCTGAAGCAATGACAACAACTCTTACTCCCATGGAAAGCTCCAGAGCTCGTAGGAGACCAAAAGACAAAGTTCACACAATGACGTGCCACAACATCAAAACAATGGAAGGAAGTTGGCTACCACAAGAGTTTTGCAAAGGTGCATGGGTGTACATGCAGCCATCTGGACTTGGTCCTCATCGTGTTCGAGATCGTGGAAATCTGGATCTTCATTGGAAAGGTAAGCTCTTAGGCTTCAAGCAGCAAACACATGGTGGGATGGTTGCTATTGTACAACATGTCTTCACAGTTTCAACCACGAAGTTAGAAGACTCCAATAGAATTAGATATCCAATCCATTGTGAGTATTTCTATTTTTTCAATGCTTCATGGTGTTAAATGTCTTAATTACTCATCTCATATGTTTTTCATTGCTACAGTCATATTTCCTTCTAGTTTAGTGGAAGAGCAACCACTTCATAGTCTTACAGGAACTTTCAAAGAATTACATGCAGACATTGGGGCATTAGTGTTTCCAGATGTACCTCCTGCTAAACTTATTCGTGAAAGGATCTTCTTTTACACTCACAAGTACATTGTTCCTTCCACAGATGGTGAATATGGAAGGTTGGAGATTATCAAAGTTGACTCTCTTCTTAGTTTAGAGTGGCCAAAACCTGATTTTTGGTCCATATCATCTTTCAAGCGTAAGATGGTGATGGACATACATAACTCTTTGAAATTCACACGAGTGTCTAGATCAATAGGTCTTCATTGGACTCTACCAATCCATTGCTTTGTTTTCATATTTCAAGGCATTCCTTTTGTAGAAACTCCTACAATGTTCCTATGTAAAGATATTACATACGAAGCAGTAGAAGGATTGTTTGGGGAAAACTGGGGTTATGTAAAAGGATTGTCAAAAGGGGATAGATATCGTTGTAGAATTGGTGACACAGGTATAGGGTTTCGCTATTTAAAACATCGCACCTCATTGTACATCAGATTTTTTTATGATCGTTGGATGTGTAAACTAGGAGAGTGGATACCTTTGCAAAGCTCGGAGGGATCTTTAGCTTCATTTGAAATTAATGTGAAGTTACCAAACAATGATATGGAGGTGGTTTTAGTTAATCAACATTGGAACTTGGCCAACTTGAGAGAGCACTTACTTATCATGGGATATGATGATCTTCATGATTTCAAATTTTGAATACGAGGGAACAAGGTAAGAGTTGTATTCCATATATACATATAGATATATATATATCTTATTCTATCACTATTGTTCATGATTTGAAAATGTTTTACTCTTTTATGAATTGTCCACAGATTGGAAAGAGATTGGAAGACAAAATCAAGGTTCTTGCAGATTGGAGCATGGATGGAACTGAAATTTCATTGTCATAACTCTTTTTTGTAAAGATATTGTGAAACCTGTAAACAAACCTATTTTTGCAATGAAAAATTTTTCACATTTGCTTCAAGGATATTTTGGCCACATTCTACTTGTATCTGTACATTCTCAAGGTTTTTCTTGAAAGAGCATTCTTATTGTTTATTTTCTTTGATGTGATCTCAAATGTCAAAGTTTTCCTTTCCAAGACTCTTATGTTTTAATTTAAGGAAAAGTCACTTCTATGAAAAAGTGGGACCCATCACTTAAAAATTCTAGAAAAGTTATAAATAGAAGTCATCTCTCCTCATTTCTCACTTTTGCAACTACATTGAGTGTTAGTGCAGTCTGCATTTGCAAGATATGGCTTCCACCTCTATACCTACTAAGAGTGCACGCCACAAGTTTCTAGAATTTTTGGAGGATTCAGATTATAAAGGTCAACATGACCTATATGATCTTCTCTCCAAGGTTCCTGACCTCCATGGAACCGTGCAAATGAATGCCGATGCTTTGGAGGAGCTACTTCAATATATGCAAGTTCATATATTGCGTTTCTCCATCGAAATACCACCATATGATGGAACTTGGGTTCCATGTGACCTTCTCACCTACATTCACAAAGGTGATGAGGCATTTGCAAAACGATTGAAACGGTTCCAGGTAATTGCAGAGGAAGCAGGGCACCTTCTTGATGAAACTGTGCCACTTATAAGGAAATTGAATAGGAAACGCAAGATGGGTGCAAAATATCTTTCATTCATTGCTGCCACAATTTTCTTTGTGAATGAGGAACCACAACCAATTCCTCATGAGATCCCTCATCTTCTTATAGGTGGTTTTGTCGAGGATAAAAAGGAACCACCTCAAGAACCCTTGAATCTCCTATTAGAGAGAGAAGCTATTGAGAAAACTTATCCTCTTGGTGTGGATGATAAGTTGAAAGAAGTGTCTAAGCCATCCACCTCTTCGGAGCTAGAAGCAACTATTCCAGAGGTGGAGATTGAAACTTTTTCAGTGGTTCTTGTCGAGGGACAAGAATATTTGTTTTTACATGATGTAGAGAAGGCATTTGGGCTACGGCTTGATGAATGCCTAAGTTTGTTTTGTACTTTGTCAGAGTGTCCTTTGGATAGTACCTCTGACTTGTTGGAGAAAAAGTGTTTGCCATTTGGTGACTCAGTGGCCGACACAATAAAAAATTGGTTTGCAATGACATACTCACAAGTGAGCATGAACATATCACAAAAGAACAATTTAGTAATGCACAAGAAAGGATATTGGAATCAAAAGTTCCCGCCTCACCAGTAATCGAGCAGAGTGGGATGTCCCACTCCAGCATTAATTTACAACTTCAAGAGAGAGGAGAAGAAGAAGATAGAGTTCAAGATGTAAGTATCTTCAATTCATGTCATTCATTCTTACAAACACATGCAGCTACTAATCATAAAACTTTGTGCAGGAGGTGATTGAAGTCGACAAGTTTGCAGCAAGGAGTGGAGGTGATCGAGTGGCTCGTGGAGGTGGCTCATCCCTTGCAAACTACATTGGGAAACTTCCCAAAGACCATTTTGTAATTATCCATAAAGAGTTCAGTCCTCAGGGCCACTTCATGACATGGTGTCTAAAGGCCTTAAGTAAATTGCTTTGTTTATCAACCATTACACAGGGGAGTAATTGTATCTTTTTAGTTAAGAAATCCCTTGTAACTACAACCTTAGGTTCCAACTTCCGTGGAAAGGTCTTAGGTCAAATAGGTATATCTCTAGGTCTAGGAGTTAGAAATGTTGATGAAATAGCAAACTCAATTTTGACTTACACCCTACCCATGGCTTTGGAGCATCGAAAGAGATTCATTGAGAAACTCAAAGCCAATTGATGTAAACAATTGAATTAATATCAAATTTTCACTTTGCTTTATTTATAATTGTCTCAAGTATTTCTTTTTGAGTATATTATCTAAAATTCTTTTGGACCTGCATGTGATGTATTGATGTCATGTAGGGCATTGGGAGGATCTTTAGTTTCTCTCTTTTGGACCTTCTTTCTCTCATTTAAGGTCATGTAGGGCTTTTTGAGGCCAAATAAGGCCCTGCCACAGAAACATGGGAGAAGGCCCTGCAAAACGTTTGTAGGGCCTTCTCCCGCGTTTCTGTGGCAGGGCCTTATTTGGCCTCACAAAGCCCTACATGACCTTGTATGAGAGAAAGAAGGTCCAAAAGAGAGAAACTAAAGATCCTTACATGCCCTAGGTGACCTTACATGAGACTGAAACTTCACTAGATGGATATTTTCAAGAATGCAAATGTTCTAAGTTTCAAAATGCTCTGCTCATATGTTTCAAAGGTATAGGGAGGTCAAAATTTGTTCATATTAACTACCCATGAACTAGATTTACTACTCATGATCCTTTTTTCATATTTCAAAGGTCTTGTAGGGCACTGGGAGGCCAAATAAGGCCCTGCCACAGAAACGCGGGAGAAGGCCTTGCAAAACGTTTGCAGGGCCTTCTCCCACGTTTTTGTGGCAGGGCCTTATTTGGCCTCCCAATGCCCTAGAAGACCTACATGACCTTAAATGAGAAAGAAATTTCAGTACGTGGATATTATCAAAATGACAATATAAGAAAACAATCACTGATATATGAGAGATCATCATAAGAAAACACATGGAAATGTAAAATGACTGCTCATGTTTCATTCTAAATAATGAGATTATAAATGGAATAGAGGAAAAGTGCTAATGTTTCATTGAAAATGGCAATATTTACAAAAAATCTCTTGTCCGTAGAGATCAGTTACAAAACTTAGCTACGATCACCCCTAATTCTCCTAGCTAACTGTATGTCCTTCGATTGTATAGTGACTCGCTTAGCATGGATGGCGCACAGGTTGGAATCCTCTAGCATTGATATCAAAAATGCTTCAGCTGCCTCTTGTAAAGCTTCTAAAGCTAGAGCTTGGATCCTTAACCCTGCACAATACCTTTGTAACTCTTCTTTGACCACCCTTGCAAAGGGTCTTCTAGGTATGAGAAGCTCAGCTGTCTTTTGATAGTGCCTTATCTCTACAAATGCCTTTGTATATCTTCTTCTTCATTGTGGTGCTCTAGCTTGTGGTGGTGGTGGTCTTCGTTGGACATTTTCTTGTGGTCTTGGTTGGGGTGGTCTACGACGAGGTTGAAAGACTTTCTTCTTCCGTTGCACGTGTCTTTAGCTTTCTCCTTGTTTAGGATGTTGTTGCTGGCTTTGCTCCCTCTCTTGATCATTGGGTATGGCCCCCTGATTTGATGGTAGTGTCTTTCCCGCTACAGTAACCCTATGATTTGTAGGTATTTCTTCGTTACCCCATGGTGGCAATGTTTGACTCTCATCACTTGATTGTGAACGTTGTTGAGACACATCCTCATGCGATTCATCAAAATCATCATCAGAAACTACCCGTCTATGAGCACGCTCCTTCACCCTTGTCTTTGTTGGTCTCTTTGGTGATGGAGGCTCATCATATGATGATGGTGGTGATTGGGGTTGATTTACGGCCTCTTCCCTGGATTGCCCATGTTCCACTTGTTCATGCAACTGTTCACTCCCAGAGGTATGGCCACCACCTGTTTCGCGATGGGATGCAGAGCGCAAGACACTACGTCGCCTTTTGTGGTGATTCATCCATGCTGGCTTCTGAGTGCCTTGCACATAGGTAGGAAAGTTAATGGGATCCTTCCTTGCAGTTTGCTTTGTTCGTGCCATCCTCTATAGTGCTAGAATGTTGAAATGAGACAATGAGTCTCCTTTTATAATGTTTCACTTAAAAAGGTTCTGTTCACATTGAATGGACAAAAAATAGTTTAAAAATTAAAAATTACCTTTAAAAATTGCAAACAAGAGATTAGTGTGTAGCAAACCTTATGAATTATTCAAAAAATGCCATGAATGTATTAAATGACTTCACTTCCATGATGAACCCTGTCGTGTTCTTGTAGCCCGCCATTGAGCATGACGTAAAGGTCCCAATGATGACTTCCATTTTTCACTAGCTAAGTTGTGTTGATTAAATCTTGCAAGTTTTGCAACTTTCGACTCCTTGGCTCGTTCCATTGCATATGTCCTTGAAAATGCAGTACGATAAAACCAATTAAACATCTCTTCCATATAGTTTGATTGCATTGCACCACCACCATGTCGTGTGTTCAAGACACCTCTAGCCTTGTAATGTGACTTCTCCATTCCTTGTGTACTAAAAATCTCCAATGAACCATATCGATGCATAAAAAATGCTCCATGTGCAAATAAAATATGCTGAAATGATATAAGTACATATAACACAATCTTATCAACAAGAAAATTAAAAAAATAAGAAAACTTACAATGTAATGTGTAATATTGCTCTCTCCCCAAGATAGGATGAAACACTTTGCAAACTCCATTAATGTATCTTGAAACAACTGACGGTCATTTTTGTTGGAGCTATTAAGACTCATTAAGCCTACCAACTTCTCTAAGCATGACCAAACCTTCTTTCGCCTATTAGTAAGGTCAATTTGAGAATCATTATCAGTGGTGATCATGCACAAGTATTTCCATAGCTCCCTGCATTCATTTTTCTTAGGGCTTACACCTCTTCTGAAAAATTTTCTTGCCTTCTTCCCTGTCATTGACACTTGTTGCAAACTATTTTGCGATTCACCAGGTTTTTTGACAACTAGAGTTACATTACCACCATGACAACCAATCAAATTAAGCAACTCTTCCAATTATTTGATTGCTTGTACAGATTTATCAATTGGCTTCATGGAAAATGCATATTCTATGTGGAGCTTCAATAATCTATCAAATATTCTCATGAAAGCATGCAATGTGCAAAAGTGAACATTAACTAATGGAAATGGAATAATTGGATTCCAATCTTTATCTAATGTGTCACGGTTAGGTATTTCTAACATTGGACACCTTAACAAAGGTCTATCCCATTTCGTGGAAGTAGGTGCATCTATGTATTCATCTAAGCTAGATAGTACTTTTTGTTGTCCCTTTGTTACTTTGTAGCCTCGAGTACAAAATGGACATGGATAACGAGCAGATGCACCTTGCTTGCAACCTAACATGCATTTGATAGTTCTTAAATCCCCACCCAAGTGCCAATCTATCTCAAAATCACCAAAGTTTTCTATGTGGAGCTTTGCACCATGAATTTGAGAAACTATTACTTTAGTGATCCATGGGGTCCTACTAAAAATCCATGAAAGAACATCATTGGATTCTTTAGGTACTTCAATAGCACCTAACCACCATATTTCTTTCTCGGATTGAACACTATATGTAGACTTAGAGCTAGAGTTACTACTTTCATCAGATATGGCATTTCTCATAGCTTCATTCATGAGTGTCAAACTCAATCTCTCCATTCGTCGTCCCTTTATGATCTGGCATTCATCTAACTTCAATATAAACTGTAATTTGGTATTACAATCTGCATAAATTAGCAAAATCTTTATAACATCAAAATACAATGTATATCAAGGTAACAATAGTGCACATACCTGGTATAGTAGATTTGTAAAATCGAACCATTGCCTGTTGAAGCCTTTCCAAATCCACGAATATGTTGTTGTACTTTGTGTAAGGAAATCCATTTCCAACTGCGCTTTTCAACTCTTTTTTGGATGTAGATAAATGATAAATAGACATAGGCATAATATCCTCTATATATAAGTAGTTTCCAAGAATACTAGTTATATCTTCATTGGACATTGACTTCTTTAGCGATACCTTGTAAGGAGATGGAAACATATTCTGCAAAATACCTTCTCTTTCTAATGAATGCTTCAAAAGGTTGTACAATGCACAATATCCTTTAGTACTAATTCCTGCTTCATCACATACCATCTGCATGTCTCTAGGACTGATAATATCTTGTAACTTTTTTGTGAAATCTTTAATCACTTGCTTCTTCATAAGGTTTCCTATCCGTGACTCCAAAATACTAACCACCTGCTTGTTGGTCAAACAAGAATTTAATAACTTGAATTGATCCTCTGTTGTTGATGACGCACTAACATCTTCAACGAATGACCTACATAACAAGAAAAAAAATAAATAAATAAATATATATATATATATATATATATATATATATATATATATATATATATATACATATAAAAGTCTTCCAAAAAGAGAAACAAATACAAGCCAAACCTTATCGCAAAAACTCGTCGTTTGCGTGCTCCACCACCAATTGAAAGAGAGTCAAAGGATGTTAATGATCGTCTCCTACGTCGCATCCCAAGTGGAGTCTCTCTCAAGTGTTGGACAGTGTTTTTTAATTTCTCAATTGTTCTCTCCTTTTCTTCCATATGCTTTTCAAGCTCTGCAAGCTTTTCTTGTAAAGATATGATTGTGCTTTCAAAAGCGACCAACCTTGTATGATTTAGTTGATATTGTTGAATCCAATACTTAGTAATGACAGTTGAATGTGTAGATAATCGTTGACAATAACCTAAGAGCCCAGCTTTACCGGCACCGATGAACTGAAGTAAAGTTGAGAGGTTATGGAATGTTGGATGGTAAGAAGACATTGGATCAGGAGGGTATAATGAACCATGAGTCCAAAGATCAATATTCTTTTCTCCAGCTTCACGATGCTCATTTTGAGAGTTCACATCATTGTTGCATTGTGTATTTGGAGCAAACTCTCTGGGCACACGAACATGGATACTTGTTGATGCTGGGGCATGAGGATGTCCTAATGTGAGGTTTGTAATAGGTGTCAACACCATCTTTTCCAACAATTAAACAATACTGAGAAAGAGACCAGAAATTTGTTTGGAAGAGATGCTAGAACATGATTTTCACAGGAAAAGTTTGTTTTCTTGGATGTGGATGGGTCACAGTGTGTTTTTCCACTCAGAATAGCCAAAAATGTTGAAATTTTGAAAAAGTCATTTTTTGGGTGAAGAGTAGTTACGGATTTGATGATGTGGCACTCTACTTTTGGAGGGATTTTAAAAATATTACTTTTTCAAAAGGAAAATTAAAAACTAAACTCAAAAAAAGTCACTTCTGACATATATATTAAAAAATGAGCCCTTTCAAGTAAATATACACTGAAATTGAGACTTAAAAAAAAAATCATTTTTTTATTCCCATACATGCTCGATTTTGATGATGTGGAAAGTAGATTCCCTTTCTCTCTCTCTAAAAGAAGAGAGAGAGGAGCCTAGTAAGCCTTAAAAAAAGCCTACTCCAGCCTACTAAAAAGTGCCCTATTAAATGCACTTTGTCCCCTTAGACAACAACAGAATTAGGCTTAATCCCTAAAAATTAGGAATCCTTACAAGGCCCATGCAGGGTTCACCTTTTTTCCTAATGAAACATCTTCCTCAAAGGATATATATTTAGGGAGTTATCAGTCCGAGGGCCAAGTTCAATTCTTCATCATACTTGTGTGGACACGTAGTTCATCGTCAGTTGAGTTTCCTAACCAAAACTTGTCCGAATTAACTTATTTTTAGCTTTTTAGAAAGATTTCTTTGTCTATTTTGTTTGAATAAAGGCACAAGTCCATTTGAGTTTTGCATTGAGAGCAACAAGCTATCTAAGGTGTAGTTGTTTGTCCAAGTGTTGGACATACAAGGGTTCACTACACGTTTTCATTGTGCATTCGAGAACTTATTCACCACATAAATCACCATTCAAAAATGCAATTTTAATGTCCAACTAATGTATATTCAAATCATGATGAGTTTCAAGTGCACAAATTCTATGAATGGTATTCATTCAACATGTGGGAGCAAAGGACTCATCAAAATTAATGACTCTCCCTTGAGCATAACCTTTGGAAACAAGTGTATCCTTATACTTATCAATTGTTCCATCATGCTTACATTCTAGTTTGTATACCCATTTAGTGCCAATGGCCTTTTTGCCTCAAGGAAAATCACATAAAGACCAAGTACCATTCTTCATAATAACATCGTATTTTGATTTCATAACAGCCATCCAATTTATTGAATTATGTGCTTCATCAAAAGAAACATGCTCATTCTCATCACAAAGAGTAGATGCATAACAATCTAATGCAAAGGAAGCAGTATGAGAGCGTAAATAAGTATGATACGACAAAGGTGCATCTAATTTGCTATCTTTCAAAGCCAACACTAGTCATTTAGGCATAGTTTTTGCCTCTTCTATGTCAAGAATCTCATCAACAAGTGCATCATGTAAATTTGCATAAAAATGGAATGATATCCATCATCATTTGGAACTTGTAAAGGCTGAGACATTACATCATTTTGGACCCAACACTTGACTATCTAATGGTAATCCAACAGTGAATTTGATGACTCGGATGACAAGGTATGCCAAGGTCTATGCCTTGATCATTGTCTTACTCGTAAGCCACTACAAGCCACAGTGTTGGAACCAATCGTACTCATGTTGCTTGCACAACAACGAAAACCTTTTGTTGTGAATTGCTTTGATATCAGTAAAGTGGTGTAGTGACAATGCACCATGATGGATTCCCTCTTTTTGGGAGCTTTACAATGATGCCCTCACAATAGAAAATTGAGCTCTAGAGGACACACATGATACTCCACACAGACCTGCAAAATACGTAGAAACTACACAGTACATAGAGACCTTGAACAAAAGTTTCCTAGGCTTTAGAAAATGTGGTCAAACTCACACTCTGGCTTGAGTACACCACTATATAATTTTTATTAAAAAGCATATAAAAAAGTTTCTGATGGACATTTGACCTTTCACATGGACATTAATAGTAAGAGATCTCGCTCATGGTGTACCAATCGACAAGCAAGGTTATCAAAGAGGCCCAATCAAATCTGAGTGTGAAGCTCCAGAAACTCTTGATTGAGATCTTGACACTCCATGCACAGAATCATGCTCCTTACGAATTCCATGTGTGGTAGACTACAAAGTATGCCACTATCTGGCAGCCATGGAATAGATGCGAGTGATGGTGTTGGCATATGACTAATGGAGAGGGGTATTTGCATTAACAAAACCCAATGATTTCCTATCCAAGTTGGCCCCATCTAGAGCAAGGATGGTCACATCACAAAGAAGCTAGAGGAATGGGTGATCATCAAGGTGGGTATCTTCAATGGAGGGTGGAGGATTGGTAGGGGAAGTGTTTGGGTGAATGGGGTGAGGTGAGGCATGATGTCATAGGTGGAGGTGGTATCGATGGAGATGGTGTGGGTCATGGGGCTAGGTAAGGGGGAGGGCTATCGATAGGGGGGCACAATGGGGAAGGCTATAGAGACCAAAGGATGGTATGATGGCAAAGGGGAGGGAGTCCAAGTATCCAAGTCTATGTCGTCATGGAAGAGGACACGAACATGAACATGATGATGCTAAGGGGGAGGAGTGGTCAGGGGAGCCAATGGTGGGGGCATGATGAGAGGGTGGTGAAATGGAGGTAATTTGGCAAGGTGGCAGTCAGGTGAAGATGAGGTTCCTTCCACATGACTCAAGTCTAGAATCACAAGCAGAGGGATGGGAGGGGGCTCAAATGGGAAGGAGAATAGGCTAGATATGGCTTAGAAAATGGTAGATCCATGTGATAACAAGATCAAAGTAAATAGAAAAGTAACATGTGCCACAAGAAATGATAGAATGGTAGCACTAGGACCGATGCTACAAGGATTGCAGCATAAGGAAACAGGTGACTATGGATCAAGTAATAAAGCAAGTAAGTGACACGTATGTCTTGGACAGGTTGAGGAGAGGTAGGGTTGTGAAAGAGGAAAATAATGATGAAAGAGAGGAAGAGGGCATTGAGGTGTGATTCAAATATTGTAGTTGGGCCAACAATGTGTGCATAGGAAGCAATTGTCTCCTCATGAGACAATCTTGAGTAAGTAAGATAAGGGGTTATAGGGTTTGCTTTGAAAGATACAATGCCCCTATTAATGATTACAATATTCAAGGGACCTCCCAGATAGAAAGGAAAAGCCCATAATGTTGCCTAGATTCGAACCCATCAAGTGTGGACTAGAGGATACTGACCAATCACCAAATTCCAGCATGATAGAGAGCAACCTCTAAAAAAGGGCTGGTTAGATGAGAGAGGGAATGATGACATGGAGGTGGATGGAGCGAGGGATGAAGGGCACGGTGAAGTAGACGATGGAGGTGATGCATTCTCAATGGTTGAAGTGGAGGACTCGATGAAGGCGGGTGGGTTGAAGAACCCCAACGAAGCAGAGCATAGCTATACAAAGAAGAACTAAACAGAGTGGGTGTGGTAGGTGGTGCTTGTGATGGCTAGGAGGAGGAGTGTACTTGCATCGAGGATGGGAGTTTCAACACCAAGGAGGATGGATCTCGGGCAACTCCTCCATGATGAAACAAGCAATAGTGGGAGCGCATAGGGAATCCTTATGAATTTTACTAATACACAAAAAGGATGCTCTGCAATATTGCCACAACATGCAAGATGATCACAACTCAGCATGACTCCAGCCCAAGAAGAAAATGGAGTGCACAAGGGGGAAAGGATGGATGGGGGGTAAGCATGGAGGGGGTGTAGGGTATGGGTAAGATCAAGTAAAGTGGCTTTGGCAAGGAGCATATAAAGCATAAAAAAGCATGCTATCATGAAGGAAAAAGGAGAACATGTGCAAAGGAGGATCTAAGAGTTGGAATTAGAAAAATTGGATGGCTCCAATGACTCTATAGACACCAAATCTATCTAAAAATTGTTGATACATTTAGGTAGTGATGTGTGTGAGGACCGTCAGGGCACTTTTTTTCCTCTTTAGGAGGTTTTTTCCCCCAACTTGTATATATGCCTATAGCTCTAGCAGGTCACCTATCTTTGTACATTCTAGTGGTAATACATTCAGAATTGTGTGTTGTGCTCCAAGCTTCTTCTTCTTTTTTGTGATGTTTGCATGCTTCCGCATACCTTAAACTCCAAGAATTGGTATCAAAGTAGGTCACTGCTTCATCTAGGGTGTGATCGACACCCCTCTGGTCACAGTCTCAAGATCACATGAAAATGGTTGAGCAACTCATTGTGATTAGGAGTTCAAAACAACTTTGCTTTGTGATGTAGGCAGAACAGGTCCATTATGCGTGTTGTAGATCAAGCTTCCTTGGCTAGTCAGAAGGGCAAAGGTAAATGGAGCTCTTCTAATAGTAAGCAGAAATCTACTAATTTTGCACAATTAAAGAAGGATAACAGAGACAAGAAAAAAACAAAAAAGCAAAAATTGTTTTGCAAATGTTGTAAAGGAAATGATCATGTCATAAAGAGTTGTCCAAAATTGGCTGTCAAAGAGGCAAGGAAGAAAGAGGTTGGAATGGTTGTTGTAGAGGCCTCTACGCCCAAAACAAATTTTGCTAATCTTGTGTAGAATGAAGAATGGACATTTACCATAGTTTGCAGTTATGACCCATCTTCTCATGAACATTGTATGTCTGCGGTAGACTTAGATGTTTGGTACCTTGATAGTGGGGCAACCAAAACATATTACCTCACAATGCAATTCCTTCACTTCACTCGAACCTCCCCTACAGGGAATACTGTCACATGCACCAAAAACTCCTCTTATCCTATCATGGGGTTGGTAAGATCATTCTGACTACTATTGATGGTAGTTCTTTTACATTATCGGAGGCTTTATTTGTTTTAGGGATCATGAAGAATCTCTTATCAATTTTAGCTTATAGTCAAGATTGGCTTGGTTGTGAAATTTGTTGATGATAGATGTACAATTCATGATCTGTCAAATGGCGATGTCATTATGTTGGGTAAAGTTTTGAAAGCAGAGGCTATTGTTTTTATCATCCATAGACTAAACACATTTTGGTTAGTCGTAATTTTATTTTTGTGGAAGATGTTTTTCAACCATTAGTTTCATGCACTAAGGAGACATCAGTTAGCTCCAAATGCATGTATCACTTGTTGATAAGAGAACTCATATAGAGGAGGCAAAAACTATGCCTAAATGGCTGGTGCAGAATTTGCGAGATAGAAAATTAGATGCATCTCTATCAATCATACTTGTTCATGCCCTCATAGTGCTTTTTGCATCAAATTTCTATGCTATGGCTTCCTCTAGTCTTTGTGATGAGAATGAGCATGTTTCGTTTGATGAAGCACAAAATTCTAAAAATTGGATGGCTGCTATTCAATCAAAATATGATTCTATTATGAAAAATAGTACATGGACTTTAATTAACTTGCCTCCTGGCAAGAAGGCCATTGGCATTAAGTGGGTATACAAGATGAAGCATAAGCCTGATGGAACAGTTGATAGGTATAATGCTAGGCTTGTTGCAAAGGGTTATGCTCAAGAAAGAGGCATTGATTTTGATGAGACCTTTGCTCCTACATGCCAAATGACCGCTATTAGCATCTGTGCACTTGCAGCTCATCATGGTTGGAATGTACATCAATTAGACATTAAAACTGCATTTCTGAATGGTGACTTGCATGAAGAATGTATTTTTTCAGCCCCGTGGCTTTGTGCAAAAAGGCCATGAAAACCAAGTGTGTAGGCTGAAGAAGGCATTATATGGTTTGAAGCAAGCACCATGTGCTTGGTATGAAAAGATATGTGCCTAGTTGATCGCACATGCTTTTGAGAACAGTCCAATTGAGAGCACCTTATATGTGAAGTGTGCAAATGATGTGCTTCTCATCATTGTTGTGTATGTTGATGACATGCTGCTCACTGGTCCTCATGAAAAGCATATTGTTGATTTTAAGGGTGATCTGCATGCCTCATTTGAGATGTCAGATTAGAGGCATTTGATCATTATTTGGGCATTCAGTTTATGCAAGTTGATGGCGGAATAGCTTTGTGTCAAAAAATATATATTGACACATTATTGCAGCATTTTGGCCTTGAAGACTGCAAACCTATTGCCATTCCTATGGAGAAAAGCTTACGATTGAGTCTTCATGATGTTGGAGATGCATTAGATGTTGTTCTCTATCAGCAGGCTCTTAGATGCTTGATTTACTTATGCATTACTCAGCCAGATATTCAGTTTGTTGTCTCACAGATGAGCAGGTTTATGCATTGCTCAAGTGTCAAGCATTGGCAGGCGGTTAAACACATCTTTTGCTATTTGAGTGGTACCAAGCTACTTGGATGGTTTTATCCCAAGGGAGGATCACTACCGCTAGATTTACATGCTTTTTCTCACTCTGATTGGGGTGGTATCCACCAGTGGTTTTTGCTTCATGCTTTTAGCTCGTGCATATCTTGGTTGAGCAAGAAGCAGCCTATTGTGGCCACTTCTAGTTGTGCAACTGAGTATAGGGATTTGGGTGTTGATCAGTCTTCTGCCACCACCATCTTCACTAACAGTTAGAGTGCATTGGCAGTTGCGAGGAACCCTGTGTTCCATGCTTGCACTAAGCACATTGAGGTGCACTATCATTATGTCAAGGAGAGGTTCTATGTTGGAGAGGTCAGTTTGGCATATGTGCCCACACAGGAGAACATTGTAGACATTTTCACAAAGGCTTTGCCTAGGGAGAAGTTCAAAGCTTTCGGAAAAGCTTTGGGCTTACTTCCTTTTGTGGATTGCTTCCACATAGCTTGGCAGTTCTTTATACTTGAGTGCTAGCTCCTTGTTCACTGAATCACTCACAGGGGGGATTTGTTGATATCTTTAGGTAGTGCTGTGTGAGAAAACACTAGGACCATTGGGGCACTTTTTCCCTCTTTAGGAGGTTTTTTCCCCTTGCTTGTATATAGGCCATAGCCCTAATGGGTCACTTATCTTTGTACATTCTAGTGATAATACATTCAATTTTGTGTGTTGTGCTCCAAGCATCGTCCTCCTCCTTATGCTATTCGTGTGCTTCCACACACCTGAAACTCCAACAAAAATGATCCCAAAATTAAAAAAATTAGTGATAATACATTCAATTTTGTGTGTTGTGCTCCAAGCATCGTCCTCCTCCTTATGCTATTCGTGTGCTTCCACACACCTGAAACTCCAACAAAAATGATCCCAAAATTAAAAAAATTATGGTGTAATCTAAACACTTAAAGGGCTAAAAGGATGGATTTTTTTTTTAAAGAAAAGAGAGAAAAAATAAAATATTAAATATTATAAAATAAAAAGAATTTTACAATGTAAAAGGATGAAAATAAAATAAAAGATAAAAACAAGAAACAAAAAAATCAATACGCCATACTCATGAGAAAATTGAGTCAAGGATTTATAACCTAAGGTCTTAGGCTAAAGCTTTTTTTTTTTTGGGAGGGGGGGGGGGGGAAGGGAGGAAAGGGGGAAGGGGGGTAAGGGCCAGGGACTCGAGATTTTGGATTGATCCAAGGCTTTATGACCTAAGGTCTTAAGCTTAGGCTAAATTTTTTTCGAGCGGAGGCTAGGAGGGGAGGGGAGGGGAGGGGAGATAGAGGACAAGGAATCTCGATTTTTTTTGTTTATTTTTCTATGTGCGCATGTCTGTGTGTGTGTGTGTTTTTTTTTTCTCTTTCTCTCTCTCTTCTTTAAAGGAGAAGAATTGGGAGAATCTTCATGAAAATCCCCAAAAAGCTAAAATTCTTTTTAGAAAATTCTAAAATAAGGCTTTGGGGCTTGAACAATTTTCTCACCCACAATCACCATAATAAAAAACCCTTGTTCAAGTGGAACTCTCATGGATCTAATGGAAATTGGTAGAAAAATGTTCAAAAAAATTTTGAAATAGAGAGGAAAAATTTCCAAAAGTTTACAAAACGTTGACAACTTGCTCAACCTTCCATAGACGATTATTTTTCATCAAATAGACCAAAGCAAAGGACAATACATTGTTTCAACTTGAATCTAAAATATTCCTATTGCACTCACTAAACTCAACAAGAGGCTATAAGTACTAAAATATTCATATTGCACTCACTAAACTCAACAAGAGTCTATAAGTACTAGAGATGTTGATTAGAAGGAGGGCTTCTCCGGATAAGGTTTCAAGCTACACCACCCTCATTGAGCAATTATGTAATCTTGTATGGTCCTTCCCAATGGCGAAGCCATTTTCCTTGCAGCTATGTCTCCAATTGTGGTTGATGTAGTAGGATTAACTTTCCAACATGCATTTTATGCTTCCACAAATGTTTATCATAGTCTTCCTTCCTCTTTGTTTGTGTTGCTTCTAATTTCTTCTTTGGTTCCACTTGTGACTTCCTCAAGTTTGTGGAGTGATGATAGTCTTGTAGAGATCAGTTGAGTCTACTTTTTTCTTGTCACTATTGTCCTAGGAGATCCGTGCAAAAAAACAATGGGTTTGTTACCTACTTGTGCCATCTTGTAGAATGTATAAGAGCTTGATGCAAAGTGCAATGAACACAAATCTAACACTACATATAAAATATAAATGCACAAATTCTTCCCTCACTCAACTTAAATTTTTTCAAGATTCGTGGTGTGTCTTATCAAACACAACACTAGATGCCTCCTCACCAAGGCTAAAGTGATAATTCAAAGTGTCCCATTGAGAAGAACGCACTTTTTCAAATATACACAAGCATGTGTACAAGCATAAATGGTGACTCTAAATGCCATTTTGATCACCAATTAACAACTTTTTCACATCTCAAATCCTTGTTATAGAATCCCAAAGAGTGGAATTAGCCAAACAACTTTAATAGACATTCAAAAAGTACCATGGAACACATAGATCATATCTTTAGTAACTATTTAATGATTTTGAATGATGATTGGGGTTAGCTACCAAATCATTATACCTACATATAAAATTGAATATAGATCCTTAAACGAAAATTTATATTTTCAAAATATTTAATGAAATATTCGAATCATCAAAATCAAACTCATAGACTCAAAGTTTTGAGCATCAAAGATGGTAGATGAGGTGCTAGATCATCGATGGAGAGAGGGAGAAAGATAGACCATGTGGGACTTGCAATAGAATTTTCTTTAGGAAGTTCATTCTCAAATTCTTCACATGGAGAGCTTATACATGCACATAACAATCCCAATATTGAATATATACATCAATTTACAAGAAGAAAATATGTTAAGATAGCATAGTGGAGCAAAAGTTAAGATAACATTATGCTTTTTTGGAGTATTAACCAAGATAAGAACTTAGACTAGAGATTAATTAATCTCGAGAGTAGGATGAGGAAGGTCTTGGGATCAATCTGCATGGGAGCACATGGAAGATAATTTTTCTTAAGAGGCTCTAGATATCATAAATTGATTCAAATGGAGTTAAATTGAGGCAACATGGACACATCACTCCCATTAAGTGAAACACTTTACAATTAAAGTGTGGTTTAAGTTCCAAAGGAGTGGTGTAGATTGCACATGTAAAAGATGGCTCTATTTATCTCCACCATTCACTTCGGTTAACTGAAAAAGACACTTTAGTCCCGAAATTCATATAATAATATGATTGGGTGGAGAGATTCAAATCGTTTCTTGTGATTTTAGCATGACAATATATCACTGATATCTAAGCTTGACATTCTAGAGGTTTTATAGCAACACTAAATGACTTATGTGGCTTTCTTTGCCACTCTTCTTTAGCGAAAAGGAGGAGGACCCCCCTAGAGGGTGGGGACCCCCCTAAGGAGGAGACCAAGGAGAAATACCCACACATAGGGCTCTCCACACAAAAATGTGTGCACACGCCTCTTGGAGGACCAAATTAGTGGACACCACTATAGGTGCTCATGAGAGAGAGAGACATCCCTTTTCTCCTCCTCCCCCTCCTTCGAGTTGAAGATCTCTACTCACTTCTCTTGCTCTTATACCTCTTCTCTTAGGTCAAACACATCATATCTGGGATTAATCGCTCCCATCTCTCCTTTGGCTTTCCTTCTTGTGCTTCTTATTCCTCTCCATTCTCACAATTTTTGTTGCTCATTATCCAATATTCCTTTCATAAAAGGTGCCCGGATCCTCTTCTTGCTTTGCTCATATGCAATGTGCAAGAAATATAGAGCCCAAATCTTCTTGTTTTGAAGACTTTTGGCTTACCTTCAGCCATATAAACATTGTTTCCTTGCTTCCCCTCTCTCCACAAGTCTCTACTTAGATTTATGCTCTTCAAGGAGCAAGTAGAAATTTTCCCCCATCATCTACATAGAACGCTATACTCTTTTGGAGAGGGGAAACTTTTAGATAATTATGCTCCCCATGACCTGAGAAGATGCTACAGGTGCTACACAGTCAAGACAAACATACTACAAACCAATTGTATCAAAACTACCTAATTAAATAAAAAGATGGATCACAAGAAGGTGCCACATTGAAATAGGTTCGTTTTGTAAAATAGAAAACCCTTTTTTAAGACGTAAAGAGGCAAATTTTGAAGAGAAATGAAGACAATGCTCCTTACTTGGACCATGGGCTCAAAGAAATTCGATTATAGAGCTTGAAGCATATTTTTGAGGATGAAAATGTTCTTCAAGAGGGAAAAAAATGTTATAAAGTAACTTGGCTATAGGAAAATTCAAGATAACACTATGTCTTTTTGAAACATTAACCAAGATAAGAACTTAGCCTAGTGGTTAAGTCTTGATAGTAGGATGAGGGAGACCTTGAGCTCAACCCTTATGGAAGCACAAAGAAGAGAAGCCCAAGAGGTTCTAGAGCTCATAGCTCATGTCCATTAGATTTAATTAAAATCAACATGGACACATCACTCCTGTTATGCACCTCAATGTGTTTTGTGTGAGCATGGAACACAAGGTTCCTTGCAACTACCAATGCACTTTGATTGCCAGTATAGATAATGGTGGCAGAAGACTCACCCACACCCAAATCAGCCAAAAAGGATCTGAGCTACACACACTCAATAATCATTGTGAAAGCTACCCTATATTGAGCCTCACAACTAGAAGTGGCCATAGTAGGCTACTTCTTGCTCAACCAAGATATGCATGAGCAACCAGACATGAAGCAAAAACACTGGTGGACACATGAGTGTTATAGCAACCAACCCAATCTGAGTCAAAAAAAGCATGCAAATCTGGTAGTAATGATCCCTCCTTGGGATAAAGTAGTCCAAATAGCCAAGTACCACTCATGTAGTGAAAGATGCTCTTAACCGCTTGCCAGTGTGAAACCTGGGCAATGCATAAACCTGCTCAATTGAGAGATAGCAAACTGAATATCAGGTCAAGTTGTGCATAAGTAAATCAAGCATCCAACAACATGCTAATAGAGAACAACATCAAATGCATCTCTAGCCTCATGAAGACATAACTATAATTTTTTTTCCATGGAATTGGTGATAGGTTTGCAATCTTCAAGAACAAAACATTGCAATAATGTGTCAATTGTTGATATATTCATGTAGTGATGTGTGTGAACACACTAGGACTATTGGGGCACTTTTTTCCCTCTTTAGGAGTTTTTTTTTCCCTCTTTAGGAGTTTTTTTTTCCCTCGACTTGTATATATGTCTATAACCCTAATGGGTCACTTATCTTTGTACATTTTATTGATAATACATTCAAAATTGTGTGTTGTGCTCCAAGCTTCTTCTTCTTCCTTGTGTTGTTTGTGTGATTCCGCACACCTCAAACTCCAACAATTGGTCTCAGAGCAAGTTGTTGTTTCATCTAGGGCGTCCTCGACATCCCTCCAATCACAGTCTCAAAATCGCATGAAATTTGGTGAGCATACTTGGGACGATTAGGAGTCCAAAACAGCTTTGATGTGTGGTGTCGAAATCATGATTTGAGCTCATTACGGCCTTTGAATGCACTATCAAAGTGCCTATGTAGGAAATTTTGTCTTTTTGTGCCAAAGATATATATAGGTTTTGGTTTGCTAGTATAAGCGTGTCAAAGTCTAGTACAATTTTATTAGAACTCAATAGGATAGTTATGTTCAATGTTTTGAGATACAATCATTTATCTGCATCAAGGTATTTTAGTCAGTGGCCATGGTTGAAAGCAGTGATGTATTCTATATGTTGGCTATTGAGATAAGTTGGATGGTACCAATTACCCATTATGGGATTATATGATGCATCATGTATCGGTTGCAAAAGGATTGTGGAATATTGTGCAGGGTGTTGAAAAACGTCCTATTTCACTTGCAAACATAGTTGTTGAAGGTGATGCAAATGGTGTTGAAGATGATGATATTCTTCATGTTCTTGTTTGTGCTTCTGTTCCTTCTACATCTACTCTAGAGCAACTCCGATGGGATGGTAGAGATTCTCAGGCACATGCATTAATAGCCTTGTCTATCAAACATACCATTATTCCCCACATTCACTCCTGCAAAACAACAAAGGATGCTTGGGATACACTAACTAGTTTATACCATGCAAGAAATGAGGCTCGTGTTGCCTACCTCTGAAAACAATTGGAGAGTGCGCACATGAATGAAGGAGATTCCATGGACAGTTTTTTGACAAAGATCAAAGAATTGAAGGAGCAGTTGATTTTTGCTAATGAAATCTTGCCTAATAGTTCACTTGTGCAGATTGTTCTAAATGGTCTTCTCGATTCATATCAAAGTTTTGCTTTGTCTCTTTGATTGATGATGAAAGGCAATCCAAATACCTTAACATTTGAGGAGTTAGTCTCTTTTCTATTGCAAGAAGACCATTCAAGGCATAATAGGTCCATTATGCATGTTGCAAATCAAGCTTTCTTGGCTAGTCAGAAGGGCAAAGGTAAATGGAGCTCATCTACTAGTAAGCAGAAATCTACTAATTCTACAAAATCAAAGAAAGATGATAGAGACGAGAAACAAAAAAACAAAAATTGTTTTGCAAATACTATAAAGGAAATGATCATGTCATAAAGAGTTGTCCAAAACTAGCTGCGAAAGAGGCAAAGAAGAAAGAGGTTGGAATGGTTGTTGCAGATTCCTCTATACCAAAAATAGAGTTTGCTAATCTTGTGTAGAATGAAGAATGGGCATTTACCAATATTTGAAGTTATGACCCATCTTCTCATGAACAGTGTATGTCTATAGTAGGCTCAAATGTTTGGTACTCTGATAGTGGGGCAACCAAACATATTACCTCGCAACACAGTTTCTTCACTTCACTTGAGCCTGCCCCTACAAGGAATACTAACACATGCACCAACAACTCCTCTTATCTTGTTATGTGAGTTGGTAAGATCATTCATGAATGGCTTTGGTGTGCAGAAAAAGAGGATGAAGGAGGAGATGGAGGGAGAGAGAAGAGAGGAGAGATGCACGGACATGTGTGGGAGCCTCGAAACCCACATAATGATCTCTCTTGAGGCAATGCTCTATATATGATGTATATATATGAATATAGGGGTAATGTCCATCCCCAACAATCTCCCACTTAAGGGTTAATGTGACCATAAGTGGAAAAATATACAAAGAATGATGTAGGACTATATACTAATGTACAAGAAGAGTCTGGATCTCAACCCATACAGATCAACCTACCCCAACTTCCTCGAACAAGGTGTATCCATGCACCTCAAACTTCTCTAAAATCATATCAATGAGAGTCAAGCTCACATCTGACTGCTGCAAGAACTGATGAAGTTCTTGCAAAGCTCCCACTCACTCTATGGCTATGTCAATCATCAAACGACTGACAACTCCAAGTGCAAATGCTCCAATAGCAACTGCAATGTCTAGTCTCGAGCATAACAACTCGTACATCAGACTCTCGAATGCTGACAAAACATGTGCTATCTTGGCTAACCTAAGTATGTCAGCCATGCCTGTATCCAAGGCATCCAAAGCCCCATCATCAAGACCAACATGTCCTGACTTATCTGTGTCAACATTTCTGACATGAACAAATCCAAGAATGACTGCATGATCGTTGACTCATCAACATCTAAATCAGTCATCCTATCAACCAAGGATGTGTCTAGTTGTGCACCTTGAGAGCTAGTATGATTTGGCATACACTGTGTATCATAAGAGCTATCTTGCTCTACCACACCAAGTGTATCATCATGCTCCACATGAGCTAATTGAACAACATGAACACCAAGGTCAAAGTGATGATCAAACTCTAACTGAGTATCATCACAATGCTCTATGTGAGCAACCACATCATGCTCTAAAGCATCCAACTCATCATCCAAAATATGCTCTAGAAGAGCATCCATATGATCAATAAAATCATGCTCTACACAAGAATCACGAGCATCCAAAGTATGCTCTATGTGCATCCATCTGAGCATCTGAATCCTTCCATACATGTGCATCAAGAATGTCAATAGACCTATGTGTAGGTAGATAAAATGAGACATGACGAGTCTCATACCGCACATAAGGTTGAACTCCCACTAACATGAGATTGTCTCTCACATGAAGTACCTGCAATGGATACCTGTGCCCAATCCTAGCACCTCTGACAAGCATAAGCTATCCCAACTACAACTGAAAATCATGCTCACCGAGGAATGCATATCATCTGCTCTCTTGTAACTGGCTAACTGAAATCAAGCTCATAGGGAATGAAGGCACATAGCGTACATGTCTGAGCATAAGTGATGCTCCACTAGGTAGCATAAGGCATACATCTCCTACACCCTCAATGTCATATGTCGTACCATGAGGCAAGTGCACACACCCACGACTCTCACCTGAGAATCGACAAAACCACTCGCGGTGTGGAGTAACATGAAAAGTGGCTAATACATCAAGAAACCAAGCCATATATGTTCTATCCAATGAACAAGAGGAATCCTGAGATGAACCATAAGAGAAATCACCATCACTAGCATAATCAACTGCCATAGACTCTTCTGAAATCACTACCTAACCTGCATCACGTGCATATCTCTGACATTGTCGTCACATCCGCCTGAAGCAACATCGATGAATATGGCCCTCACAACCATAATACCAACATCGAAGCTGTCGATGTGATCTACGTCTCACATGAGTCAATGGACTCGCATACATATCATGTAGTCTCTGCCATAATGCACTACTCGTCTCCTCATACATAACAGACTCATATATAGAATCCACGAGCTGTAATCGGATAGTGGAGTTGGCCAATGCATCCATATCCATCCATACATGGTCAAGCATGTCACGAGGCCTCTGTGCATCTCTCTGCACATACATGTGTAACCCTGCATGAACCAATGTATGCCACATCTGATCTTTCCATCTTGAAAAGTCAGTGCCATCAAACTCAAAAGACACCATGCTGGCAATCCAAGAGACTAGCAATGTAACAAGAGACTAGAAACAATACTCTATCACCAATAAGATGACACCTGCATATCCATATGCATAACTCACATCACATATGTCTCACTAGAGAAGAAAACCATGTGAACCACCTGTCACATGACCATGCATCTAGCATGCACATAAAACCATGAGCATAGGCCTGCTCACCAAGTCTCCAAAGTGACCAAGTCGATGTGAAAGAATGCTAGAAAAATTTGGCAGAGTATCCCTTGTAAACTGAGCAATGAAACAAGATAACCAATATCAAAAGAACAATGAATCTTGTCACCACCTGTCACTGATCCAACCAAAGGTAACTGAAAATATATATGCCAAAAAATTGATGGTAATACACGCCAATATAATGGCGATACACCTCCCACTCAAGAATCAATCCTATAAGATGGTCCAATCTGTCACGAATAACCTGTGATCAAGTCCAAATGAATGGAGATAAACAATGATCCAAAGCTATCGCACAAGCTTCAAGATCCACTAGAGCTCTTTTCTAACATAAAAGCCGATAAAATTTCGGTAACATCTCCTCTGTAAAATGGACTCTAGAACCAAAATAACCATGTGGGAATCACCATCCACAATATCAAATCAATGAACATTTGCTAATAGAATAGCAAATCAAGGTGACAAACAAGTGTGCAATTGAGGCTTCAATCTGGATCATGTACTTGCAAAGAAAACAAAAGATACAAGTACCAACCAAGATCCAAAATCAACTCTCATAAAATAGTATGCAACTGGCAAGTAAACCTATAACCAAGTGGCATAAGCAAGATATAAACCACAATGCCACTATACATCCATGATCAAACTCATGATGACATAAACCTCAAAAAAGAGTATATCACAATGTCATCTTACATGCCAAACACGTGACAAGATCATGCTCTACTCTCATATGGAGGAGCTACCACAGTGATCATACATATACAATGCCTTGAAGCTCTGAAAATAAAAGCTTGCACACCAAAAAATCTCTCTCGAACAAGTTCCAAAGTAAATTCAATCTCCAAAAGCAACTAGGGTTCTTTTGGTGAAAATATGTTGCTCTGTGTTTTGCTATTTCATAGGCGATAACTTCTAAATCTGGATCTATGATCTTTAGAAAACTTCAAAAACTAATTCTTGGCTACGTAACGAGATAAAGAACACTTCAATCGGAGGTGCATAGCTCAAGATATGCACAAAATAAGCACCTACTATCAATTTCACCTTCACTTACAACACTATTGCTCTGTATTTTGCAGTTTCGGCAATCTTGCACTCAAAATTTGGAATTGCGTTTTCTAAAAATTTGTAGAGACTGTTGTAGCTATGCATAATAAGTTGAATCGTCTCATTCCTTTGTAGAACTCAACTTATAGCCAAAACACTGAGCTGTTGTCCAAGTGATTGTAGATTCGTCTTCTACATTAGTCTGCGTTTTTTGAATTTTTGGCAGTCTAAAACTCCAAAGTAGGTTGTGCGCTCTTCTGCAAACTTGTATTTCTTTGTGCTAGCTACGCACAGAACTTTAAAACGCATCAATCGAAGCTTCCTAGCTTGAGTTATAACCAAAAAACTAAACTACTGTTGAAAGATGCCGGCCTCCACTTTCACCTCTTGTGACCTAAGCTTCCATTGGAGCTTCTTGCACACAAGCCTTCAACATGCTCTGATACCAATGAAGGGCTTTGGTGTGCAGAACAAGAGAAGGAAGGAGGAGATGGAGGGAGAGAGAAGAGAGGAGAGACGCCCGGACATGTGTGAGAGGCTCGAAACCCACATAATGATCTCTCTTGAGGCAATGCTCTATATATTATGTATATATATGAATATAGGGGTAAGGTCACATGACCCTTACATCCCCAACAATTCAAACTATTGCGGATGGTTCTTTTACATTGTTAGATGCTTTATTTGTGCTAGGGATCAAGAAAAATCTCTTATCAGTTTCAGCATTAGCCAAGATTGGCTTGGTCATGAAATTTGTTGATGGTAGGTGTACAATTCATGATCTGTCAAGAGTTGGACTTAAGAAATGATAGGCAATAGATGTTTGAAACACACCCTAAGAGGGAGGATTAGGAAGTAATCACCAATCATGGATTTTGGGGCAACTGGTTAGCACATCATACTCCTAGCCAATAGATCATGAGTTCAATTCCCACACATGCATGCTTAAAGTATAAGCTGGTCTCAGTTGGATTGTTTTCAAAATCTTGTGCTAACAAGTAAGAATGTATCTTCTCATTCCAAGCATGTGGTGCTTTCTTCAAACCATATAATGCCTTTTTCAACATGCATACTTAGTTTTCATGTCCTTTCTGCACAAAACCATAAGGTTAAAATACGTACACTTCATATAAGTCACCATTCCAGAATGTAGTTTTAATGTCCAACTGATGTACATTTCAAACACATTGAGCTTCCAGTGCACAAATGCTATAAACAATGGTCATTTGGCATGTGCGAGCAAAGGTATCATCAAAATCAATGCCTCTCTCTTGAGTATAACTTTTGACAACAAGTCTAGACTTATACCTATCAATTATTCCATGAGGATTGCTTTTCAACTTGTATACCCATTTAGTGCCAATGGCCTTTTTGCCTAGAGGAAAATCACATAAAGACCAAGTACCATTCCTCATAATAACATCATATTTTGATTGCATACAAGGCATCCAATTTTTTGAATTATGTGCATAATCAAAGATGTAGGATCATTATCATCACAAATACTAGAGATAGCCATTGCATAACAATACAATGCAAAGGAAGCACTATGAGAGCTTGAACGAGTATTATATGTCAAAGTTGCATCTAATTTGCTATCTCTCAAAGTATGCACTAGCCATTTAGGCATAGTTTTTTACTCTTCTATGTCAACCCTCTCATCAACACATGAGTTTCTAAATCTCCATAAAAAATAGAATGATCTGCATCATCATTTTGAACATGTAAAGGCTGATAAATTGCCTCATTTGGATTGACCCTTGACTATCCATGTGTAAAAAGAGGCAACAAAGTATCATACACATCCTTTGAGCTAATAAATGTCTCCTTGGTACATGAAAGTAAGGGCTGAATTGCATCTCCAAAAAAACAACATCATGAATAACGAAAATGTGTTTAGTTTGTGGATGATACAAACATAGTCTTTACTTTTAGAACTATACTCCACAAAAATACATTTCATTGCTTTATCATCTAGTTTTCTACATTGTTGTTCGGGCACTAATGCATATGCAAGATAACCATAGATACACAAATGAGCAACAAATGGCCTACGACCGTGGCAAGCCTCATAGGAAGTGATCCATTGTAGTGCTTTGGTGGGACACTTACTAAGTACATATGTTGCACACATAACAACCTCAAGCCATAAGCTATGTGATAAATCCTGACTTTTGACCATACACCTCTCTATTTCCATGACAGACGTTCTTTCTTTTAGAAACTCCATTGTTTTGAGGTGTGGCACTGTACAATGGTGTTTTATCTCGTGTTAAAAAAAAAGGTATTAAACTCAGAAGACATGTATCATGTTAGTGCAATTAAGCCCAAACCTACACAATCGATCACTTCACATAAGCTTGATGTATTAACATATCATTTGGAAGGATTCATATGTACAACCTCTTGTAACTTTGAGTTACAATTACCCTTGTAAAAGTGGAATAAACCCACGAGGAGTTAGGAATCATATAATCTCGTATCCTTTGGTAGTTTAGTCAAGAGAGAATCAATCCTATACTTTAGGATGCACTTTATTGGTAGAGATTTGAATTTGAATTCAAATCTTAGGCTCCAACAAAAGCTATAAAAGAGGACATGAAATGCCCGCATGCATCTCAAGGTTCAGAGATCATATTCATGTACTTTCATTGAGAAGAGGAGCTCATCTCATAGCTCACTCATTTCTCACTCATTGTGCAATGACTTATTTCCAATGACATTGTACTTTTACATGATTTAATTCATACATGATCATTACTTCTTAATCTCATATTTCTGTCACACTCCATCATAACAGTGAACTTGTCTTAGTTGGTTCTCATGTATATTTGATCATTTCTCTTGATTTAAAGCATGATAGCTCAAGCATACTGTCTATTTTAATCCTACAAAGTTTCATTCTTCACATGATCGTTAGATATTAATCAATCATTGCCCACTGGTCTGTGACTGTCAAGGCTCATAAAAATCGGGATAGATGCTTAACTTGCTAAACATATTTCTCTGCATATAGTTTGTCATTTTAGATGATTCCACTCATGCTTGGTAGCTTGTTAAGCTAATTGAAGTTCCCCAAAAGGAATTTTATCAAGTGTTGTTGTACTCAGAGAATGGTGCAAAACATTGAGTAGGTGTCTCAACCAAAATAACAAGTTTTAGAACTTGGATCATATGCCAACCTATCTGTTTTGATCCTATCATTAGTGCATCATCTTCCAAGCAATGTATGTGATCATTTATGCTCATTAGCTAGCTAAAGAGGCCCACAACACTCTCCAGCCATCACTTATAGCAGGTGTGAAGCAGGTTTTAGCTGCAACAACTCATCTCTTGTGATTATCCACCATCTCCTTCAACAGTGGTATCAGAGCAAGCATAATCAAGATGGGAGATGGATTTCCATCCTTCATTGACAAATTGGATAGGAACAACTACTCAGCATTGTCCTAAGGATGCAAGCATACCTTCAAGGGAGAAGCTTATATGGATACATCTCAGGAGATGAAGGCAGGCCAATCTTGAGGAGCAAGAATCAACCAACAAGGGAAGAGCAAGAGAAGCTAACCACATGGTGTGCAAAGGATGCTCTTGCAAGGTCATATCTACTAAACTCAATCTCTGATTTCTTGTTACCACATGTTAGAGATTGTAAACCTCCCAAGAGACTCGGGAAGTGCTTTCATCCTACTTCTCTTCCAACTCAAGAGCTAGGAAGAATCAGTTGTGGATGGAATTCACAACCCTCAAGAAACAATCAAAGTAACGAGTGTTTGATTATGTAACCAAAATGAAGGATGTAGCAGACCAACTTGCAAACATTGGAGAAGAGATAAAGGAAGAGCATGTTGTGGGGCAGATCATCAATGGAATAAAAGTTGATGACAAGTGGGAGTCCTTCACCACAACTATGGACCTCTACATGGATATGCAAATTCCTGATCTAAACACCTTGATGGGACACCTCTTCACCCATGAGGCAAAGCTCAATAGAAATGGTGATAACTCAAGAGGTAACCAATCTTCTTCCTTTTATACAGATAAGAATAAAGCTAAGGATAAAGGTAATAGTAAGAAACAGGATGAAGAGGCTAGTACCTCTCAAGCTAATTATGCAAGAAGAGGAAGAGGTGCTAAAGGTAGGGGCAGAGGAGGCAAGCAAGGTAGGAAGAGACCCTACAACAATTCACCATGCAACATATATGGTCTCAATAACCACACTACAAAAGAATGCTACAAAAATATAAGGAACCAAAGGGGAAGAGGCTTCCATAGAGGAAGCTATGGACAAGCTAGAGGCAGGTACAACAATGGTGGAGGCAACTACAACCACAGTTACAATCAAGGCTACAACAATAACAACTAACAAGGAGGCTTTCTAGGAAGAAGGGACTTCAACAACTATACTGAAGATCAAGAAGACTCTCTGCTCATCATGAGCATGACATCGAAGCAAGGTAAAGATGATGAGCATCTTTTCTACATTAAGTCAAGTTGTTCAAATCATGTGGCAGGAAATGTAGCACTATTATCTGATCTTGAGGAACCCAAGGGGAAGCATGAAGTACAAACGGTTGATGACACTAAACATTCAGTCAAGCAAATCGGAAACATAAAAACATCGGATGGTAGTATGAACCTTTTGAGCAAAGCTCTATATGTACCTACTATAACCAAAAACCTAATTAGTGTTGGGCAGATTATAGAGAAAGGTCTACAGTTCAGGTTCATTAAGCATGGAGCATATGTGGAAGACCCACCAACAAGGATTCAAAAGGATTGCCAAAGGTGAGAAGACAGGTAGATTGTTTACTCTTGAAATTGAAGACACAAGGAACATAGCACTATTCATTTATAGAGATCAAACCTTATCAAAGTTGGAAATATGGCACAAGAGGCTAGGGCATATAGGAGAGAGAACTTTGAAGAAAATTTGCAGGGATCAAAGTGTGCTTGGCATTCCCAATGTGACCAAGCAACACATGATATACAAATGTGGAGCTTGCCAATTTGGCAAAGCCCATAAGCAACCATTCAACAAGAAAGGATACATCCATGAAGATTATTTGGATCTTGTACACACTGATGTGTGGGGTCCTAGCAAAGATCCATCCATCTCAGGTTCAAGGTACTGTGTCTCTTTTATTGATGATTACAGTAATTGGACAATTCTCTATTTCATGAAGCATAAGGATGAAGTATTTACATGTTTCAATAAATATTTGGCACTAGCCGAAAACCAAACAAGAAGGAGCTTGAAGAGAATCAGGTCTGATGGAGGAGGCGAGTACTTTTCACATGAGTTTGATCTATTTCTACAAGACAGAGGCATAAAGAGGTAAGTAACAACTAGGTATACTCCTGAATTGAATGGAGTGGTAGAGAGAAGGAACAAACTAATTGTTGAGGCAACTAGGTCTATGCTAAATGAGAAAAAATTACCTAGTTATTTATGGGCATAGGCTGATCTACAACTACCTATTTGATCAACAGGCTTCCATCCAAATCATCGGATGGTATGACACCATATGAAACATGTAATGGCAGAAGACCATCATTGGATCATTGCAAAATATTTTGGTGCATTGCCTATGCACACATCCCATCACAAATCAGGCGGAAGCTTGACCCTAAGGCAAAGAAATGTATATTATTGGGTATGATCAAAATTAAAAGGGATATAGACTTTATAATGCCACTAACAAGGCCTTCATAGTTAGTAGGGATGTAGTTTTTTATGAGAATAATTCTTATTTTGAAGATGATTGCAGGAAAGTCAAATTACCATATGATTTGGAAAATGATTTTCCAACCCTAACTCAAGAGGACCAACACCAAGAAGAGGACGTTGTCGAAAAGTTTTCAACTTTCCAGTTGATGACCAGATAAAATAAAATTAACTTAATTAGTGAATTCTAACCTTTTATATCACTGTTGATTAGTTGTTCTGGATTGAATTAACTACATTTGAAGTGTTTGCAGGTACAAGAAATGATAAAGAATACATGTTCATATTAGGGTTTACTCTAATTTCACATTTAATGAGTTGTTTTATTCATACATTCAAGAATCATGGGTACTTAACCCTAGGATTTCATAAGTTGATATGATTTTATGTCAGTTGGGTTAATCCAAAGGGTCTCAAAAGATTCTAATGGGTTACTGTTAGGGTTTATGTCAATGTCAATGGACTAATGATAGGGATGAGAAAGATTTAAATGAGTTTCAAGGGTTTCCAAAGGGTTTCTTGTAGGTTTTCAAGGGTTTTATTGAATGTTAAGGGTTAAAATAATCAGTATTTAATTAAATTAATCTTTAAAATGAACATTTATGTATTAAAAATTAAAATATGATTTATTTAATTAATTTAATCATATGTGTGCATTTAAATACTAAGGTTCTAATTAATTAAATTCTTATCCTAAGCTTAACTTACCTAATTTATTTAATTAAGAAATTTAGGGTAATTGAATTAAAATTATAAGTCAAGTGGATAAATAACTAGTGGTCTATATGGATGCTAGAAAAAAAGAATGGTATGTGAGTAATGTGGAATTAAAGTGAATTAAGGAGTGGTCTGAAAGGAAGATGCACTTAAAGTGAAAAAGTTGGTCAAGAGAAGGAATGGAGAGAATTAATGTAGATGAGAGGTGAAAGTAAGTTGTGTGCATAAAGCTAATTTAAAGGGTGATAGAGATGTGAGGGATAAAGTGTGGATGAGAACTTAAAGTACAAAAACAAAAGAGTGGTTAAAAGCAGATCTCTGTGTGTATAAACATGTGGGCTTTGCTCCATATTGGGCCGAATGTTTTTGGCAGGCTACTTCATGTGTTTTTTTTCGGCAGCAATAATCTGTGAGGGCGATTCTGGAAGGCGATCTCTCTGATGTTCTGTGCTTGATCATTTGATCGTTGAAGTGATAATCTTAAAATATATATATCTGATGAGCTGACAGTAGCGCACAAGGACAGAGGGATGGAATGGATTTAGGCAGGCAGACGATTGTTGCAGAATAGAAGGAGGACGGCCTTACCTTCCGCCATGTGTGATCCAGTCGCTGAACACATCAGATGGAAATGCGTCAATTTTCCTATTATACTATGCATCGGCTGCGTTGAATGACCACTCTATTCCTGTGGATACCATTCGATTACTATGCTTCATCGATTCGACTGCCTTAGTAGGCAGAGTAGCTGGACTCAGATCACACAAATGTCAAGGAATCGCCAGAAAATTGTTCTCTGAGGACACAGGATGTGTGAAATTCTAGAAGGAATCTTCAACCGTTCAAAGTTCTGATGATTTTATGTTGCTGAATTCTTGAGCCCTCTGCATAAATTCACTTCGCATCTACCTTCAATGATATATCGATTGCTACGCGATGGTTAAGAGAGCTTCAAAGATGTTTCTACAGAGCTGACGTTGCAAAGACAGGACTTCTGACAATTTCTTGGCTTAATCTATGATTCGTTTGGTTGAAATAGGACGTGACTATCTGCATATATTCTAACTGGAGGACGAATTGGAAAATTATTAACCGCTGTGATGGAGTTTATCGTACGGCACAGAAATTTACGGGCTTGATCTGGCGACGGACGGATACGCAGGGCAAACCTTTCTGCCATGAGTTTTTGTAGTCTTGGTGATCTCGAGGCATAACCATCGCTACACTACTTCATCTCTGTCATGCATGCGATCACGGGCTACCGGAACTTCAAGCAAACGCCATCTATCTTCGAAAGCTCTGAATTTTTCATCCATTTATCTCAAATAAGTGTTGTTAATATTATTCAGCAATGAAATTATCATTCAATCCACACAGATGTTATATCTGAAAACTACAGATCAATCAACAGGCATTGTGAGAGCATGCAGCGGCTGGGGCGCAAGGAGGCCAATTATATGTCATTCTTGTTGGTTTTTATTTAGAAAAAAAAAAAGAGAAGTTTTGTAGTGTTTCTACAATTCTGTGTTGAACAGAGTTTTTAATGCTTCTAAAGATCTCATGTTGATGGCAAAGTGTCGCGCACTCTCAGAAGTTAGCCTGCTTACATGCTAGGGATATGCTGCTTACATAATAGGAGTCAAAATTTGTTCAACATCGGAGATTGCGCGCACATTTGGTCTATGAGTATCTGCTGTAAACGAATTTCGTTGATAGCACTCTATAGGTTGTGAAGCGTTGATAGCGCTCTGAGATTGCCATTTTCTCTGCATGTCGACAGTATACTCGATTATAATTATGATCATACATTTTCTTTGCTGCTAAAATATGCTAACATCTGCTGATTAGATGATAACCGGATTAGTATGCTGAGGCTTAACCCGTCTGCAAAGGCAACGTCCATTGTCAATTCCAAGAAGATCTTATTCGTATTGATATGGAACGATGAGGATGCTCACTCTCAGAAGTTAGTTGTTGGGTTTAGTCTCATAATCTCATGGATTTGATGACCTTCTTTTTCTCGCTCTAGGAGCATACTGCTGTCGACCTCTAAATCAAACTTATTAATGGTTAAGACAAAGGGAAATGATTGTTAACTGTTGATGAATGATATAATAGCGTTATTAAAAAGATAATGATAGTATTTGACTAATGAACATTGGTATGAATTTTAAGTATATGGATTGTCTGTTTTTCAATTCAAAGGCTGGAATGGATATTATGTTGCATTGTCCTTACTTTCATTTGATCTATATGCTAGCCATATTGGTATGATATTACTGACTCAAAATAGTTATATTCCATGCACTCCAATCGACGAAATTGATGACATTCTTATCATTAGGAATCAAATTTAACTATTGAGAATTCTCGATCATTGAACATTGAGTTTCATGATATGATAAAATTTGCCATTTGAATTACTAACTATCCTTGATGAGCTCCCCCTTCACCTGAGATTGCTCTAAGCACCCGGCGTGCGCCGTTATTTTTGGTGGTCGCCCTGATCCACCGACCGTCCCTTTCGTCCCGACAATTTGGTGAACCCGACGTGAATCGAACACGCAACCCGACAATTTGGTGAACCCGACGTGAAGGTTCGGCCGACACCGTAGGTATAAAGCTGCAGCTGATTGTTCCTCGTCACGTCACCTTTATCCATCAACTTTCATGAAAGTGACGATTGCACATGCATGAAAAGATTTTGCACTGAGCACATTCACAACGAACCTCTTCATCAAGCTGGTTGATCAGGTATATTTATTCTTATTCTGTTGCATAATAGTAGGAAAGTTTTCTTTATTTCTAAAGCAGTAGGAAATTTTTCTTTATTGCATAGTAGTAGGAAAGTTTCTTTATTGCAAAATAGTAGGAAAGCTTGCTTTATTTCTTTTTGTTTACAAAGCAGTAGGAAACTTTTCTTTAATTTTGTTGGCAAAGAAGTAGGAATATTTTCTGTATTTATGTTTCGTTTTACCACGGAGTCGTATCAGGATCAAGATATAGACGGATTATTACGAGAATTATATACGTATATTTCATATTTATCTATAAAGTTAGACTTATCCACTATGGCTGACCACTTTGAAGAGTAGCGAATTTGGAAGATCATAGATGCAATTAAAACAGATAGGGGGGAATTTACTGGAATAAATGTAACAGCTTATCTTAAATATTATGAACAATTGACAGAACAATATGGATTACCGGAAGACAATAAAAAAGATACATTTATACGAATTGCTCATGGGTTCACTAGAGAGAGAATCCAATTGCGAGTAGTCCAACCAAACATGACTTGGGTGGATTTCAAGACTCGGCTTCTTACTGAATTTTCGCATGAAGATTACAGTAAGAATAATAGAGCCACATTCATGCGATGGGTAGGAACAACAAAGTTAGACCAACACATAACTCAGGGATTAACTGAGTTTGATATCAAATTTAACCAAATGCCTCAAGCAGACAGAACAGCTCTTGAACCAGATAAATTAAGAAATTTTCTAAACATGCTAGATCCATCTCTTAGACGAGAGCTAGAACCAATGCTTGAGGATGGAGCGACTGCGAGTGGGCTTACTGGAAATTGGGATAACGTAAGAGCAGCTGTCCATAGGTTAGCCCAAAGGCAGGAGCGAAATCAGATGCAAACTCCAAGAATAAATGAAAGAGATGTGCCAGGAAAGATAGATAATGACCCCACTTCTCATAACCCTAGAAAAGATGACTCAGAACTTACAATGTTAAAAACATCAGTAGAATCACTTGTCAAACATGTGGAGACTTTGGCGACTGAAATAGCTACTATAAAGAGTATGCAAGAGCTTAAATTGAGAGATCATGAGAAACCAAAAGAATTAGAACAAAATCCTAGGAATCAGATGCCAGCTAGAAGACCATTTAACCAAGCACGTAGATGTCTCTGGTGTGATGATTTGGAGCATCCACACTGGACATGCAACTTATTCAAAGAGGCCAAGGATAAGAATTGGGTCACAGAAGTAGATCGAAAGATCTGTGACTATGTAACAAAAAGGCCCTTGGCATCAAACTATGGCAAAGGGGGAATGAAAACCTTCTTTGAAGCCTCCACAAGCCAAAATACATATGCTTGTAGGCTGGATAGTGAAGACTCTAATTGTGATTTCTGGGAACAGGTTTATGATACTGCTAGTAGAGGCAAGTTATCTGTTGAGAACTTATATGCTACGAGCTCGGACATTAGATCAAAGACATGTTGGAATGAGCCAGTAGATATGTTCTCAGTATATGCTCATGAAATTAATGTAGACGAGAAAAGAAAACGGGATGAAGAGGGACAGTCTAAACGAACAACTAGGGCTAGAAAAGAGGGTGAAACGACTGATACAATTAAAGAACCGCCTATGATGGAGCCTAGTCAGGAACCAAAACAACAGGAACAAGAAAAGAAGCCTCAAAATAAGGGTAAAGGAAAGAAAGTAGGAGAAAATTTAGAAAAGAAAACTACAAGTGAAGATAGAAGTCAAGATAAACTTAATGAATCGCAACCCATACGAGAAGAAGGAAGTAAGGAAGAAAAACCGAAAAAAAAACCTCCAACTTTCCGATTGATCTCGCAAATCGAGAAGCAAATAGATATTCGGAAAGTTATGGATGAGAAAATCATGAAGGCAGAAGTAGCCATGACATTAGAGGAATGGTTAGCATTTTCAAGAACAGATGTGAAAGAAGATTTCATGAGTATCATTAAACGAAGAAGAGAACCTATAGAGTATAGAACAGAAGATATTGAAATGGAGGAAAGAAAAGATCAGGATGAACCGAAAGTGAGTGTTGTACAAATAAATGAATCTGAGTATAGAGAATCTTCTGATCGTAGAAATTATTTGGGACCTGTTATTGGACATTTGGAAAAAGGAAATGATGACCCAAATAGCCATTATACTCAAAAACATTGGGCTAGGGGTACCACTGAAACTATGGTTAAGATAGGTAATAATAATAAACCGCAAGTAGCATTAATCGATTCAGGATCAGAAATCAATGTAGTCTCACGGGAGATTTATAATGAGGGAAAATGGCCCATAGATAGGGACCATGGATGGAAAATGAAGGCAGCCAATAATGCTTCTGGCTATTTACTAGGAGCTTGTGCAAATGTTCCTATTACTATTGGAGATGTTAAAGAGGAACATAATTTCTTCGTTCATGATGACTGCTCGTACCCAATTATTTTGGGGCAGCCATTCATTTGTGAACAAAGAATGGAGACAAAAGTTCTGGATGATGGAAGTGCTTTTGCAAGAATTCGTTCTCGTGATGGCCTTAAATCTGTCCAATTCATGACGCTTTGTATAAACCATCCTCGTAATCGTAGATCTTTAAGAAAAACTCCTTTAAGACACATTGAACAGGATTTCAAGTAAATGCCACTGTTGAGCGAGATGACAGTGGACTTTGGTTCGAAATCTCGCAAAATCTTGTACAGAACTTAGATAAAATGACTGTTTATTTTCCATCTGCTACGTTAAATATTTTTCATTTTAAACAAATCCCAAGAAAACTTATTAAAAAATACGAAAAACATTTGAAAAACAAAGGAGATCTATTAATGGATGAAAGTATTGAATATATTATTGAAACTACACATTGCTTTTCAACATTAGAAGAATTAGAACTTTGTTATCAGAGTAAGTCTAATTCCCATATTCTTATCTCTTCACTTGATATGTATGCATTAATTCAGGAATATGCCTCTAGTATTAATCATGAGTATGATGCCTTAGTGGAGACCAAATATAAAACTGTTAGTAAGAAGGTTAAACCCGTAGCACAACCACTACCAAAATATAGTAATGATATTATAAAGAATGTAAGTCATGAGCCAATCCTCAGAAATCCGACAAATATTGGCCATGTGTTTACTAAAGAATCCTTAAATCAAATTAAATTTGATGCTAGTGGTTTCCTTCTTCCAGCAGAAAAAGAGTATTTTTTGAAGATTATTGAGCAACATGGAAGAGCATTTTCTCTTGAGCCTTCAGAGATAGGATGTGCAGATCCTCGGATAGTTGCACCGATGATAATTTTCACTATTCCCCATATTCCTTGGAATTTGCGCCCTATTCCTGTACCTAAAGCTCATCTTCCAGAGCTGATCAGATTACTTAAAGAAAAAATTCATATGCATATTTTAGAATCCTCTTCAGCTCCCTATTCAAACCGTTGGTTTACTGTGCCCAAGAAGAGTGGAAAACTTCGGTTTATTCAAGATCTTCAACCAGTTAATAAAGTGACTATTAGAAATGTGGGTACAGGTCCAATTGTGGATGAATTTGCAGAAGCATTTTCAGGCAATTCTATATATTCAATGGGTGATCTCTACTCTGGGTATGATCAATTTCAATTGGCATTAGAGAGTAGAGACATTACTACCATGAAAACACCTTTGGGATTAGTTAGGATGTGTACGTTACCTCAAGGTGCGACCAATTCAGTAGCACACATGATGAATGCAATGAATTTGGTTTTGCACGATTTTATTCCTCACATTACTATGCCCTTTATCGATGACATTCCCATTAAAGGTTGCTTGGAAGAAGAGAAAGATAGCACTCTGGATGAAGATGGTTGTCGTAGATTTGTAAAGGCTCATATCCTTGATTGCCAAAGAATCTTTCAGCGATTTATTCAAGTTGGCTTAACGTTATCTATAGAAAAATCTACTTTTGGTGTTAATGAGGTCCTCATTGTAGGTCATCTTTGTGGCCATTATGGACGGAAGCCATACCCTCAGAAAATTGATGCCATTAGTAAGATTTCGGAGATATGTCAAAATGTGAGTGAAGTTCGTCGATTTTTAGGAGCTTGTATCTTCTATGTTATATGGATACCACATTTTGCACATATAGCTGACTGTCTTTATGATTTATTAAGGAAGAAAAGAAAATTTTTATGGACAGAAAAACATACTCAAGCAATGCGTAGATTAAAGAAGTTGTTACAAGAAGCTCCAATCCTTAAACGAGTAGATTATACGAATAATAAGCCTATTATTTTGACTGTTGATACTAGCCCTATTGGAATTGGCTGGGTCATAAGTCAAGATGATGAAGAGGGTAGAAGATATGCTATTAGATTTGGAGCTAAGATTTTACATAATACTCAAAGAAATTATCCTCAAATTAAAAGGGAACTTTGGGGTTTAGTCACAGCTCTAAAGTCTGATAAAGAATATTTCATAGGAGCAAATGTGATTGTGGAGACAGATTGTTTACCGCTAATTGGAATGATCACAAACTGTTCTTCACCAGATATTGCAATGCTTCGTTGGATTTCTTATATTAAATTTATAAATCCAGTTTTAATTCATATATCAGGAAAATCTAACTCTGTTGCTGATATGCTTTCAAGAGCTAGGTATGATGAGAATGATGAAGCCAAAGTAGATACTAATATGATAAATTATGATTCCCAAGTTTATGTATATGAAAAATTTAATTCAGATGAATACGAAGGAGAGTGGCTAGAGATTGGAAAGTATCTTAGTACTTTAGTTAGATCACCTTCATGGTCTTCAAATAAATTTAGAAATATTAGAAAAAGAGCATTTAACTTTTTCTTAAAAGATGGGTTAATTTGGAGACATGCAAGGGGGAAGATCAAAATGCCACAAAGAGTACTAGGTACTAAGAATCTTCAGATGCAAGTCATGAAGATCATGCATGATACTTTATGGGCCGGGCATAAAGGTTTTGTTGCCACTTATGAAAAAATTAGAGAGTGTTACTGGTGGCCAGGTATTTATGTTAATGTAAAGAAATATGTGGATTCTTGCGATGTATGTCAAGTTTATTCATCGGTTAAGCATAGGGATCCACTGCATCCTACGTATCCACCATGCATACACTATAAGTGGGTAGTAGACTTAGTAACCATGCCCAAGGGTATCGATAGAATGAGATACATAGTTCTTGCTCGTGAAGATCTTACTAATCATGTGGAAGGCCGAGCTCTAAGATCAAAAACTACTTTCAATGTATGCAAATTTCTTCTAGAAGATGTGATTTCAAGATTTGGGTATATTGAAAAAATAGTAGCCGATAGGGGCGAATTAGACGCACAAGAGGCTAAGGAATTCTTTGCTAGGCATGGAATTCGTTTAGCTCTTACGACTGCATATAACCCTGAGGCTAACGGAAAAATTGAAAGAGGGCATTCCCCTATCATAAAAGCGATTTCTAAAGCTTGCAAAGGAGAACTGAAGAATTGGCCGAAATTTTTGCCATTCGCTTTGTGGGCTGATAGAATGACCTGTACTAGAACGACGAGGTTTATGCCGGCAGAGCTAATGTACTGCCAAAAGCCAATTTTTCTAGTAAATACCCAAATTCTTACTTGGATTACGCTTCCTTGGAAAGATAATTTATCTACTGAAGACTTATTAGCTTTAAGGATTCAGCAGCTTGAGCAAGGGAATGAAAGACTAGATGAAGCTATAGCTAAATTAAAAACTTCTCGACTTAAAAATAAAAAGTATTTTGATAAATCGCATAGGTTAAGACCAAAGCCAATTCAAATTAATGATTGGGTATTGATATATGATAGCACATTTGATACACAGTATGATGCTCGTAAAAAATTAAAAAAGCGATGGTTTGGACCTTATGTGGTGGTCAAAATCTATGAAAATGGAACGTATGCCTTAAGAGAGTTAGATGGAACTCCGCTTAAAAATTTAATTGCAGGTAAAAGAGTTAAAATATTTAAACAAAGAAATGAAGAATATTATGATTTATTATTTGATGAAGAAAATGATGAATGAATGTTTTACTAAAAATAATGTTTAAATTTTTTGTTAAATATGTTTTTTCTTTTCTATGTATGAAAATAAAAATTTTATTTAAACTAATTTTCTTGTGAGTTTATATGTTGTTGCTTGATAGCAGGAGTTGAAGATGTTTTTTGAACCAATTAATTAAAGACTGATTTATGATAAAGATGAAGCGCAGGAGATTGAAGATAGTACATGCAGTTTAAAATTTAAGCAATCAAAGCGATATTTGGATGAAAGGCAATGCTAAAGATGGAATCAATATAGATCAGGTGAAACAGTTCTAACCCTAATTAATGTTTTAAGTTTTGTTTTTCCCTGCATTATCATAATTAGAAATGTACATTCTTCAGCTAGGTTAAGAAACTTCTTATAAAATTATGAAAAGTAGAATTTACACTGAAGTAGGAATGTGCTTGAAGAGAAGATAGGGATTAGAGACCTATGGCTGTCATATGAATAGTTGAAGGAACCCTTAACTTGCAACTCCTAGTAGAAGTAGACTTGTTTTATATAGGTAAGCTTCCTTAAATCTGACCCATTTGGCAAAAGAGATCCTAGTTCCTGCTTTAGCTTACCTCTAGATCCTTTGCTCTGATTAGGGGTTAAGCCTTTCCCCTTCATCAAAAAAGTTGCGAAGAAAAATTGAAAGCAGTACATTAATGGTTGCTGCATATGAAAAGAGGAAAAATGACAAAAAGAAAAATTATGATGAAAAATGAGATGAAAGAAAAATCAAATGATTTCAATAAATCAGTTGTGGTCTCGAAATCACTTCTGATTTGAAAAGCAGGCTATATAAGGCGGATGTATGCTAGAGGGGAGTTAGTTTTTTGTATCTTAATGGCAAATGGTTAGGAGATGAGGGTAGAAGGCCTATATAACATATGCTTTACTTATGAACAGAGTTAATAGAAGAGTTAGTACAAACACTATTTGAATGACTTCTATAGTTTCCTTCTAAAACCTGTTTTCCAACTCATGCATTGATCGAAAAGGTTGAAATTCAAGCTTACATAATTTTTTTAAGTTTTCTTTGCTATTTGAAGATGTACTAATGATAGAAGCATTTTTATATACAGACAATTTGAATTTGAGTCATGAATAAGTTTCAAAAAGAATTTGATATTGCTTTCTATGATCTGCAGGTTGGCCCATCGAGGACGATGTGCACGTTTGGCCGGGGCGAATGTCGGAAAGTTTTCAACTTTCGAGTTGATGACCAGATAAAATAAAATTAACTTAATTAGTGAATTCTAACCTTTTATATCACTGTTGATTAGTTGTTCTGGATTGAATTAACTACTTTTGAAGTGTTTGCAGGTACAAGAAATGATAAAGAATACATGTTCATATTAGGGTTTACTCTAATTTCACATTTAATGAGTTGTTTTATTCATACATTCAAGAATCATGGGTATTTAACCCTAGGATTTCATAAGTTGATATGATTTTATGTCAGTTGGGTTAATCCAAAGGGTCTCAAAAGATTCTAATGGGTTACTGTTAGGGTTTATGTCAATGTCAATGGACTAATGATAGGGATGAGAAAGATTTAAATGAGTTTCAAGGGTTTCCAAAGGGTTTCTTGTAGGTTTTCAAGGGTTTTATTGAATGTTAAGGGTTAAAATAATCGGTATTTAATTAAAATAATCTTTAAAATGAACATTTATGTATTAAAAATTAAAATATGATTTATTTAATTAATTTAATAATATGTGTGCATTTAAATACTAAGGTTCTAATTAATTAAATTCTTATCCTAAGCTTCACTTACCTAATTTATTTAATTAAGAAATTTAGGGTAATTGAATTAAAATTATAAGTCAAGTGGATAAATAACTAGTGGTCTATATGGATGCTAGAAAAAAAGAATGGTATGTGAGTAATGTGGAATTAAAGTGAATTAAGGAGTGGTCTGAAAGGAAGATGCACTTAAAGTGAAAAAGTTGGTCAAGAGAAGGAATGGAGAGAATTAATGTAGATGAAAAGAGAGGTGAAAGTAAGTTGTGTGCATAAAGCTAATTTAAAGAGTGATAGAGATGTGAGGGATAAAGTGTGGATGAGAACTTAAAGTACAAAAACAAAAGAGTGGTTAAAAGCAGATCTCTGTGTGTATAAATATGTGGGCTTTGCTCCATATTGGGCCGAATGTTTTTGGCAGGCTACTTCATGTGTTTTTTTTCGGCAGCAATAATCTGTGAGGGCGATTCTGGAAGGCGATCTCTCTGATGTTCTGTGCTTGATCATTTGATCGCTGAAGTGATAATCTTAAAATATATATATCTGATGAGCTGACAGTAGCGCACAAGGACAGAGGGATGGAATGGATTTAGGCAGGCAGACGATTGTTGCAGAATAGAAGGAGGACGGCCTTACCTTCCGCCATGTGTGATCCAGTCGCTGAACACATCAGATGAGAAATGCGTCAATTTTCCTATTATACTATGCATCGGCTGCGTTGAATGACCACTCTATTCCTGTGGATACCATTCGATTACTATGCTTCATCGATTCGACTGCCTTAGTAGGCAGAGTAGCTGGACTCAGATCACACAAATGTCAAGGAATCGCCAGAAAATTGTTCTCTGAGGACACAGGATGTGTGAAATTCTAGAAGGAATCTTCAACCGTTCAAAGTTCTGATGATTTTATGTTGCTGAATTCTTGAGCCCTCTGCATAAATTCACTTCGCATCTACCTTCAATGATATATCGATCGCTACACGATGGTTAAGAGAGCTTCAAAGATGTTTCTACAGAGCTGACGTTGCAAAGACAGGACTTCTGACAATTTCTTGGCTTAATCTATGATTCGTCTGGCTGAAATAGGACGTGACTATCTGCATATATTCTAACTAGAGGACGAATTGGAAAATTATTAACCGCTGTGATGGAGTTTATCGTACGGCACAGAAATTTACGGGCTTGATCTGGCGACGGACGGATACGCAGGGCAAACCTTTCTGCCATGAGTTTTTGTAGTCTTGGTCATCTTGAGGCATAACCATCGCTACACTACTTCATCTCTGTCATGCATGCGATCACGGGCTACCGGAACTTCAAGCAAATGCCATCTATCTTCGAAAGCTCTGAATTTTTCATCCATTTATCTCAAATAAGTGCTGTTAATATTATTCAGCTATGAAATTATCATTCAATCCACACAGATGTTATATCTGAAAACTACAGATCAATCAACAGGCATTGTGAGAGCATGCAGCGGCTGGGGCGCAAGGAGGCCAATTATATGTCATTCTTGTTGGTTTTTATTTAGAAAAAAAAAAAAAAAAGAGAAGTTTTGTAGTGTTTCTACAATTCTGTGTTGAACAGAGTTTTTAATGCTTCTAAAGATCTCATGTCGATGGCAAAGTGTCGTGCACTCTCAGAAGTTAGCCTGCTTACATGCTAGGGATATGCTGCTTACATAATAGGAGTCAAAATTTGTTCAACATCGGAGATTGCGCGCACATTTGGTCTATGAGTATCTGTTTTAAACGAATTTCGTTGATAGCACTCTATAGGTTGTGAAGTGTTGATAGCGCTCTGAGATTGCCATTTTCTCTGCATGTCGACAGTATACTCGATTATAATTATGATCATACATTTTCTTTGCTGCTAAAATATGCTAACATCTGCTGATTAGATGATAACCGGATTAGTATGCTGAGGCTTAACCCGTCTGCAAAGGCAACATCCATTGTCAATTCCAAGAAGATCTTATTCGTATTGATATGGAACGATGAGGATGCTCACTCTCAGAAGTTAGTTGTTGGGTTTAGTCTCATAATCTCATGGATTTGATGACCTTCTTTTTCTCGCTCTAGGAGCATACTGCTGTCGACCTCTAAATCAAACTTATTAATGGTTAAGACAAAGGGAAACGATTGTTAACTAATGATGAATGATATGATAGCGTTATTAAAAAGATAATGATAGTATTTGACTAATGAACATTGGTATGAATTTTAAGTATATGGATTGTCTGTTTTTCAATTCAAAGGCTGGAATGGATATTATGTTGCATTGTCCTTACTTTCATTTGATCTATATGCTAGCCATATTGGTATGATATTACTGACTCAAAATAGTTATATTCCATGCACTCCAATCGACGAAATTGATGATTTCTTATCATTAGGAATCAAATTTAACTATTGAGAATTCTCGATCATTGAACGTTGAGTTTCATGATATGATAAAATTTGCCATTTGAATTACTAACTATCCTTGATGAGCTCCCTCTTCACCTGAGATTGCTCTAAGCACCCGGCGTGCGCCGTTATTTTTGGCGGTCGCCCTGATCCACCGACCGTCCCTTTCGTCCCGACAATTTGGTGAACTCGACGTGAATCGAACATGCAACCCGACAACGTCAACTCAGAAGATGAGGAGCATATTGATTTCAAAGCTTGGAAGTCAAGAGGCAAGTTCAAATACAAGCAATTAGAGGATCTACCCGAGTCTTCCAATCAAGCTTTAAGGAGACCACAAAGAGAAAGTAAGAAGCCCGTAAGGTATGGATATGATACATTCTTAGTCACAAAGCACTTTGTGTACATCACTAAATATTCCATGGCAGAGGAGCCTTCTTCATTTGAAGAGGCTAAGAAGAAGAAAGAGTGGAAAGAAGCCATGCAGGAAGAAGTGGAAGCATTGCAGGAAAACCACACATGGGATCTAGTTCCCAAGAAGCTAGATATGAAGGTAGTTGGTTCAAGGTGGATATACAAAATTGAAAAGAACTCTGATGGCTCTATAAACAGGTACAAGGCAAGATTAGTGGCAAAGGGTTTTGCCCAAACACATGGAGTAGACTATGAAGAAACATTTTCACCTATGGCAAAGATGCCAACAATTAGGGTATTGGTAAGTCTTGCGGCATCAAAAATTTGGAATTTATATCAATTAGATGTCAAGAATGCTTTTTTGAATGGTTGGATATCAGAGGAAGTGTATATGGCACAACCACTAGGTTTTGAAGATGAAGAAAAAGCAGGTTATGTATGCAAGCTCAAAAAAGCACTCTATGGTCTCAAACAAGCTCTTAGAGCTTGGAACCATAGGCTTGTTACCTATTTGCAGGATCAAGGCTTTATGACAAGCAAGGAAGAACCTTCTTTATTTGTTAAGAAGAATACATCAGAGGTCATCTACTTATGTGTTTATGTAGATGATATCATTACTACAAGTAATGATTCTGATGGTATCAAGCAAGTCAAGGCTCAGTTAATTGAGGAGTTCAAAATCAGTGATCTAGGGTTGTTAACCTATTTCCTGGGATTAGAACTTGTGTATACAGATTCAGGTATATTCATCACACAAAGGAAGTACATACATGATATGTTGGTAAAATTTAAGATGGAGAACACTAAAGTTTCAGGTATTCCTATGGAGATCAACCATAAGCTAAGCTCATATGAAGGTGAACTACTTGAAGATGTTACAAGCTATCAAGAACTTGTGGGTAGTCTTAATTATGCAACTTTGACAAGAGTAGATATTGCTTATGCAGTAAGTACATTAATTTAGTTCATGCATGTGCCAAGGAAGCCACACATGGAAGTTGCAAAGAGGGTGCTCAAGTATCTTAAGGGTACAATGAATGAGGGATTGTTCTACCCCTTTACTTCTGATGTAGATATAAGATGTACTGTGATGCACATTGGGCTAGCTCCAAGAATGATATGAGGAGCACTTCAGGGTACCTATCTTTTGCAGGCTCAAAACTCATATCTTGGTCATCCAAGAAGCAACCAATTGTGGCCTTATCTTCCACAGAAGTAGAATATAGAGGTTTGGCAAATGAAACTCAGGAAGCTATGTGGGTTAAGCAATCGTATGCAGATTTGGAGAACAAGTATCTTTGGAGATAACACTAGCTCACTTCATTTAGCCACCAATCCTATGTACCATTCTAGGACTAAGCACATTGAAGTGCACTACCATTATGTAAGGGAGAAATTGCTAAGCAAGGATATCCAATTATCCTATGTATCAACTCATTTACAATGTGCAGATATACTTACCAAAGCATTGGATGGAACAAAGATGAACATGTTCAAATTGATGATTGGGCTCCAAGAGATCAAGAAGTAATGAAGATCAAGGATGTTAGGCTTGAGGGGGAGCTAGCCCAAGCCTACACACTTGATCACTTCACATAAGCTTGATGTATTAGCATATCATTTGGAAGGATTCATATGTACAACCTCTTGTAACTTTGAGTTACAAATACACTTGTAAAAGTGGAATAAACCCACGAGAAGTTAGGAAGCATATAATCTCGTATCTTTTGGTAGTTGAGTCAAGAGAGAATCAATCCTATACTTCAGGATGCACTTTATTGGTAGAGATTTGAATTTGACTTCAAATCTTAGGCTTCAACAAAAGCTATAAAAGAGGACATGAAATGCCTGCGTGCATCTCGAGGTTTAGAGATCATATTCATGTACTTTCATTGAGAAGAGGAGCTCATCTCATAGCTCACTCATTTCTCACTCATTGTGCAGTGACTTATTGCCAATGACATTGTACTTTTACATGACTTAATTCATACATGATCATTACTTCTTAATCTCATATCTCTATCCCACTCCATCAGAACAATGAACTTGTCTGAGATGGTTCTCATTGTATACTTAATCATTTCTCTTGATTTAAAGTATGATACCTCAAGCATACTATCTACTTTAATCTTACAAAGTTTCATTAATAATGCTTCACGTGGTCGTTAGATATTAATCAATCATTGCCCACTGGTATGTGATTGTCAAGGCCCGTAAAAGTCGGGATAGATGCTTAACTTGCTAAACATATTTCTCTGCATATAGTTTATCATTCTAGATGATTCCACTGATGATTGGTAGCTTGTTAAGCTAACTGAAGTTCCCCAAAAGGAATTTTATCAATTACTGTTGTACTCAGAGAATGGTGCAAAACTCTGAGTAGGTGTCTCAACCAAAATAACAAGTTTTAGAACTTGGATCATATGCCAACCTATCTGTTTTGATCCTATCATTAGTGCATCATCTTCCAAGCAACATATGTGATCATTTATGGCCCACAACACTCTCCAACCATCACTTATAGCAGGTGTGAAGCAAGTTTTAGCTATACCAACTCATCTCTTGTGACTATCCACCATCTCTAGATTTTTGCAAGCATAACAAAACTAGAGAAATTCAGATGATCAAAGCATGCATGCCAAAACTTTGCATTTGAGATAGCCTGAGATTCATGAATTGCATATGGTGAATCATTCACATATTTCGCATAGTTTATGAGATTAGACAATCCATGCCATAAAATGCGAAGCACTCATAACATCACCATTCGAGAGATCATGAACTATACATTTGCCATCAAAAAATTTGACAACCAAGCCAATCTTGGCTAATGCTGAAGCTAGCAACATATTTTTCTTAATCCCTAGCACATATAAGGCATTTGACAATGTGAGAGAATTGCCATCAGTAGTAGTCAAAATGATCTTTTCAACTCCCATTACATGATAAGATGATTTTTTAGCACACATTATAGTATTTCCAATAGGGGCAAACTTAAGTGAACTGAAGATACTATGCTGCGAGGTAATATGTTTGGTTGCATCACTATCAAAGTACTAAACATCTACATTTGAATTAGACATACAATGCTCAACAAACAAAAATAAATACCCATTCTTCATTCTGGACAACATTACCAGAATCTGCTTTAGGTGTAGAGGCCTTGCAACAACCATTCTTGGCTCTTTGTTATTTGCCTCCTTTGGATTTAGTTTAGGAAAACTCTTTATGACATGATCGCTTGCCTTATAGTACTTGCAAAACTATTTCTTCTTTTTTGTTTTTTCATTATCTTCATCTTCCTTCTTTGACTTTGTAGCATTAGAAGATTTTTGCTTACTAATAGATTAGCTCCATTTACCTTTGCCCTTCTAACTATCTAAGAAAGCTTGATCTATAAGACACATAATTGAACTATTCTACTTGGAGTGATATTCTTGCAACAAAACAGAGACTGACTCCTCAAATGTTGAGGCATTTGGATTTCCTTTCATCATCAATCATAGATTACAAGCAAAAATATCATATGAATATAGAAGACCATTTAGAACAGACTACACAATGAACTATTTGGTAAATTTACATGAGCAGAAATCAACTGCTCCTTCAAATCTTTGATCTTTGTCAAAAAATTATCCATATAATCTCCTTCATTGATATGTTCATTCTCCAACTATTTTTGGAGGTAAGCAACATAAGCCTCATTTCTTGCTTTGTATGGCATTGTGAGAGTATCCCAAGCATCTTTTCTTGTTTGCATCACCTTCCATAACTACATTTGTAGGTGTAGTAGGATATTTTTCAATACCTTGCACAATATTCCACAAGCCTTTTGCTATTGATACATGACACGTCATATATGCCCACAATGGGTAATTAGTACCATCCAACTTCTCCTCAACAACCAACATACAAAAGACATCATTGCTTTCATTCATGGTCACTCAACAAATACCTTGATGTAGAAAATTGACTGCATCTCAAAAATTTGAACGGAAACACCTTGTTAAGCTCGACTAAACCTTTAGTAGACTTTGAGGTTCTTGGGCTTGCAAATTGAACCCTATATATATATATATATATATATATATATATATATATATATATATATATATATATATATATATATATATATATATATATATATATATATATATATATATATATATATATATATATATATGTTTGGTACAAAAGGAAAACATTGCCTACATAGTCGCTACGATAGTGTGTTTGGAGGTCAAAACGAGCTCAAATCAATTTCCATACCATAGGGTGTAGTATTTTTGAACTTCTAATTGTCCCAAGTATACCCACCAATTTTCGTGCGACTTTGAGGTCATGACTCGAGGGGTGTTGATGACACCCTAGATGATGCATGACCTGTTCTAATATCAACTGTTGGAGCTCAAGGTTTGCAGAAGCACATGAACAAGATAAGGAAGAAGAAGAAGCTTGGAGCACAACCCAATACAAAATGTATTATGAAATGAATATACAAAGATAAGTGACCTATTAAGGTTATAGGTGTATATACAAGACGGGGGGGGGGGAAATCCTCTGAAAGAGGGACAAAAGTGCCTTGATGGTCCTCCTAAGTGTGTTCACACACATCACAATGAAAATATATCAACAACATCTGTTGTGTGAATTGATATTTATGACCAAGCATTCTTGTGTGAATTGATATTTATGATCAAGCATTCTAATCACTGATGGCACAACCCTAGAGATGGTGGTTTGGCAATGCAACATTATTGTTATCTTTAGTGGTCGCATCGATTTGATTGAGAAGAGAGAGTTCAAACACAATTCATTCATACATCCACAATACAAAGAGAGACAAAGTTTCATGTAGAGGTGATGGATAAAAGCCTCGATTTTTCCTAACAATGGTGAGGCAATAATCACATCACACACACATACATACACACACACATACATATATATATATACATATATATATATATATATATATATATATATATATATATATATATATACACACACACACACACACACACATAGAAGAGGGTCACATGGACCTTATCCTCCCCAACATGTTTCACCGAAATGTTGAAGAAACACTCACGAATTTGACAAACAGACATGCATAAAAGAAAAAAGAAAAAGAGAAGCAGAATCAAAGAAAATCAAAAGCCTTAGTGGAGCGACAAATCCACGACCGTTATGTACAGTACAGAATCTTCCAGGATCAGAGTTCGTTATACCGAATCAAACTGTATATAGAGAGAACGTGCATAGGAATAATAGAAGGGGAAGTGCGAACAAGAACGTGCGTGAGAAGAGCGCGCATTATAAATTAGAGCACAAATAGAAGAAGAAAGTGAGAGAAGGGGAGACAGAGAGTTTTTAGTTATGGTTAGAAGAAGACGCCAGAGATCGCGTATGTAGAAGGAGACGCCAGAGATCGCGTATGTAAAGATGAATAACAGAAACCTGAAATGTCGGGTATTCATCTGAGAGAGATGGTAGGAAGGAACTACTCACTATAGGAGAGTTTCTGTAAGAAGAGGCCAAGCCTATTTGTACACATCTTCTCTAATAGAAAACACATGTTCATGTGGAAATTCGTGTGCACTGTTCGTATGTGAAGAAACCGAAGTATCGTCATACTACGGTTAAAGATAGTTAACAGTTAAAGTTTTCACAGTAAACATATTTTTGGTCAGTTACAGTTTCTCAGTAAACGAGTAATTTCCGGTAAAAGAACGAAGTAGATCTCGCAGAGTAATGCGAAGTTTTGTATGAGAGATAGCTCATTTTGTAGCTAGACATCTCTACTTTCAGTTGATTAAGGGTTCCAGTAGAAAAGATATCTACACACAGTACAAAGCCTGACCGGAAAGAGGCTTTCTAAACTAGTGGAGTTTTATCTTAAACTTCAGGAAGAGTTCAGTAAGTTAAGGAAGTACACGCATCACTCCCTTACTTCACAAACATTCATTTGAAGTAATTATAAACAGAATTGAAGTTCATTCCGGTACAATTCCGGTACGATGACGGTGTTAGTCCAGTGACAGTCTGGTGAAGTTTCGGTGAAATTTTTTCAATGAATTTAGAGCACAGTCTTATACGCTGAGCGTCAAAAATTTTGCTAAGCTATTGATTTATTACAGAGGTGTTCTAAATCACACTAGCTTAGTTCTTCTTGGGTGTGGCGAATTCCGCAGGCTTAATAAGGTTCAGCCTTCGTCGCGTCGACAAGCAGTGGTATCGGCAGAGCCGAGTAAAACCACATCAGTGGTATCAGAGCCAGAATATCCACCCTCAATTGGCGTCAGAGCCAAGGATAGACCCAAGAGCCGAAAGATTCTGAAAAGCAAAAAGGTTCTCAAGGAACAATCGGAAGTGAAGATACAAGAGAATTCAAAAACTTTCATAAGGAAAGGAGAACGCTGAAGAGATCAACAGCGAACGGTATCAAGAAGTATTCTGAAGTCATCCTCAAGAGTAAAGGTTTGTGAAAGGTAAAACCCTTAACATCATACTCACTGGAAAAATTATGGCAGACCACGTTACTATTGACAAACTGGACAAAGATAATTATCCCGCATGGGTAATGCGCATGGAAGCCTTACTTATGAGTAAGGACTTAATGATGTATGTGACCGGAGAAGAAAAGAAGCCAACTTTCGAAGATGATAGTCAACCGGAAAAAGAAGACTACCGCACATTAGAGGTCTGGAGAAAGCAGAGGACATATGGAGTGCATTGGAAGATCATTTCCAAAATACTACGAAAGCTAGGAAGGCTAGCTTATGGTCCGAATTTACGACATTCAAAAAGAAGTCGAGTCAAAGCATTAGTGACTATGTTACTAAAATGAAGGACCTAGCAGATAGTCTTGGATCCATAAATGAAGAAGTCGAAGATCACAGATTGATAGCGCAAGTGCTCACAGGGTTGAGAGGAGATGAAAGGTGGAAACCTTTCGTACTTTCAACTGAACTTTCTTTAAATCATTTCATGCCAGATTTAAATCAGTTGCTTGGTTTGATGCTCACATATGAGCAAGACCTGGAAGGAGATGGAGATAAAGGACAAAGTTCAGCGATGTACATGAAGAACAAGAAGAAAGACAAAGGTAAGTCAAAAGACAAAGAAGAGTCGAGTTCTCAGGCTTATTATGCAAGAGGTAAAGGCACTGGTAGAGGAAGAGAAAGAGGTTTTGGAAGAGGAAGAAGTAGCCAGAATAACAACAAGAAGGCTTGCTGGATCTGTGGATTAAGTAATCATTTGGCTCATGATTGCTGGCACAATCAACAAGGATCAAATCAGAACAGTAATAGCAGAGGCAGAAGCAGAAGATATCAGAATAACTTTCAAAGAGGAAGACAAAATCAAAGAGGAGGCTATGGTAGAGGTGGAGTAAGAAGTTGGGGACATAATCAATCCTACAACACCACCTACAACAACTATGCAAATGACACGCATAATGAAAGTCATACATCGTTGATGATGAACTCTATCAGCACATCAGAAAATGAAGACCTAAAGGTATTTTACATTGATTCTGGATGCTCTAATCATTTGTCAGGAAATATAGAACTGATGTCAGAACTAGAAAAAGGTAGTTCCAGTCACACTGTTCAAACAGGTGACAATACGAGACATAATGTACATTCAATTGGAAAAGTGAAATGCAAGAATGGAGCAGATTTGCTAACCAATGTTTTGTATGTTCCAACAATACCGAAAAATTTGATTAGTGTGGGACAGATAGTTGAAAAAGGTTTTCAGGCCAGATTTACAAACAAAGGAGTATTTGTAGAAGATCCCGAGAATGGATATAATCATATCGTTTCTGGAAAGAAAGAAGGAAGACTCTTTACTTTAAGAGTACAAGGAAACATCTGCCAAGCGTTGCTCACACATGGAGAAAAGATAATTACAGAACTTGATCTATGGCATAAGAGATTGGGTCATTTCAATGAAAAAGGAATTAAAGCCATGATAGCAAACCAGTCAGTACTGGGATTACCGAATGTACAGAATCAACATATGATTCACAAGTGCGAAGCATGCCAGATGGGAAAAGCCCACAGGTTACCTTTCCAGAAGAAAGGATTCAAACATGATGGAGTACTCGAGCTTATTCATACAGATGTATGGGGGCCAACGAAAGAAGGATCAATCAGCGGATCGAGGTACTATGTATTATTCATTGATGATGCAACAAGGTGGATAACTCTTTATGTTTTGAAAGAGAAATCAGAAGTGTTTGGAGCTTTCAGGCATTTTCATGCATATGCTGAAAGACTTACCGGACGAAAACTTAAAAGACTGAGGTCTGATGGAGGGGGAGAATACTTCTCCCAAGAATTCAATGACTATCTTTGGAACGCAGGTATTAAGAGAGAAATAACCTGCAGATATACACCACAACAAAATGGAGTAGCAGAAAGAAGGAATCGAGTTCTAGTTGAATTTGCACGAGCTATGCTAAACGAAAAAGATTGTCCAAATTATCTTTGGGCTGAAGATGTAAACACAGCTACATACTTGGTAAACAGATTACCATGTACAGCATTAGAAGGAATGACCCCTTATGAAGCTTGGTGGGGAAAGAAGCCAACACTTGATCATTGCAAAGTGTTTGGATCAGTAGCGTATGCTTATGTACCATCACAAGTGAGACATAAGCTTGAACCAAAAGCAGAGAAATATGTGTTCGTTGGATATGATGAAAAACAAATGGGTTATAGGTTATGGAGTCCTCTAACGAAACAATTTATTGTTTCTAGAGATGTTACTTTTGATGAACAGAAAAGCTGGTATGCAGATCAAAGTCATACGACTGAAGAAATTGAAGAAGAGGTAAGAAGGAAAGAGAAAGGAAATCAATTGTGCAGGTGAACAGAGATGAAGATCATATGCAGGCAAGTACGTCCAGGATCGGATCAGGTATGAGAAATGAAGATGAAGAAGTGTATTCAGACACTTATGAAGAACCAAGAAGGTCAAGCAGGACTAGAAGACAACCAGAAAGGTATTCATATGATACCTCATACATAACTCAGAAAGATTATGCATATATGGTCAAAGATGATGAAGAACCACAGAGCTATGATGAAGCTAAAGGCAAGAAGCAATGGGAAGAAGCAATGAAAGAAGAAATCAGCGCACTAGAGGAGAACAAGACATGGGAACTTGTTCCGAAACCAAATGGTAAGAAAGTAATCGGAAATAAATGGGTTCTCAAAGTAAAGAAATTTGCAGATGGAAGGATAGCCAGACACAAAGCAAGGCTGGTGGTCAAAGGCTATGCCCAGACGCATGGCATAGATTATGATGAGACGTTTAGTCCGGTGGCAAGAATGTCAACCATAAGAACAGTAATTGCTGTAGCTACATCGAAAGGATGGAAGCTAAGTTAGCTAGATATAAAGAAGGCATTTATGAATGGATACATTTCTGATGAAGTGTACATGGAACAACCTGAAGGGTTCGAAAGTTTCAGATACCCAAACTTTGTCTGCAAATTAAGAAAAGCACTTTATGGACTGAAGCAAGCTCCAAGAGCTTGGAATTACAGACTTGTGAAATATCTGAATGAACTTGGATACCAAAGTTCGAAGGCAGACGCAAGTCTACTCATAAAAGAGAACAGAAGAAGGTATGATCTACATTTGTATTTATGTAGACGACTTAATAATCACAGGAACCTCAGATGAAGGGATTACAGAAGTAAAGAAACTGCTCGAAAGAGAGTTCAAGATCAGTGACCTAGGGAAATTATCATATTTCTTAGGAATGGAAATCACATACACAGATCATGGTGTATATGTTTCACAAGAAAGGTATCTCCTAAACTTACTGAAGAAGTTTAATATGGAGAATTGCAGAGAAGCTTCAACACCGCTTGAAGTAAATCATAAACTCAGCAGATACAATGGTGCAGAGTTTAAAGATATGAAGAGATATTAGTCATTAGTAGGAAGTTTAATTTATGCTACGCTAACGAGACCAGATCTTAGTTATGCAGTGGGAGTTCTCTCACAATTCATGCATTGTCCGACAGATCAACATTGGGTTGCAGGACAAAGAGTTCTTAGATACGTCAAAAGAACTATAAAAGAAGGATTATATTATCCTTTTACGTCAGATATAAAGCTGAAAGCATACAATGACTCAGACTGGGCTGGAAGTCAAGATGACAGAAGATCAACGCACGGGTATATGATATACCTAGGAGATAAGCTGGTAAGCTGGTGTTCAAAGAAGCAACACACAGTAGCGTTATCGTCAACAGAAGCCGAATACAAAGGACTCGTAGAAGCAGCTAAAGAAATAATATGGATGCAGACCTTGTTCAAAAGCATGGGTATTGATCAAGGTGTACCTATCATACATGGACATAATATGAGCTCGTTGTATCTTGCAGCAAACCCAATATTTCATGCAAGAACAAGGCACATAGAGATTCAGTATCATTTCCTGAGGGAAAAGGTAATGGAGAAAGATATAGAAATAGTATACACTCCGACAAAAGATCAGATTGCAGACATTTTGACAAAGAGCTTGGATGGTGTTAAAGTTTTCACAGTAAACGTATTTTTGGTCAGTTACAGTTTCTCAGTAAACGAGTAATTTCCGGTAGAAGAACGAAGTAGATCTCGCAGAGTAATGCGAAGTTTTGTATGAGAGATAGCTCATTCTGTAGCTAGACATCTCTACTTTCAGTTGGTTAAGGGTTCCGGTAGAAAAGATATCTACACACAGTACAAAGCCTGACCGGAAAGAGGCTTTCTAAACTAGTGGAGTTTTTTCTTAAACTTCAGGAAGAGTTCAGTAAGTTAAGGAAGTACACACATCACTCCCTTACTTCATAAACATTCATTTGAAGTAATTATAAACAGAATTGAAGTTCATTCCGATACAATTCTGGTACGATGACGGTGTCAGTCCAGTGACAGTCTGGTGAAGTTTCGGTGAAATTTTTTCAGTGAATTTAGAGCGCAGTCTTATACGCTGAGCGTCAGAAATTTTGCTAAGCTATTGATTGATTACAGAGGTGTTCTAAATCACACTAGCTTAGTTCTTCTTGGGCGTGGCGAATTCCGCAGGCTTAATAAGGTTCAGCCTTCGTCGCGTCGACAAGCAGTGGTATTGGCAGAGCCGAGTAAAACCACATCACGAAAGACAATAATATGATCGACCTGAACCTTTCAATGGGGATAAAGAGGGTCTTTTGAGTGAATTGCTGTTCTTTTGAATTTCAAACTTATAGAGAGACTAGCACCAAGACTTAGCTCGCAAAGAAAAAAAATTTAGAGTGTTTGAATCCTGCCTGTGAGAGGCTGAGAAACATATCCATTTAAAAACGTGGGATCATTAATTCACAAGACTACGTGCACTTCCACAGTATCGGGGGCAAAAAATGAAATATATGTATTATACATATGCTGATAACCTTGCGGGCGCTGGCTTCGTGTTTTGAGAAGCTAAAAAAAACATGGAAAAAGGAAATACCACTTTCATCCGCATGATCTTGACTGCGGGACTCGGAAGGACTCAATTCATTGTATTTTTAATAAAATTACGAGATCGCGCAGACTATTTGGACTAGATTTTAGCGAGAGGCGACGGGCGAGGCGAGACGACGGAAGACTGGGAAAACAATTCTTCGTTATGATTGCGAATTAAATGATCGATATGCCTCTGTTTTGCATAGCTTGCCGGCTTCTATGCTTGATGTTTATTTTGGCTGTCCTACGTCTCCCAGGAGGTATTGCTTAATTTGTTCCGGGAATAATTGCATTGCCAGTGCAGTATAATATTGCTTGCTCTCTCTTTAGCTCACGCCCATGCACGTGCACACGTTGTGTGTGTGTGTGTGTGAGAGAGAGAGAGAGAGAGAGAGAGAGAGAGAGAGAGAGAGAGAGAGAGAGAGAGAGAGAGAGAGAGAGATTAATGTCTACCAAAGACCAAAGTTGGTTTATGAGACATGATATAGTTGGTTTAAGAGATATGATCAACTGATAGTCCTCCTAATATGTAAAAGTAAAAAAGCATGAAGACTGAAACTAAAACCAGTGATGTGTAAGGTATGGTGCGATAAGGGCATTGTTCTGACACAGCATAAAGTGTCCACGTAATACAATGGATCATAAGAGTGTAGCTCTGGTACATAGATAATGATTACATTGTGTGCAAGAGGTAAAAATCTAAAGATGCATGCTTGAGTGTACGTTTATCATAAATTTGACTTTTTGCAGCATACAGATTGCATGAGAGTAGGATTTCATTGTTTTTTGTACATAGAATTTGAATTCTTTGCTTTCAATAGCATAACCAATAAAAATAGCTTTGATGGCTTTTCACATGAAGCTTACTACGATCCTTCTTCTCAATGGGAATATAAGATGGAGAATCAAAAACTTTGAAACAATTCACATTGGGTTTCTTACTATAATAAGCTTCATAAAATGTAATGACATCAGAAAATTTTGTGGAAGACATGTTTAGAATGTTTATTAGGTGAGTGTACTATATCATCAAAACTTAGGTAAAAGCTTATGTGAAGATATCATACTAAGTGCCATTTCAACAAGTGTTCTATTCTATAACCATTCCACTCTAGAGTGTAAGCAATAATGAGTTGATAAGAGATACCTTTGTCTTCAAGAAAAGACTTAAAGTCTTTAGATATATACTCTCCTCTATCACTTCGTAAAATTTGAATTTTAGCTTGACTTTCATTTTCAACCATTGCTAAAGATTCGTAAAGGTAGAAGAGACTTCTAACTTTGCTTTTAATCCATAAACCAAAGAATATCTGGAAAAATCATTAATAAATGTGATAAAATACTTGTAACTTTGAATAGAATTTGCTTGCATAGGTCAATCAACATTTTTGAATGTATGATCTACAACTTCCTTGTAGCAGTGATGTATCCATGCTTCTTGAAAAGTAGTTTGTGAAGTTTTCTTTTAAGATATCTTTCACATGATTCTGCAGCATCTGAGAAAGCAAAAGTAGGTAAATTTTCCTTGATCTTTGATATGCTTGATATGTAACTAATATGGCCAAATCCAAAATGCCATAACTTCATATTTTCTTTTGGTTTAAAATACCTGAAAAATTCAAGTAGTTTTCTCTTCAAATCGTAGAATTTCTTTTGTCTTTTTTGAGCTTCTTTTATGTGTTGTTTAATTTTCCCAAGTTCTTCATCCATCTTCTCAAGCATTCCTTTAGATACTTCTACTTTATTTGGAAAACAAGAAAACGAAGATGGAGTCAAGTAATTATAACCATATATAGCCTCAAATGGAGTCATTTTTATAGATTTATGCCATGCACTGTTATATGCAAACTCGACTAAAGGCAAATATTCACTCCAATTATCTTGTTTTTCATTCACATACATTCGCAACATATCTTCAAGTAGTCGATAAACCCTCTCGGTTTCCCTATCAGTTTGTGGATAGAAAGCAGTTTGTGGATGGAAAGCTGTACTGATACGAAGCTGAGTTCCAATCGATTCACATGTTGCTCTCCAAAAGTTTGATGTGAATCTAGAGTCTCTGTCAAAAATTATGTTTTTAGGCATTCTGTGTAGTCGAAAAATTCTTTTACAAATAGTCTTCAAACATTCAAGGAAGTATCAATCTTTTTCATAGGAAAGAAATGTGCAATCTTGGTAAGTCGATCAACTACTACAAATATGGTATCATGTTTGCTTCTGGTTATATGTAATTTAATGATAAAGTCCATAGAGATAGATGCCTACTTCTGATTTGGAACATCCAAAGGTCGAAGCATTCCAGGCATTCTCTTAAACTTAGATTTCACTTATTGGCAGTTCAAACATTCACCAACATATTTTCTAATATCGAGCTTCATACATGGCCAGAAGTAAGAACATTTCATTTTAACATAGGTCCTTGAATAACTTGGACGTGCAGAAAAAGGTGCATCATGACAGTCATGCAATAGTTGAACTTTCAATGGAGAGTCAGAAGATATGCATAATCGATTGTTACAATTCAAAGATCGATTTTGCAAATGAAATTTGTCTTGATACATTGATCCCCTATTTTCATGCAAAAATTTCAAGATAGGTGCATAAAAAGAGTCTTGTTTTTGTTCTTCTTGAATTTGATTGAGAAAATCAAAATTTATTAGAGAAAGGAGATTACATAAAGGTCTCTGACTTAATGCATCAATGACCTTATTTTCCTTACGAACCAAATACATAATGTCAAAATCATATTCGCTTAATGATTCATGCTTTTGCCTATTATTAAGCAATAGTTGTGTGAAAATGTATTTTAGACTCTCATGATCTGTTTTCTACTCAAACTTAACCCTAACAATAGATGTCTGCAATGCTTAAGTGATGTCACCAATGCTTAAGTGCATGCACAAAAGCAAGTATTTCTAGATCATGAGTAAGATAATTAAGTTCATGTTTTCTTAATTTTCTGGATTCATATGCAACCATCCTACCATCCTGTGAAAGAACACATCCTATCTGACAACCACTTGCATCACATGCAACCACAAAAGGCTTTCCCATTTTTGGTATTTTCAAAACACAATTTTTAATGACTTTTTGTTTCAATGATTCAAATGATTTTTGACAGACATCACTCCACATAAATCTTGCATTCTTTTTTTAGTCAACTCTGTGAGGGGATTAGCTATCTTTGAGAAATCCTTAATATGTGCTCTTTCATATTGCGCCAATCCTAAAAAACTGTTGGAAACAATGTCAAAATATGTCCAAAATCCTCACAAAGCTGCCATAAGTTAGCTTCTTCTTAGCGAATCCTACAACTAAAAGTCATGGGCTAAGTGGTTTAAGAGAATGACTTCTAAACTAACCCATGTAAGTTCGAATCTTGGCGGACGTAGTGGTAGAGCGAAAAAGACAAAAACTATTTTTTTGTGTATTTGTAGGTAGCGATTGGCCGCCAAAAATTACGATCGCCATTTTTAGCTTCTTGATTTGCGTAAAGAGTTTTTGCCTAGCTTTTTCGTGGCGATCTTGCTTTTCAAAAATTGCTTTGTGCTTGGGGCTCATACATTATAAAGACAAGGCCAAGGCTCACTTGTTCATCATCACGCAAGGACTAGCGAGCCTAGTGTTGGTGATCAAGTCTACTAGGAGAAGAGTTCATACACTCTTGGAGGAGGTGTGCTCTACATAAGGAGTTATCTGGAGGAGTTCGTGTCAACCAATCATCAGCTTACTTGCATGCTGAGTTACTATGAGTAAGAAGTTTATTTCTGTTCCTACTTGTCCATTCACTAGTTTCTGATTTAAGATTAATCAAAACTAGGGTTTGTTGTAAAACAATTCTAAATTGTTCATATTCTCCTTATTCTCACACACACAGACTCTTCATATCTCTTAGGCACACAATTTCTTGTATCTAACTCCTATTTTTGCCTAGATTCAGATCTTGTCAATTTGTATCATATTCACACATTGTAATTTGACATTGGAATGTCAGTAGTTATGCATCTTAGCTTACACTTTGAAAAACTTGTCTATTCTCTCTCTATCTCTCACTCATCTTCTTTTTGAGTATTAAGGTGTGTATGCTAAGGTTCATGTATTGGAAGATCCTGTAAACCTGTGATTAATATGGTTTTTGAGACCCACCCCAATTCCAACAAAAACTTCTAACATCTCTTATAGTTTTAGGAATTGGCCAATAAACTATTGTTCTTTATCTATATAAATTCCCTCTTTCGAAATGACTCTTCCCATATACACAAGTTTATCTTTAGCAAAGAAGCATTGAGTCTTCTTCCCATGCAATTTGTGTTCTCTAAGAGTTTGCAAAGTCTTCTTGAGATGTACAACATGCTCTTCATCGTCTTTAGAGTATACAAATATATCATCAAGAAATACTAAGATGAATTTCATCTAGATAATCATGAAAAATATTATTCATCAAGCACATCAAGAGCGTTTGTTAATCCAAAAGGTAAAACCGTAAACTCATAGTGGCCATAATGTGATCGAAAAGTTGTCTTGGGTATATCGTCTGTTTTGATCCTAATTTGGTGATAATCAGATTTTAAGTCAATCTTAGTGACTACAGTCACTCCACATAATTGACCTAATAAATCATCTATGTGAGAGAGTGGCTTATTTTTAATTGTTCTTTTATTCAACCCCTTATAGTCAATACATAATCTATAAGAGCCGTCTTTCTTCTTTTGAAATAAAAAAGGTTCTCCCCAAGGTGAAACACTCGGTCTTATCAAGCCTTTCTTCAAAAGATCATCTAATTGAATCCTAAGCTCTTTTAATTCATCTATGTTAAATCTATAGGGTGCTCTAGAATATGGTTCACTCAATGGCATGGTCAATCTGCCTAGGTGGCATAGTACAAAAAAATCACGATTTTTTCATAAAATAAAAACCTTTTAAATCTCAAAATGATTTAAAGGATTTATTCGTGATTTTTATTTTTTTCTTTTTTTTTCCTCTATTTTGAGATATTATCATCTATTTTATCCATATTATATGCATTATATATAAAGTATATGATATATATGTAAAAACTAGAATGTTTTACATGTGTGTATACAAAAATTTCAAAAAAAAAAAAATCTCAAAAAATCATAATTTTTATTTTTAATCCCAACGATTAAAACGATTAAATCGTTTAAAACGCGATTTTTAATCGCGATTTAAATCTCTCCTTTTGTACTATGCTAGGTGGTGGTATACTAGGCAAGTCTTCTAGAAATACATCCGCATATTCTTTCAAAAGATTTTTTACATAATGCGGAAGATTTTCATCATTATCTTTCTCGTGCAGATTGTTCACATAAACTACAGATGTTCTCTACCCATCACGTATACCTCTAATTATTTTCATAGTAGAAATGAGAATAGGCTTAGGATTATGCGTATCACTCATGATGTGGATAGATTCACTGTCTAGCCTTAAAGTGATTGGTCTTTGTTCGCAATCAATTGTTGCATAATTTTGAACTAACCAGCCCATGCCTATAATTGCATCACTCTCTTTCATTTCAATCACATGGAAACTCCGAGAAAAGCACGTATCAGAAAAAGTAAATGCAAGGCTTTCAATGTATCCTTTCGTATAGTGTAGCTGTCCATTGGCCATCTCCACATGTCTTGTTATTTGCATATTTAGGGGTACCCCTAAATTCTGTACCAATTTGAAAGATAGAAAATAATGCGTACTACCCGAATTGATAAAAAATCTGATTCTATGCGTAGAAATCATACCCGAAATCATAATTATAGATGCCCTTGGGAAAGAACTAGCCACCATGCAATGTAAAGTAGAGTTAGGGCACTTACCTCCATCATCAACTTTCTCAATTGTTGCACCTTCCTCAATGACGTTTATCGCCTTCAATTGTGCAAGCCGAAAGACTGCCTTGTTCGGACATTCATATGTTCGATGCCCTTGCTCCCCGCAATGGAAACACAAATTATATGATGGTGTGAGTAAGCAGTGGCTTACGTAACACTTTGTACATGTTGTCTTATCTCTCTCTATCTTTGTCTCATCATTGTATGATTAAGTGATGTTGGAAGATCTTGGAATCTATCTTTGTGTGTCAATGTTGGAAGATCCTGGAACCTATGTTTGTAGTTATGGGCCTACCTAATTTCCAACATTTGGTATGAGAGCACCTTCCAACATATGACATACACACTTAATCTAGATGAGTAGAGATTTGAGAATTAGACAATTCAGTCACATGATTATTTATCAGTGTGAAGTATGAAGTTGATGATCTGTTAGCAGCCAAACACTTTTGGAAGAATGAAGATACTTTACAAAAGTGTTACGTGAAGACCAAGACTTGATGAAAAGAAGGCTACTTCAAATTCAAGGAAAAACAATGGTTTGGAGAAGATGAAGGAACCAGATCAACATCAAATCACATGTATTAGTTTTTACTATCAGATTGTCATTTGGAGGTCATATCTTAGAAGAGCAATTATGAAGAGATTTGAAGGATTCAAGAAGCGCTTTTAAACACTTTCATTACTCGGTGGTGTCATAACCCTCTAAATGCTTGGAGTGGGTGTAGGATATAATGCATTGGTGGGCAAGGCATCGTGGCGATCCTCAAAATGCTCTATACGTCGAGATCGGCAGGGGTGTGTTGTTGACATCTCTGTATCTCCATGTCATGGTGCGCGTGAATCGCCTGAATCTCTCTCTGGAGGGGACGGGCTCTCCGGAGTGGGGGTCTCGATCGTCGGTGCTGTCATCTAAGCTCCTATGCTCTCTGTAATGTGACACCTCACGTCGAGTTTGGTCCTCAGGTCTGAAAAAATTTGTAATATGAGTCTGGGGGGCCGTGTCTAAGCTCATGTCGGCGTTGTCATCTAAGCTCCTCTGCTCTCTGTAATGTGACACCTCACGTCGAGCGGGGTCTGAAAAAATCTGTAATATGAGTCTAGGGGGCCGTGTGTATCTCCATTTGCTGGAGAAGTGAGGCACGGCGGCGCTGGAGCTCTACTAGGAAGCGACCTAGAGGGCACTAGTCCTCCGTCTCTAATAAAGCCTTGATCTCTCTGGGCCCCCTGAAGAGCTGTGGGTAGCGGTCTCTGATATCCTCATATGCCTGGAATCTACATGTGTAGTGCTCCTCCTCCTCCACCTCCTCTCGGCATATCCTACATAATCTCTCGTCCCTGGGGGTATGTGTCCCTCGACCAACCTCAATCTCGAGCATGTGTGATGATACTCTGAGCTGCCCAATGACCACTCTCTCTGTTGGTGCCATGTATGTATCCATGTGTCGTGGTCTCTAAATGAAACCATCCACTGTGACTGTCAGGAAGTGCTCTCAGTAGTGTTGCCTCTTTGTGGGAAGGGGCTCTTGTGGTGCTATCCATGTCTCCAGGACGTGTATTTGTAGTAGGTCCTAACGGATGGTCCTGTTCCTCTCTGAACGAGAGAGGGTAATGTAGGGGGAAGAGAGGTCATACTGAAAAAGAGGGGAGATCGGTAATACTCATGCCATGGTATGCAAACCATCGGTAGGTCTGTGCATACCATACTCTCTCATGTCTTGTCTCTGCCAAATGTCTAGAGCTCTCAAATGCAAGCCTGGTGAGTCGATTGGTGGGGAGCTCTCTGACTCTCAAGGAACGGAGGGCTTGCTGCGAAGCAAGCGTGAGATCATGGTGACCTTGGGCCTCTCAATCCGCGTCCACATCGCCTCCATGATTACATCGATTGCGTATATAAAGTGCTTGCCCTGTAGTCCCGTGTGGTCTGCTCAATGGCCATGCTGTAGCCTATGGATGGCCTGTCATACCATGCCTGCTGTGAATAGGGTGGATATCACATGATGCGGCGTGGGAGGGATTGGCAATGGGGGTTGTCTTGGGATGTCATATAACCTCTAGGCGTAGGTGTGCCAAGTTTGAGGATCTGCTATGGGTGTAGGTAGGAGTGGCTCACGGCCCTCCACGCGGTGGCGCAATCCCTACTCATGAGAAGGTCAAATAGCTCTGCCTCTTGTCGCACCTCGACAGCTCGCCGCTTCCAGCGTGTGAGAGCTCACATCTGTCGTCGTGCCTTCCTCTCCGTGATGGATCCCAAGATACTCTGTGCTGTGAGATGTCCATATAGTTGTCGACACTCCTCATCGTACCATCTATTCTGGGGTGTATGCCCTAGCCGTGTCGAATGTGCGGTGCTGTGGGTGGTGTATGGGAAGTTGAGAGTAGCAGATGTGTGGAGGATCGAGAAGAAGTGGGGAGTGAGGGTGTCCAATGGGGCGGAGGGGTCAAGGGAGTATATGCGCTCTAAAACATGGGAGCTATAGATATGTGTTAGCTCATGTCTAAAGTGAATGGTGCTATGGGCATGTGGCTGTATGGCGGCGAGGTGGAATATGCATGGTGAGTCGCCTATGGATAGGGCGAGATATGTGTGATCAGCTCCAATCGGTATCGGTGGGATGGTGAATGAGGTGATGAGATGTGTCTCCTCTGGGGGTTCGATAACATAGTCTACCACACTGCCTCCATGCGGTGTTGTGGGTGGAATGCAGGTGAGACCACCCGAGGTGGGCCATGTCGCTATCCCATTATAGATAATGAGACTGTGTGGTGCTCCCATCTGGAGTAGGTGTTGGCTGTATGAGGTGGATGTGGCGGTGTCGGCTGATGCTCTGAGTGTAGACATGTCCTCCATGATGCGGAGCATCTCAGGGTCGTCAAAGTCGTAGATATCACAGTGGTGGCTCTGAGGACGGGCATTGAAGTCTCCTACAAGGAAGACTTTGCCCATCCTAGTATACTCCATAATGGTGTCACTGAAGCAGTCATATGGCGATGGAATATCTGGTCCCTCCCCCTCTGAGGGCTGCTCGGGGGTATGTTGAAGTGTGAGCCAATGGGTGCAATATAGCAGACGGCAAAATACAGTGCTCTCTCCTCTGATAGCTGGAGGCATATCCACATGAAACGTGCCTCTGGGTCTCAGGCTACCACCTGTACCGTGTGCTGTAGCGGTTGTCTATAGAGCACGACTCCTGATCCTCGTGTGGTATGCTGTCCCGTCTGTCGGCGGTGAGCTGACTCCCACCTATAGCCCTCAATCCTCGGTAGACTCCTCTCCGGGCTCTCGTGTGTCTCTGTCAAGAAGATCATGTCTCTACCCTCCATCACCTCTTCGAGGCACCCTGGATATGTCCACAAAGATCCATTGCAGTTCCGGACTTCAATGCGCACCTGTTGCTGGGCTGTCTCATAGGCCGCGAATCTCTAGTCAATGGGTCGTCCATCGATAATGACATGACCGTCTTTGTATAGGGCTCGATGTCCCTCCCGTTAGGCCTGGAGGACACGCGGCATGCATGCATGTCTGTGCTCTACTTGCATCCGTGTGAGGTTGTCATCCAAATAGATCGGGGTGCATGGTGTAGTTCGTAGTACCACCCGTCGTCCGAGGAAGTCTCTCCTCTCGGCCTCATCCGAGAATGGAAGGATAAGTGCTTTGCACCGTGTGGTATCCCGTCCTGTTCTCCAGGCTCTGGTGAAAGGGAGAGACCCATCCGTGCAGTATCCAAGTAGTGTGCACAATCGACGCCCGTCCTACACTGGTGATCCGCCTGTCTCTGTGAGGCCGGAGACGCGGACATTGAGCTGCGAGCTTGTCGCATCCGCTCCTCCTCAATGGTGGTGTGTACTATGTGGATCTCCTCATGGTGGTGGTTGTTCTTTGCCTCCTGTCGAAGGTTTTTTTTGACAACTTTGACCCATCCATCTTTTTTAGTCTCAAGCTCGCTCTGAACCACCTCTATGCACTCTTTCTTGATAGTCGTCCGGATGTGTGGGGCGATCTCTCCCTCCTCATGTATGCTGTGCAGTTTCTCTCTCATATTAGTAAGCCCAATGTGCAACTCCTCCTGATCCAGTGAGTGCTGCTTGCAAATAGCAAGAAGCTCTCCCCGGAGGGACTCGTTTTCCTTCTTCAAGGCTGCTACCTTGACTTCAAGGGTGACGACTCTGCGGGTAACCCCGTTCAGTCCAGAATCCCCTTCTTTCTTATGTTTCTCTATCAACTCTCGAACGGTATGCTCTATCGTGGCCAGTTGTTCCTCCAACTTGGGAGCCATGGAAGAGAGAGAGAGAGAGAGAGAGAGAGAGAGAGAGAGAGAGAGAGAGAGAGAGAGAGAGAGAGAGAGAGAGAGAGAGAGAGAGAGAGAGAGAGAGAGAGAGAGAGAGAGAGAGAGAGAGAGAGGTGGTTGTGGCTGTTTGCACAGCAGGCAGAAAACCTGAAAATCAGCTTTGGGATACAAGTGCCGAACCCGAAATCAGGGGTTCGAAACCCTAAAATCAGAGTCTTTAAACCCTAGAATCAGTGCTGCACCTAAAAACAGAGAGAAAAACGAACTCATTGCTGAGAGAGGAAGGTTGCAGAACCCTGAAACCAGAGTTTCGAAACCTTAAAATCCAAGTTGTGCCTCTTTCAAAACCCTAAGATCAGAGCTCTGCATATTCAGAAGCCTAAAATTCAGAGCTGCGCCTCTTCAGAACCTAAAAAGCAGAGCTGCGCCTCTTCCAATCCCTAAAAATCAGAGCTGTGCCACCTTCAAAACCCTAAATCAGGGCAGCGCAGCTCTGAAACCCTACAATCAGAGAGAGAGGCTGGCGAAACCCTAAAATCAGAGAGAGAGAAGCTGCAAAACCCTAAAATCAGAGAGAGAGGTTGCGAAACCCTAAAATCAGGGCAGCGCAGCTGCAAAACCCTAAAATCAGAGAGAGAGAGAGGCTGGCAAAACCCTAAAATCAGTGGGAGAGGCTGCAAAACCCTAAAATCACAGAGAGAGAGAGAGAGAGAGAGAGAGAGAGAGAGAGAGAGAGAGAGAGAGAGAGAGAGAGAGAGAGAGAGAGAGAGAGAGAGAGAGAGAGAGAGAGAGAGAGAGAGAGGGGGGGGGGGGGTAAGTTGTCAGATTTGCTTCTAACTAGGGTTTGATTTAGATGCTGAGACAAGTGACAACAATTATAATTCTCTGATTTGGGAGATTCTGGTCAACTTATCCTCTCTCTCTCTCTCTCTGTCTCGTTGTCTGATTTGCTTCTAACTTGTGTTTGATACAGATGCCGGACAAGTGACAACAATTATGATAAGCATGTTAGAGAGCTTTGTCTAATAGAGCTCTGTTAAGAAGTCATGGGACTTTTGGAGAAGTCTATAATGGCCTTATTTCTACTTTGAAGAGTTTGATGGAGAGGGCTTGATATTTGTGCGAGTGTGAGGCAAACACTTATTGTAGCCTTTTGAGCTAGTTATGAGCATGTATTCCCCTATCTGTAATCGATTATCGTTGTAAGACAGAAGTTAAGTTTTGTGTCGACATGGTTATTCTGTGTTATGACAGGGTAGGATATTCTGACTCAGAAAAATCAATCTTAGGAGCATAGTCTTCCCCCTCCCCCCCCTCCCCCAGAAAAAAAAAAAAATTATGTTTCAATATGCATATAGACAGGCCAGTACCACATGGGTATGGAGTATGAAAAAGTATGATATTTCAAGTTTTTGTTGATAAAAGATAGACCAGCAAATTAAAAATTTCCTTTAATAAAAGAAAGCTCTAATTATATTTATGTGCAGTCATACAACCATAATTGTAGAATATAGGGTCAAGTCCAACTTTAGATCATACCTGGGCAAGTGTTCCAAAATGACAAACACACATTAAAGCAACTTGAAACCAACAACATGGATTTCACGAAGACAAAACATACTGATTTCTAATTTCATCCACTTGTCAAATGAAGGTTTGGAATAGATTAAATAGAATTTGGAAAGGAAAGTTCAAGTTTTTTTCTGAACTTGGGTACGTACAGGGAAAAATACAAAAGGGAAAAATATTAAATTTCTGGTAATAGAGAGCTTCAGTCAGAACATGCATGATCATGCTCATTCCCATATTTATAGGTTCATTTTGCACAAAGATTCTTAGATACTACGAGAATCTTTGTGCAGAATGAACCCATGAATATGGGAAAACTGACAAAGAGATTCCCTAAAAGTTCATTCATTAAAATTTCCCATTGTTTCCAATCTTCAATAAGTAATTAGTAGATGTGATCTCAAATTCTCAATTTCAATTTTCTTTCATGAATCATACCCCTATGGCAAATCATCATTAACATTCTTGGTCATCTTACCCTGATGCTGTAGCCTTTTTAAAACAAATCGCAACATAATTTTGGGCACAGGTTCTTGAAAGTTAAGTTGTTTTAGACCACTAGTAAAGTTTTATTTTACTTTGATTCATGGTTAAATCTTTGTGCCAGCACGTATGTAAGTGGACTCTCCCTCCCTCCCCCCCCTCCCTCTCTCTCTGCACTTTTGTAAACAACGTTTCCTGATTGTGTTGTTCCCATATAACTGTGATTCCATCTTTCTTAAGCTCAAATGATCTAAACTCAAGCTTTCGTGTCTTTGCCATTGCATGTGGTCTTTCACTGATCAGATGTGATGATGTGGAACCTCCAGATGCTTTGGGAAAGGGTAATGTTACGCTGGAGTCTCTCACAATTTTTCGCACGCATGAATGGTTCGGAGAGCCGACCGTATATTTCAGATGCCAAGGAGAAAAGAAAGTGTACCTCCCTGATGTTGTCAAGGAGAACCAACAATATGATTTTATTGGCCAAGAATCTTGGCAGGTAAAAACTGGTTATCTTAATAAAAAAAGCATGGAAGTTGAGCATTAAGCTCTGCTATGAATACTTTGTAGGTCCTATAGGTCAAATATTCCGTTGATGTATATGTAACATCAGACTGCAGGGAATCAATTGCATGATCAGGCAAGAATTCAAAATAACGTGCTTAAAATGTCATTACTTAGTTGGACTCATCTATTTAAATTGTTGACTTCAATGGCTCTTATTTTTCTTTTAACTTCTTGCAAATGTTGATGGGGTAACAGTTCTCTACAAGTGTCAAGCCCTTCTTCTTTGTGATATACATGCATACATTCTCTCTCTCTCTCTCTCACACACACACACGCACGTGCGCACGCGCACGCACGCACGGGGGGAGAGAGAGAGAGAGAGAGAGAGAGAGAGAGAGAGAGAGAGAGAGAGAGAGAGAGAGAGAGAGAGAGAGAGAGAGAGAGAGAGAGAGAGAGAGAGAGAGAGAGAGAGAGAGAGAGAGAGAGAGAGAGAGAGAGAGAGAGAGAGAGAGAGAGAGAGAGAGAGAGAGAGAGAGAGAGTCATATTAACGTCTTCTTGGGGCCAAACTTGGCGTATGGGACAAAAACCATGTACAAGTGTAGTAACCCTGTGTAGAAGATGAAATGAAAACCATGTACAAATGTAGTAACCGTGTGTAGGGGAGAGAGAGAGAGAGAGAAAGAAAGAAAGAAAGAAAGAAAGTCATATTAACATCTTCTGGAGGCCAAACTTGGCCTATGAGACAAAAACCATGTACAAGTGTAGTAACCCTGTGTAGAAGATAAAATGAAATAAAAAGTATATCGCTACACAAAGCTATATAGGGTTGGAAAAGGCTGGGGGAGACGTGGCTCTGACTCTGCAGATAGTGGCCACCTAATACATGGGGGGATCCAAAATGTGAGTAAAACGCCCTAGCTACTGGTGATGGGTGGAGGTGGGTGTAGTATGTGGTACATCGGTGGTGGTCTGAGTGCCTCTTGAAGGAAGACAACCCAGGGGGTGGTGGTACGCCTATGCTCCATCATGTGGTCGTAGGCAATCCTGATGCGTGAGATATCCCCCTGATATAGTCGTGGTCGACGATATCCGCCCATGCGTGATCGGCGCCGTGCTCTCTGTGCTGCAGCCTGGTGTAGCGTGAGCCCTATAGATGGACCTCTCTGATGTAGCTCAACTCGCTGAAAGAACTGCGTAATGGTCTGCTGGGTACTCACCTGTGGCTGATGTATGGGCTGTAGTGACCGCTCTCGCCTCTCGTATGCTGCTGTGAGAAAGCGTCCCAAGCGTCTCTGGTCTCCCATAGTCATGCACAGCTGGAATGACCCCTCGATCTGGAACTGTGCTCGTAGGTCTAAGTATGCTGGACATCTGATAACAAAATGCTCCTCACTCTCTACCTCTGTCTGGCATACTGGGCACCACCTCTCCTCACGGGGGACTCCCCTGGACCGACCCCTCTCAATCTCGAGCTGATGTGATGAAACTCGGAGCTGCCCAATGACGACTCGTAGGTGGTGGGGAAGGTAGGTCTGCATGTATCTCGGAATCTCGATGAAGCCCGTGCCCGATATATGTAGAAAATGCTCGCGGTAGTAGAGAAAGAAAGAAAGAAAGTGTTTTTACGTCTATTAAAAGGCCGAACTCGGCCTATGAGACAAATCGATGTACATGGGTGTATCTTCTGTCTATCAGAGAAGATAAAAGTGCTGAAAAAGAAACTGGTAAAGCTGATACATATCTCCGTGAAATGCGTGTGGAGATACCCATGAAAGTGGGGGGGTGTATGGAGTGCGATATCTATGACAGTCTATATGCAAAGGGGTAGTACAACAAGCATGGGAATGCATCTGAAATGACTAACTAGCTCCATCCTGTGCTAGTGAGCGGGTGTAAGATGTGATACATAGGTGGAGGTGGAGTCAGGGCCATCGTGATAGCTGCAGCAGGATCAGCCATCATCTGGAATCGTCTCTCCTCCATGGCGCGATGATGACGAGCCTGGATCTCTGCAATCTGATGTCGGTGATGTCTCGGGGCCTGATATCCTCTAGCACGGGGTCGTCTCCTAGCTCGGGCAGTCTGAGCCTGCTGAAGAGTTACCCCTCTCGGCGTTTGGGCTGAGGGGGGGAGGGCTGCAGCAGCACGTCGTGGAATAAAGAACTCAGTGAGCTGACTCTGTCTCCCTCCTGTATGGGCTGCTACAGTAGGCTGGAGTAGGGAATCTCTATGACTCTGTATCTCTAGTAGGAATCGCCCGAGCTTTCGCTGGTCTCTAGAGTCCATGATCTCTCGGAGGGTGGGCTGCCCTGTAAATAGAGTCCCGTATCTACCTCTGATGCCATCATATGCGCTACATCTGCATACAAAGTGCTCCTCATCCTCCATCTCTACTCTGCAAACCCTTCATATCCGCTCCTCTCTGGGAATGTCTGCGGCTCTGCCCGTCTCAATCTCTAGTCTATGTGATGAGACTCTCAACTGGCCAATCGCTACCCTCGAGCTATGAGGCATGTAAGTATCCATGTAACATGGCCGCCGGATGAAACCGTCTGCTAGGATGTCTAAGAACTGGTCTCGATAGTGCAATAGTCTCATCCCATGTGTGGTGTGTGCCATGTCTGACTAATGTAACGCTGCCAAAGATCCTGTCTCAGCACAACATTCCTCTCATGACGAGAGAGGTGGATGTGAGGTGAGTCTGGGTCGTACTGAAAAGGCGGCAATCTGTCCATATCAAGCCCATGACTATCAAACCATACTCTAACCTGAGTGTACCAAGCTCTCTCATATCCTGACTCTGATATCTGTATAGATGCCTCAAAAGCTCTGCGTGTGAGTCTGTCTGTAGGGAGCTCCCTCATCCTCTGAATAAAGCATATAGTCTGGAATAGTGCATCTACTACCATGGGTGGTGCAGCTTGTCGGGGATAAAGGCCCCAAGGACTCTCCTTTTGTATATTTTGACCCTTCCATGTGAAAGCTCTCTTCGAGAGCTTTCCAGACATATTTTTGTTGTATTTTTTGGACCCCAAATTGGGGAGTTATAGGCATTTACATTATTTTTATGACTTTTGGTCATTGGCCATGTGTGAACATGCCCAAATGACCTAAAAGTCACTTATCAATAAGACTTGGTCCCAAATCTCTTATAACTTGATTGGGACTTCTTCAACTTCAGCTTCTCCATCTTCTTCTCCAAATTTCTGCGCAGGTTTCTCTCTCTACTTTCTCTCTCCTCACGCAGCAGCCCACTCCCTTGGCGTTTGGAGCAACCGAGCACACCACGACGTAGCTCTCCGCGGCCTCTTTCAACTGGTATCAGAGCTTTGAGCTGTTCCATTGCGACAAAGTTGCTCAAACTGTTTTTCTACTTCAGCCTATGTTGAGCTTAAGGTGTTTTCTTGCATTTGGGAGAATTTCATCGCGAAAAACCTTCTTTTTTCGCGATAAAAGGGCTGTTTTTGGAGGATTACTTCAGCCCGGAGCAAAGCTGAAGCAAATTTTGTGCTTTTTAGAGAGTTTCATCGCGAAGAATCTCTTCTATTCTTCTTTTTGTATCCCCACAGGTCTTTTTCAGCATCCACATTGCTGATTTTTTCATCTACAGGTCTTTTGTGGCAGAAATTCTCTCATTTTTCAAGTGGGAGGACATGCACAAAGATTGAGGAAGTGCATACTTGCTGGAAACTTATTACAGTAGGTCATTTCTCTGATTTTACAGGTCATATTGCTGCAAAAATTGGGGCTTTTGTGAAAACAAGCACCCATTGCCTTGGTTTTACATCTATGTATGCCTTTTGTGGTTGAAAAACAACAAATTTGTTGTTTTTGATGCAATTACAGCTTGCTGGAATTTTCTGAAATTTTCTGCAGAAAATTTCAGAAATTGTTTTTTGCAAGTTTTGAACAGTTTTTGGGCTTAATTTCTCAGCTATAGTCTCCTAAGGTAATTGCGCACAGGACAGCAGGTGAATTTTACCTTTTTGGTGAAATTTTGAAGCTCTTAGTGTGCAAACATGGCCTCTACCTCCTCTAATGTCAAAAGCTTGTTTGAGATCAAGAGATTTGAAGGTAATGGTTTCGATTTGTGGAAAGAGAGAATGTTGGGCATCCTCTTTCTTAAAGATTGTGAAGGGGCTCTTGAGGAAGTCAAGCCTGAAGATATGACAGATGCAGCATGGATGAACCTAAACAAGAAGGCCATCACTTACATCAAGATGGCTGTATCAGATGAAATCTTAGTGGATTTGAAAGGCCTTACAACTGCTTTTGAGGTATGGGAGAAGTTGAAAGCCACTTATGAAAATACCACGCCTGTAAATCAAGTGCATCTTATGCGTAAGCTAGTGTGTATGCAGCTTGATGAGTCAAAAAGTGCGGCTGAGCACTTATCTTTGTTTACAGGTACTCTTTCACAATTGCAGGACTCTGGATTACCTCCATTTGATGATAAGCGTAAGGCCATCTTCTTGTTGATGACCTTACCTGATTCGTGGGAAACATTGGTTGTTTCACTTTCGAATAGCCCCAGTCTTACCTTTGATGGTGTAAGGGGTTCTATTTTGAATGAGGAAATCAGGAGGAAAGCTAGTGGAGAGGGCAGTGGTTCAGCCAATGTGGCTAGAGGAAGAACAGAAAAGAAAAGTGGAAATGTACAGAGGAACAGAAGCAAAAGCAAAGGCAAGGCTGAAGTGACTTGTTATCAATGTGGTAGGAAAGGTCACAAGAAGCCTGATTGCAGATTCTATAAAGCTGAACTAGAAAGAAAGAAGAACACAGGTGACAGGAAGAAAAAGGACACCAAGAATGAAGCACATGATACCTCAAAGGACAAAGACAAAAAGAAGGCCAATGTGGCCTCTAGTGTCATCATTGAGGAGCTATCAGATGCAGAAGATATACTTTGTGCTACTATGGAAGCAGAGCATGTTGAAGTTATTGATCCTTCTATTAATATTCATGCACAAGATATGCAGATCACAAAGAGGGATTTGATTGATGCCTTGCTTACTGTGAATGATGCTTTGTCACAAACATGGATTGTAGATTCAGGTGCATCGTTTCATGTAACTCCTATTAAGGAGTGTTTCACTACCTTTCATGCAGGCAGCCATGGACATGTATATCTTGGAAATAACCATGCTTGTTCAATTGAAGGTATTGGCATAGTGCATCTCACAGTGGATGGTACCAATGAGCTGGTTTTGCATGATGTAAGGTATGTACCAAGCATCTTATTGTCTGTTGGGCAAATGGATATGCATGGATATAGTACCCTCTTTGAGAAGGGGTCATGGAAGCTTATCAAAGGCTCTAGGCTGATTGTTAAAGGTACAAAGAAAGGGACTCTTTATTGCTTGCATGGTAAAGCCTTGCTGGGCAAGTTTATTGCTTTGGCTGAAATCCATTCACATATGGAATTATGGCATAAAAGGCTTGGTCACATGAGTCAAAAAGGCCTTGATAAACTATGTAATTTGGACAAGTTTGATGCTAAAGGCTCAAAACTTGATTTTTGTAATGAATGCCAATATGGTAAGCAAGTAAAGAATTCTTACTACTCTGGTGTCTCTCGTAAGTCTAATGTGCTTGATCTTGTTCATTCTGATGTTTGTAGCATGCCCACAAAATCTATGGGGGGTGCTCTTTACTTTGTTTCTTTTGTGGATGATTACTCTAGGAAGCTTTGGGTATATTTGTTAAAATCTAAAGATGAAGCCTTTGCTGCATTTAAGAAATTTCATGCATTTGTGACCACTCAAACAGGTAGAAAGCTGAAATGCTTACGTACAGATAATGGGGGTGAGTTTACAAGTGCTGAATTCAATAGATTTTGTGAAAATCTTGGTATTAAGAGGGAGCTAACAGTCCCATACAGCCCCTCTTCCAACGGTGTGCCTGAAAGGTATAATAGGACTTTATGTGAGAGGGTGAGATGCATGCTGTCCACAGCTAATCTCCCTCATGGATTTTGGGGAGAGGCTTTGAAAACTGCAGTTCATGTTTGCAATCGATCCCCTCATATGTCCTTAAAAGGTGGCATTCCAGAAGAGGTTTGGTCTGGCAAACCAGCTTCATATGACCACCTACGCATCTTTGGTTGCGATGCTTTTGTGCATATAAGGCCTGAGTTGAGAAGCAAGTTAGATGCAAAGTCCATGAAAGGAATCTTCATGGGTTATGGAGATGAAGGTGAAATGGGCTACAGGATTTGGCTACCTCAACTCAAGAAGGTAATACGCAGCCGAGATGTTGTATTTAATGAGGCAAGGCTGCTCAAAAACAATTGTGCCTCTAAAGATGACCATAAAAGAGTCAAATTTCAGCATGTACAGCCACCAGTTAAATCTGATATGGACCCTCGGGATGCACCACATATGGCTGGAAATGACAATGAGCCCGTGGTTATTGAGCCAGATGATGCTGGACAGCAAAATGATGCTCCTGAAGGGCATATGCAGCCACCTATTCATGCTGAAAGCAGGGCTGGAAATGATGTACAGCAGCCTGTTAACAATGAAGAAGTTAATGTACCTCCTGATGTAGATCCATTGCCTGGTAATGTTGATCATTGGGTAAGAAGATCTATACGTCCTAGGAGGCGAGTGAATAGATATGATCCCTCTATACATTATATTATGTTATCAGATGAGGGTGAGCCTCTTACTTATAAAGAGGCAAAGCTATGTGAGCACAAGAAGAAGTGGGAGTTAGCCATGCAGGAAGAGATAAAGGCCTTGCATGCAAATGATACTTGGGATTTGGTTGAGTTACCCAAAGGAAGGAAAGCCATTCCAAACAAGTGGGTGTACAAAATCAAAACTGTTGATGGCAAACCCAAGTATAAGGCAAGGCTGGTTGTTAAGGGATATGCCCAAAAAGAGGGCATTGATTTCCAAGAAGTGTTCTCTCCAGTGGTGAAAATGACCACTTTACGTGTGTTGTTTGCTCTCACAGCTGCCTTGGATTTGGAATTATTCCAAATGGATGTTAAAACAGCCTTTTTGCATGGTGATTTAGATGAAGAGCTGTACATGAAACAGCCAGAAGGATATGCCATTCCTGGAAAAGAGCATCTGGTATGCAAACTGAAAAGGAGCTTGTATGGGCTGAAACAGGCCCCCAGACAATGGTATAAGAAGTTTGATGCATTTATGCTCAAACATGGGTTTAAAAGAAGCCATGCAGATCATTGTTTGTACACGAAAAAGGATGAAGATGGCAGCCCAATTATTCTTGTACTGTATGTAGATGATATGCTGCTGGCTGGGAAGAAAAAGAGCACTCTGAATGCTCTAAAACAGCAGCTGAACTCTGCATTCTCAATGAAAGACCTTGGGGAAGCTGAGCATATTCTTGGTATGCGTATAAAAAGGGATAGACAGCAGCATACTTTGCAGGTATCCCAAGAAAAGTACATTGAAAAAGTGCTGGACAGATTTAATGTGGCTGATGCTAAGCCTCTTGGAGTGCCATTGCAGCCACATGTTAAGCTTTCCAAGGATGACTGTCCCAAAAATGATGATGCAGCCAGTTACATGAAGAGTGTTCCATATGCATCAGCTTGTGGTTCACTTATGTATGCTATGGTTGCCACTCGGCCAGACATTGCTCATGCAGTGGGAGTTGTTAGCAGGTTCATGGCTAATCCTGGTAGAGCTCATTGGGAGGCAGTCAAATCTATCTTGAGATATTTGAAAGGGACCAAAAGTAAATGCTTATGTTATGGAAAGGGTCCATTGGAGTTAAAAGGATTTTGTGATTCAGACATGGCAGGTGATGTGGACACACGCAAGTCCACAAGTGGCTATGTATACATCCTTGCAGGTGGAGCTATTTCATGGTGCTCTAGACTTCAGAGGATAGTTGCACTATCTACTACAGAGGCTGAATATATTTCAGCCACAGAGGCTTCCAAAGAAGCCATTTGGTTAGCTCGGCTCTGCAGTGAGTTTGGGATGCTTGAAAAGGCACCTCTTCTTGGATGCGATAGCCAGAGTGCCATATGTTTGGCAAAGAATGCCATGTTTCATGCTCGCACAAAGCATATTGATGTGAGATATCACTTCATCAGAGAGGTGTTAGAGGATGGCCTGATCACTTTGATCAAGGTCAATACTTCACAGAATCCTGCAGATGCTCTCACGAAGTGTCTACCCAAGGCACAACATGAGCTATGTATACAGATGGTGGGAGTTACTTAGCTTAAAGGAGCCTCCTTGGTCCTTTAAGTGGGAGGTTGTTGGGGATAAAGGCCCCAAGGACTCTCCTTTTGTATATTTTGACCCTTCCATGTGAAAGCTCTCTTCGAGAGCTTTCCAGACATATTTTTGTTGTATTTTTTGGACCCCAAATTGGGGAGTTATATGCATTTACATTATTTTTATGACTTTTGGTCATTGGCCATGTGTGAACATGCCCAAATGACCTAAAAGTCACTTATCAATAAGACTTGGTCCCAAATCTCTTATAACTTGATTGGGACTTCTTCAACTTCAGCTTCTCCATCTTCTTCTCCAAATTTCTGCGCAGGTTTCTCTCTCTACTTTCTCTCTCCTCACACAGCAGCCCACTCCCTTGGCGTTTGGAGCAACCGAGCACACCACGACGTAGCTCTCCGCGGCCTCTTTCACAGCTAGCTCTGCCCTCATGATGTCATGTGGTACCGACTATTTCCCGCGAAATAGTCGCGAGATCATACGTAACTGGGGCCTCTCGATCGCACTCCACTGGGTGACTGTGAGGCCTGGGGCCCAAACTGTCGCAGCATACATCATAGCTGGTCGGACTAGTGTGTCAAATAGCCACCCCTTCGTGCGGGGCTCCTGGAAGTGTGCCTGGTGACATCTCCGCTCTAACATGGCTAAAGTTGCATATCCTCGTGTGAGTCTATCGGTGGCTGCCTGTCACATGCTGAAGGGGCCAGGTAGGCTCATGAATGTGACTCCGAGGTAGACATAGGAAGTGACCACCTCAATCTGTCCACCGCCGGCTGTGAATCCTGCTCCATTCCTCACCAAGGGGGAGGTGTGGAAGATCATGACCTTGGTCTTGCCAAGGTTTACTGTCAAGCCCTGCTGTGTACAAAACTCATCGAGGGCATCCAAGTGGCGCTTTAATCCATCGGGTGACTCTGAAATCAAGACAATGTCATCGGCATATAATAAAATGTGGACAGGTGTACCTGCGAGGTTTGTACCCTCTCCTCCAGCTCGGAGAATGTAGTCCTCAATCTCATTGATGTAGAGACCAAATAGAGTGGGAGAGAGCAGGCAGCCTTGCTTAACACCGATGGTGCTAGCAATGGCCTCAGACATACCTCCTGGACACTGTACTCTTCCAGTCACCTGCTCATAGAGTGCATAGATGGCCCAAATCATCCCTGATGGTACTCCCAAGCTCTGAAGGCGTTGGAAGAGCCTCTCTCGTGGCACTGTATCGAAAGCTTTGCGGAAGTCCACAAAGCAGCAATATAGTCTCTTCTTCCGCACCCTTGCCCCGTCAATGAGGCAGCGCAAAATGAAGATGTGATCAATAGTAGAGAAAGCTCGCCGAAAACCTGCCTGGCCTCGTGCTCGTAGCCCCTCAGTCTCTGCATATGAGCTGAGCTCTGCCTCAAGTATGGCACCATATAGTTTGGCCATGGTGTGGCCAATCATGATGGTCCTGTAATTCTTTGGATCCAGGGTGTCGCCAGATTTGTGGATAGGCACAATGGTGTGCCTAGTCCACTCCTCTGGGAAGCCCTCCCCTATAGCCCGGTTGAAGGCATGTGCAATCAACGGGGCTATAGTGGAGGCTGCATATATGAGATGCTCGCTCTGCAATCCCGTATGGTCTGTCGAACGTCCATGTCGAAGTCGTCCTATGGCCCTCTCAACCATCTTTGCTGTGAAAAGAGAAGAACTAGTAGGGCGAGGCTCAAGTGGCTGGGGAATGGGAGGCTGCCCAGGCACCTCATATAATCTCTGAGCATAATCATGCCATGTGTGTAGGTCCCCAATAGGTGTGGTCGGGCGTGGCTCTCGTAGGGTACGCCATGCTGCGGCACTGTCCATACTCATAAAGAGATGGTATAGCTGAAGCACCTGTGCCTCCTCAAAGGCTCGCCTCTTCCGACGTGTGAGAGTCTTCATCTGTCCTGTGGCCTGTCTCTCTGTGATCTCTCCCAATGCTCGCTGAGCTCGTAGTCGGCGGTAAGTATCTCTGCATTCCTCATCATACCAACGATGTTGTGGCATAGTCCCGGGAGGAGGTGTGTGACCAGAATGGATGGTGTGTGGGAAGGAGCAGATGGAGGATGTCTGAAGAACTGATGCTATCTGTGAGGTGAGTAGGGATAGTGGAGTGTCAGGGTGAAGCAAGAGAAGACCCTTCTCGACTTGGGCCGCATATATGTGAGCTAGCTCGTGTGTGAAGTGGATGGTGGTGTGTGGGATGCGTGCTTCGGGTGTGCGTGTAGGGGTGTCTCCCTTGAGGGAGAGAGCGAGGTATGCGTGATCGGCCCCAATGGGTATGGGTGGGATGGTGAATGAGGTAAGTAGGTGAATGGACTCTCTAGATCCCATGACGTAATCTACTGAACTTCCCCTGCCATCTGTGACTGAGTGTGGTATGCATGTCAATCCTCCTGAGGTAGGCCACTGAGCCATCCCGTTATAGATAACGAGATTATGTCGAGAGCCTAGTCTGAGTAAGTGAGTGCCATAATGAGTGTGTGTAGAGTCAGCTGAAGCTCGAGCTGTAGACTCATCCTCTATGGTACGTAGTATCTTGGGTCTTCTGGGTCAAATATCTCACACTGATCATTGCCTGTCCTTGCATTGAAGTCTCCCATAAGGAAGACTTCCCCTAATCCAGAGTACTCTGTAATCTCTTCTGACAAGCAAGTGTATGGTGAGTCCTCCTCTCGGTCTATGATAGCGAATCGCGAGCTAGAGGGAGCAAACTAGCTATGAAGATGATCCGCTCCTGTGAGAGCTAGAGTCGAATCCAAAGATATCTGGCCTGTGAGTCACGTGTGACTATCTGTATCCTGCTCTGAAGTCCATCTCTGAAGAGTATGGCTACTCCTCCTGACCCTCTGGTGGTGTGCTGGCGTGTACACTCTCTGTATGTGGACTCCCATTGGAAACCGTGGACTCGAGGTAGGCCCCGGTCCGGGCTCTCATGTGTCTCTGTGAGCATAATGATGTCTTTGCCTTTGCGCACCTCTTCCAACCTCTCTGGGTGTGTCCATAGATCTCCATTGCAGTTCCAAACTGCAAGGTGTATCTCCTCGAGTGTCTCACAGGCCGCGAATCCCTATGGGATGGCCTTGCCATCAATGATGACACGACCATCTCTGTATGAAGCCTTCTTTCCTTCTCTGCGAGCTTGGTGTACTCTCGGCATGCATGCCCGGCGGTGTGCTACTTGCATGGGTGTGAGATCATCATCAAGGTAGATGGGGGGGCCATCAAGTGCTCTCAGAATCACCCTCTTGCGTAGGAAAGTAGATCTTACATCTTCTGAAGGGAAGTGTAGAATGAGAGCTCTCTTCTTCGTGGGGTCTCGTCCCGTTCTCCAAGACTTGATAAATGGAGGGGAGTCCTCTTTGTAGCCGAGCATCCTGCATAGTGTCTTCCCGTCGGACTCGGGTGTAGAGCCTTCTTTTTCTACAATGCCCGTGATGCGTACATTGAGACGACGGGCATGTCTCATCTTTTCTTCTTCAATGGTGGTTTGCACGATGAGTGCTTCTTCCTTTTGTGCTTCCTCTTTGGCTTCTTTTTTGATGTTCTTTTTCACTATGTCGATCCATCCTTCTTTGGTAGCTTCTAATTTGTTTTCCATGTTCGCGGTCAAAGCTTTGGTGAGTTCTTCTTTTAGAGCTTCTGTCTTGTTCATATTAATCTCTCCCTCTTCCGGTGTGAGAGAGACCATTGAAGCTTTGAGGAGCTCCAATTCCTCTTTTATGTTTGCCCTTTCCTTAGCCCATTCTTCTTTTTCTTTGTTTCTCTCCCTCTCATGCTCTTCTTTCTCTTTCTGCCATGCTTCCCTCTCCTTATGATATGTTTCTATTTCCTTCTCGAGCTTTGAGAGGCGGCTGATGATGGCTGTGATAGTGGAGTCCACCATCTTCTTGTTTTCTTTGATAGCTATGGTTAGTTTGTCCTCCATTTTCGTCAAATCGTCCTTCTTAGCCGTAGCGCTCATCGCATTCGAAGATGACAAAATGCTCAGTGTACTGAGCCTAAAGACTTGCGATGAAGACGGGAGCGCGCCCGATGCGAAGACGGGAGCGCGCCCGATGAGAGAGAGAGAGAGAGAGAGAGAGAGAGAGAGAGAGAGAGAGAGAGAGAGAGAGAGAGAGAGAGAGAGAGAGAGAGAGAGAGAGAGAGAGAGAGAGAGAGAGAGAGGAGAAAAAAATGTATATGCATTCTTGTAAACACACCTACAGAGACGTGCACTCATGCACATGCACATGTACAAATGGATACTATGACGGTCCAAGTCCAAGAGGGGGTTTTGCTTTGCCCCTACAAGGAGAAGGATGGCCACGAGTTAAAGGGGCAATCCCCATAAGTAACCTGGAAGCCGAAGCAGGACACGAGGTGCGATGGCCCGGAGGCAGGCTACAGCGGAAGACGGGGACTTAACCCGGAAGATGAGGGACGGCCGCCGAAGGTGGCCGGCCCGGTGGTGCGAAGCCGGCAAGTCCAAGGTTGCCGTTGTCGATTGCCAAGAGGCATAGTGGCTCTCCTTTGCCACACATGTCCAAGAGCCCCTTTACATGAGCAGGCAAGATGAGGGAGGGACAGCCAGGCTGGCCGTCCCGCCATTTACGTGCGAGCCTCGTCAAGGATGGACGGGGGGCGTTCCCGTTACCGGGCATCTACCCACGTTCCAAGGGAAACCAACGTCCCCAAGAAAGGTGAGGAAGGGAAGGCTCAGCACTCATGCCCACGGTGCGTCTTAGCCAGGACGTTGGGGGCATTCCTAGCCGGTCCGCTGTCCAGAGGCATGCACGGTTACCACTCGCCTTATAGTTGCGCACAATTAGGTGCAGCATGGAAAACCACCCAAGCACCAAGGGGGGCTGGATAGAAAAACCAGGGAGGCAGGCAAAGGGGCATGACATCCACCCCCTCTCCGATAGACTTCGCATCCTCGAGAAGTCCACCTACGGGTGCTAGAATGAATCCCGTTTGCGGTGAAGTCGAAAGGGTGACTCTTGTGATGGCTTTTGTGCGACTCTACATGGTGTTCTTACCCTCAAATTTGGGGCAGTGTCCTTAGTACCACGGGTTCTCGTGCGAATGCATATCTAAGGGAAACTTTGCCTAAATGCAAGAGAGGTGCGAACCTAACACCGCAGGTTTGGCTCAAAGCAAAGGGACTAAGCCAAGGGACGGCTTGCCCCACTATGACTGCCTCGGGACAAGCCAATGCTCCACATGAGCCAAATTTTGCATAAGGGCGGGACCTCGCAGTTTGGGTCATGGCACCTTTGCCTCTTATTAGGCTGAATGTGCCGATCTCGGTTTAGGACTTCCAAGAAGATCCTATCACCAAAAGATGGTCAATCTTTTGAGTCAATTCACGAGTGGACGTCCGATGTGCCCTTTGCCATCAAAACGGCTAAGTGGGCCATTCCGCTCAAAGTCGGGGCCAAAGTGGAACATTTAGGCCCCGAGCCGGTTCTAAGTTATGATTTTGCCCCATCCTGGGCACATATGATCCATATGGGTTCAAGCCCAATTTGTGATGGGAGGGTCTCATTGCCACTCCACACACACCCGTTGTTTCCTTTTCGACGTTCCATAATTTTCAAGGTGAGACAAAGCCCGAACAGCAAGTGCCGGCCAAGGAAATTCCCACCAATAAAATGGGCCTACTGGCGGCCCTTCATCGTTTGGAACATAGGCACGGACGTGCAGCACATAGAGTGACTTACATTCACGCCAGCCGTTTCCACTTGGAAAATGGGCCTATCGGCAGCCGTTTGACGTTTCAGCCCATAGGCACGAACATGCGGCACGTAGAGCGGCTTACAGTCACATCGGCCGTTTTATCAAGAAAATGGGCCTATCGGCATCCCTTCGACGTTTCGGCTCATAGGCACGAACGTGCCGCGCATAGTGCGGTTTACAGTCACGTCGGCCGTTTCAAGTTGAGCATGGGCCTATCGGCGGCTCTTAGGCAATGCGCACAGAGGCACGGACGTGCGGCGCATAGAGCCTCTTACGGTCACGCCGGCCGTTCTATTTCCATACTTTGCCCCGGCCACGAGGGGACGTACGGGCGACGTCCATCCAAGGCGCGGACGGGAGGGCAGGGCCACACACCCGCAGGCCGACTTCACTTATACTTTGCCCCGGCCTCAAGGGGACCCGCTGGTGGCACATACACACAAGCCGCGGATGGGCGGACAAGGACACACACCGCCAGCCACTTTGTTCCCACTTTGCCCCGACCACGAAGGGACCCGCAGGCGGCATTTCTCAAGGCACGGACGGGAGGGCAAAGCCACACATCCGCTGGCCGCATGACAATGGGCCTATCCGTGGCCCTCTTACATTTTGCACGGACGGCGGCCCTCTTAATAGGCACAGACGTGCAGTGCGAGTAGCGGCTTACAGTCACGGCAACCGTTTTCATTCCTAGTGCGCTCCCCGGCCCCGTACGGCCCGACGGGAGGCACGACACAACACTTTGTTGAACTCTAGGCGCGCCTGCCAAAGAGTAAAAGATAGGGTCTATATTCCATCCGATTAACATTTGGCCTTAGGGCACTCACTAGCTCGGCCGATGCGATACCCTCGCGGGAGAACATGGTTTGTTGGCCTATTATCTTCCCAAACGTAGCGGCGGGCGAATCATCGTGCCTTTCCAAAGGATCATAAAAGATTGGGGTCGTCTGCCACACCGACCCCGAGACCTATTGCCACCCAGGCCTGAAGCGCAGATCCGTTGCCGTTTGCCGACGGCCGATGCGGAGGCTGTGGGTCTGAAAAAATCTGTAATATAAGTCTGAGGAGGGGGGGCAAGGTGTATCTCCATCTGCCGCTGGAGGAGTGATGCACGGCAGTGCTTGAGCTCTACTAGGAAACGACCTAGAGGGCGTTGGTCCTCTGTCCCCAATAAAGCCCTGATCTCTCTGGGCCCCCTGAAGAGCTGTGGGTAGCGGCCTCTGATGTCCTCATATGCCTTGCATCTACATGTGTAGTGCTCCTCGTCCTCCACCTCCTCTCTACATATCCTGCATAATCTCTCATCCCTCGGGGTATGTGTGGCTCGCCCAACCTCAATCTCGAGCTGGTGTGATGATACTCTGAGCTTCCCAATGGCCACTCTCTCAGCTGGTGCCATATATGTATCCATGTATCGTGGTCTCTGAATGAAACCATCCGCTGTCAAAGAGAGAGAGAGAGAGAGAGAGAGAGAGAGAGAGAGAGAGAGAGAGAGAGAGAGAGAGAGAGAGAGAGAGAGAGAGAGAGAGAGAGAGAGAGAGAGAGAGAGAGAGAGAGAGAGAGAGAGAGAGAGAGAGAGAGAGAGAGAGAGAGAGAGAGAGAGAGAGAGAGAGAGATACATACATAATACATACAATGTACATACATATTATATATAATGTTGAATGTACATATTCACGAGTCATCTCACCAGTAACGAATCACGAGTCATGAATGATATCACAATTTACATGGCACTTAGGAGCAATGAGCATCAAGGTAATTTGAAACCAAACAATGTAGAATAAAGAAAACTTTAAAGATGATGCTACAAAATGAACAAAGCAACATGTGCCAACATCTCCATTACATCTATGATCTCAAGAGAAATGGAATACATAATTTTGAAAAACAAGTCAGAACTGGAGTCTAGCATAATCTAGTACCAACTTCCAAGTGGCAAGAACTAAGCCTGAAAGATCTATCATCCATGAATCCAAAATACATAACAAATCAGAAACATATCATCCGACTCCCGAGTATGTGACATGAATCATGATACATCAATGTCATATGGTTAATCATCATACATATGAATGGCTACATGCTAGCAGCTACTACTCGTCTAAATCCTCTGATGATGAAGATGATGAAGGAATGTCTCCAGTACTAATAAGATTCCCTTCATCATCATACTCAGGCTCCCTAATAGGAACCATATCCAATGCTCTAACATCTGCCTCTCCGATGTCATCATCTGCCACAAGTGAAGCTCTTCTGCGTCGTGGGCGTAACTTCCGTCGACGGCCAATCATAGAACTCGTAGATGGCACATCAATACGTGACTGTGCCTGCTCTGATAGAACACGTGAGCGAGCCCTAGTCACCTGCCAATGCTCTCAAGCTCTCGATGTAGCATACGGTACATGTCCTCTTGCTCATCTCTAATGCGAGCTTCTATATCCTCCTGAGTGCCCATACTCTCATCAAATATAGTAGTTGACACCTGCAATGGAAACATGAAATTGAGAGCTTAGAGAAGAATCAAGAATCAAGATTCAAACTTTAAACTTTCTAGTGACAAGAATTGGATGTTAAAACTTAAAAGTATGAATTAATTTACTTGCTTTGGACCATCCAACTTCTTCAAGTCTTGTACAAGGCGTAGGTTTGCCTTGCAAAAGATAACGCGCTCTAATTGTGCGACACTCAAATGATTTCATAGTTTGGTGTGCACAAGGGAATATGAGCTCCAATTACGCTCACATGCACTCGAAGAATCGTCCTACGTAATATGAACAATAACTAATATAGCTTAAAAAATTCATCAAAATTATCAAAAAAACAAAAAGAGAAATTGAATATTGTTTCAATGATCAATCTTTTACCTGTGAGAGAACTCGCAATGCAGGTGCAATGGTAGAATGACCATAACCATAATGCTGCCACCACTCAAGAGGCCGCATGGTCACCTCCTTACGAAGCGAGGTAGTCCTCCCATAAGCAATACCAACATTGCTCATGTAGCCAGTAAACTCACTATCGAACGTGAGTTGCTCATCTGGTGTCAAGATGTGCTCCATGTACGGATCCTTCATCAATCGAAGTGTTAAAAGCACTTCTGTAAAGTCGCTTTTAATCTCGTTATGGATAGGGGTCTAACAGTGTAGAGGCCCTTTATTTAATTTTCCCAAATTAATATTCATCTAATCAGTAACTATCCTTCAAAGCAATAACTTCCGCTACACAGTTACTAATTTCTTGTTACGCTTATCTTACACAGTAAACTTATCGCGCGAATTGACAACCACAACGTCACACAAACATTATTAATGTTAAGACAACATTACTGTGTTAATAATGAATTACTGCAATTCAACAAGAACAGAGTAGCAGTACTCAAGATATCTGCAAGTCCGCAACACAATGTCTCCGCGTGGTCGCCCAGACAGACAGTCTGGCAAACCCGTCCCTCTCTCGAGAACACCGTAATACCCTTTCATTAATGGATAAAAAGGTACAACTATTCGCTACGCCCTGACTATGGAAAATAAAATTACGTTATTCCCATCCGGCGGCTTAACACTGGCACGCACGGTGGACTCGAACCGGCAAAGAAAAATAGAATTAAGGCTCATCAACGATGCCTTGTATGTACAGTGTTCGGGCTAATTTAAATGTGCGGGTGATCTTATGTTTCAGAGAATCAAGCATAATCTTCAAAGTTTTTGGCTCCACCAGTTATGCGTCTGTTCTGACTGAAATAGCCGCAATAACTTGACTCATCAATGCATCGGTCTTCGTCTGCAAAAATGCTTCTTGTAAATAGAATTCATTGGCTATGGCCGCATCTCTCTGACCTTCATATCAGCAATTTGACTATCAACTCTGGACAATCTCTCTGCTTGAGCGCATAACTGCTTTTCTCTGCGTTCAAGCTCCTGAGCTTGATATTGGATGGTTTTATAATATGCATCCCTTTCTTTCATGATTCCCTCCATCTCCTTCTTTAGCTGAATCGTCTGGAGGGTCTGTGCATCCAAGTCACGACACTTCTGGTGAAGTTCGGCGGACACTGTCTTTAATTCCTCAGTGTTCTGCATGGCCAGTTCAGCCATTTCCTGTCCTTTTTGGGTCACCAGCTCAAGATCCGCACGGGTTTCTTCTAATAAATTGCCGAGAGCAACTCGAGCATCTTCCTTATCCTGTACTAACTGCGTTAACTGCTTTATTTCTTCATCGCGAGCGGATAAAAGGACATTCTGTTCATTTAACTCAGCAAGTGCTGCATCGCGTTGGGCAATCCGGTGGTCGTGCTTTGCGATCCGGGCTTGAAGTTGTTGAAGTTGAACCTGCAGGGCATGGTTCTCTGCCTTGACCGCATTTGCTTCTTCCTGCAACGGGGCAATGTCGGCTTCCAGCAAGTCTACTTTGCCTTGCAATTCCTGCAGGATATTCTCGGTTGCCAGCTTCATTTGAAGAGGTAGTTGCTTAGAAAACTGGATGAGGAGGCGACCCATAGATTCCAGTTCATTAAACATCGGAATCGGAGGAGAAAGAGAAGGAAGTGGTTGGGACGAAGAGGCTGAGAACATATGAGGGGAGGGTGGGGGAGAGTAGTCGGGAGAAGAGGATGGAGGAGTGGGTGCGTCGGGAACAGCGGGCTCAACGGGGTTAATGGGTGGAGGAAGGGGGATAAGGGTATTCGGCATCAGGATTATTCCGGTTGTATTCTGATTTGTCGCCTAAGCCTTGTCGATCACGGCCTCAGCAATGGCAATCACTTCGGTGAGGATTTCAACAACAATTTCGTTCACAGTTTCCTCATCCTGCTGATGAGAATCCGCCCGAGAAGAGACTTCTTCGGATTCTTCCAGGTGTGCACCTTGTTCCTGCTGGTTGAGCGGAGAAGAAGGAACTGATGATTCGACATGAAGAGATGTGGCAGTGTCATGAAAGACTTCAGTTTCATGACCGACAGTGGATCCCTACACCTGATTTTCAGAGGGGCTAACGCATCTGCGTTTTCGGCGAACTAGTTGAAGCAGATCTTCATCGTCATCATCCTCGTCCTCGAGCATTTGAGTAGATTCTTCATGTAACAAGAAGGGAGCGGTGGGAGGAGGTTGCGCGGCTTGGATCGCCGGAAAGAGGAAGTTGAGGATGTGGGGTAGACGGGAACGAGGAAGGTCACCCTTAGTGACTTGTTTGATAACCGCTACACATTCACGGTGAATGCGCCGGAAATAGAAGGATGTGAAATTTACAGACTCACGGGAAGCTGTATCTATCATCGAATAAAATGGGAGAGCAATACCATATGTGCGTTTCTGTAAATTCAGGGTGGCTACCAAAAACTGCAGAGCTGTACGCTTTGGTTCAGGTCTGCAAAGAATGGCATACTCATTAGATGAGTGCCGAGGGAATCACACAAACACAATAGCGATTATCAGTGGAAAGAACACAATTAAGTAAGAGCACGGACAACATTAGGCGGCAAAAACCCTAATCATCGCGCAGTATTGGCGAGATAACCTTCATGATTACGGCATGCATACATGATCAGAAACAGTAACACAAGGCGGCGATTAATCATATTTAGATACCAAAACGAGGAGTTTACGGTCAGTGGTGAACCGAAATACGGGGATAAAAAAGAAAACGAGTGAAATGCGAAAAAAATACATGTCATAGGTTATCAGATGACTGGTGATATAGGAGAAGCTTAGAACCATTAATCACTTTTTGCAGGAGAACACCTGTTAAGGTCGCTAACCGGAAAGTTTCTGGTTCCACTTGTTCAGCAATCCGGTATGGACCGAACCACCGTAACTTAAATTTCCCAGCAGCGCGATTTGCTTTAGCATTATAAAATAAAACAAGTTGGTCAACCGTAAAGACAGGGGTTTTTAGGAAGCGGTCATGAGTACGGGCTTGACGGAGTTGAACTTCTTGGAAAGTCATGAAGCTTTCCCAGCGGTGTTCATCCAATGATCTGAGTGTATCCAACCGAAATGGCAAAGATTCTTCCGGCATCAATTTCTGAGCTAAGGAAACATGCAGACTCGGTATCACTACTTCCATTGGCGCAATAGCTTCTATACCATAAGCAAGTTTAAACGGAGTTGTTACGGTTTCCACTTTGTACGTGGTCCGGTATTCCCATAATACTGCAGGTACAAGTTGATCCCAACGTTCCGGACATTCCAAAATCAATTTGCAGAGCATATTCAACAGAGTCTTATTGGTACTCTCAGCCAGACCATTAGCACGTGAATAGTACGGTGAGCTGAATTTATGCATAATCTGAAAAGTCTGAGTCAGTACTTGCATTAAGTTGTTTGCAAAATGTGTTCCTTGGTCCTCACTATTTCCAGAGGTAGTCCATATCGAGGGAAGACATCTTTCATCAAACATTTGGCCACCGAAACAGCTGTGGCAGAACGTAAAGCCCAAGCTTCCGCCCACCTAGTGGCATAATCTGTACAAGTCAATATGTAGTGATTGTTGGTGAGGGTCACTGGTGGTGTTATTGGGCCAATAAAATCGAGACCCCACTTCTGAAAGGGTTCCAAAGGTAAAACAGGTTGAAGGGGAAAAAAGTGTCGCTGCAAGGGCTGTCCAGACCTTTGACAGACATCACACTGCTGCACAAATTGAACAACATCTCTGTACATGGTAGGCCACCATAGCCCACTTTGCAGAAGTTTCCGGTGAGTAAGATCAGCTACGAAGTGTCCTCCAAAGGGTAATGAATGAGCCATGGCAATGACGGATTCCGCTTCATGTGGAGGAATGCATCTAAGTAAAACACCAGTAGGATCTATGTAATACAATTGACCCACAATCAACCGGAATCGTCGACTGTAGACCGCAATTTTCCGGCGTAGGGCAGTGGGAGTATTAGGAGGAAGACAACCGTTAAAAGAAAAGTTAGTAACGTATCATACTATGTAGTAGAAACAGGAGGTTCTGCAGAGTTGTCAGAAGTTGTCTCGGTAACGTAAATTGCCGGTGTAGTATCATCAACTCCTACCGGAGACTCACCGGAATCCAGGCGAGATAGAAAATCCACCAAGACATGTGCTTTGCCGGATCGATGAATAACTTCATAATCGAACTCCTGTAATAGTAAAACCCATCTGACCAATTTGCCACCTAAATGTTGTTGGCGAACCAAATACACAAGCATGGCATAATCCACATGGAAGGTGAATTTTCGGCCCAACAAGTAATGCCGGAACTTCTTCACAGAGTAGACCAATCCAAAACATTCTCGTTGTGTCACAGAGTAATTTTTCTCCGCAGGAGCTAATCGGCGGCTCGCATAATACACAGGCCTAAACCATTTGTCAATTTGTTGCATGAGGACACTACCAATCGCAATATCTGACGCGTCCACGAAGACATGGAACGGGCGTCCCTAATCAGGTGCGTTGCAGGATCGGGGCCTGCGTCAATAAGACCTTCAACCGATCAAACGCACTTTGGCACTCTTGAGTCCATTCATACTTCCGCGGAGCGCTGGTCATAAGCCGATTAAGTGGTGTCGCTAAATGAGCTAACCACCGTAAATGTCTGCCATGCCACCGGATTTGGCCAAGAAAGCGCATAACTTCTTTCGGTGTCTTTGGGACTTGTGCCTCCAACACAAAACTACTTTATCCGGATCTACCTGTATTCCTTGCTTAGAAATGATATGACCAAGCAGTTTGCCACAGGAGACCGCAAAAACTGATTTGGTAGGATTCAAACATAATCGGTACGCTCGGCACTTTTCAAAGCAGCACCGTAAATGATACATGTGTGCCGAAGTGTCGCCAAATAAGGAAAAATCATCCAAATATACTCGCATAAACGTGGTCAAGTAAGGTGAAAAGACTTCTTGCATACATCTTTGGAATGTACTCGGGGCATTCCGTAAACCGAACCACATTGGGGTGCAAGCATAAACACCCCAATTAGTGATGAATGCTGTCTTCGGTATATCTTGTTCTGCCATCCTCACTTGATTATAGCCTATGTAGCCATCCAAAAAAGAATACATTTCGTGTCCTGCTACCTTGTCGAGCATTGTATCTAGAAAGGGGAGGGGGAACGGATCCGGTACGGTTGCTTCGTTAAGTTTCCGGTAGTCGACACAAATGCGTAATTGTTTATTTTTCTTCGGCACTATCACTATTGGTGATATCCACTCAGCATGCTCAATTTGCACAATAAATCCCATCTTCAATAAACGATCAAGTTCGGCCTTAACCTGCGCCACATAATTAGGATTCAGCCTGTAGCTCGGTTGTTTAATGGGTTTCGCATCCGGTTTTAGTACCACTCTATGCTTATAAATCCGTGGATCAAAAATTGGCGAGCTTTTACCAAATCATCAGTTGGCTGCAACAGTTGGTGTAAGGTTGCTTCATCCATCGTTATGCCATCTTTTGCTTCGGCATCTCTGGTCATTGGTACGACCGTACAAGCTTCCGGACTCCAGTTATGTGCTACTGCCTGTAAATCTACTGTACGTAATGGAATAAGGTCCTTATTGGTCTTAAGGAAAGCCTCCTCCTCATCATCCGATAGCCCATCCAATATATGGACTTGCTCTGCTACATATGGCTGGGCGTGTAAATCACAGGGTTGCATAGCATCCAGTGAAACTACATATTTCCGGTGATTGTCTTTGAAAATTAACTCTTTAGCTGACCAATCCTGTACAACTTTGGCTTGCTTTAACCATGGTCGACCGAAGAGTAAGTTGTAGTCGAGGTTGGATTCTGGTAAGTCTAGGACTATAAAAGTCATTTTAAATGTGGTTCCCTGCAAGGTAATAGGAATATTACGTACTAGTCCCACCGGATGGACTCGAGATTGGTCTGCCATTCGCACAAAGAACTGCACTAGTTCAATTTGGGTCCAACCCAGTTTCTTACAGAGTGCAGCTGTCGCAATATTCACCCCAGACCCGCCATCAATTAAAACTTGAGTAATCTTTTGGTCTTTATACTAGACGTTGATCAATGGGACCGAATGATCCACCATAGAGTCCATCTCCGGTTGTATAGTCGCAGTCGTCGGAGTACATGAAGGTCCGGGACTAACCTGCTGTTGGAATTGCTGTCTTACTCCTGGAACTAAGGCGAGCAACTGTCCCAGAGGGAGTGTGATGGAAGCCTTTGATAGGACGTCCCATATCTGATCTGTTTGGGTTGTGGTTAGCCCCAATTCTGGTGGTGATTCTAATGTTGTTGGGGCAGAATTCTGGTCATTCGATCTTGCCTGTGGTAGAGGGACCTGTGTTACCGGAATGGGATCAGGAAACACAATCGGCTCCTGTGCTGTCCATTGACTAGCCTTTGCAAACATCCGCTGCTGCTCACGAATTCCAGGCTCGAAAATTTAAGCTCGAAAATTTCAGCTGCTTGCTGCAACTGTTTACCTGATCTTGTCTGAACTATGGCTGCTTGTGACTCAATTGGGGAAATATAAACCATGTTAGTCATCGGATTTTGTCGTTCTTTTTTCCTTTTGTCATACTCTGCTGCTTCCTTGCAAAATCGATGGATATGGCCAACCTCGCCACAAAAATGGCACCGAGGGGGTGGGAGGGAAGTACCTTCCGCCGATGTACCTGCCTGCCATCGATTTTGATTAAAGTTGTTACTTCGCGGTCCTCGAAAGTTCCTATATCCCTGCTGCTGGTTGGGTCGCAACTGTGGTGGCACATAATGGGTGGCTGGCTGACTTGGTTCCTGTACTATAGCATTTACAGCCGCTCTACCCTGCACCTTTGCATTATATGCACATGTTTCTATTGAGTGTCCTGTTGTGTTACAGATGGCATAATACATCTGGTTGAGGGCACATGTAGAACTGGTGTTACCTGGATTCTCGCACTTAGTACAATACACCTGTTTGGACGGATCATCAGCTACATTCTTACTTGCTTTCAACCATTCCAGGTCCTCTGTAAAACCTCAAACTTTGTGCTCTAACTGTAAGGCCATCGCAATTACAGCGTCCAATGTCATTCCGCCCATACAGCGAATGATCATGATTTGTCTTAACTGTGGATTCAGTCCGTTAATGAACCATTGTGTTATGACATCATCTGGCAGGTTTGCATGTGCCGGAGGCAGCTCCCTCAAGTGGGTTCTAAACAATGTCGCATACTCCTGGACACTCTGGTGTGGTTTCTGTCGATTGTTTTGCAAATAGTCAAAGATTTCTGCAGGGTTCTTCTTCAAACGAAACCTCTGTAGGAACGCATCTCTCACATCATCATAATTACCGAAATGATTAATATCATATTCAGTCAACCACCTTGCTTCTTCATTAACCAATGTGGCCTGAAAAACAATGGCCTTTTACGCCGGATCCGGTGGATGATTCAATACTGCATAACTGATCTCGAATGTGCGAACATGTGCGTCGGGATCATCTCCCGGAAATCCACCGAATTTTGTATATGTCACTCCGGTTGGAATCGGCCGAGGTGGAATGATTGGCTGTTGCTTGCCGTTGCTTGCTTGCTTGCCGTTGCCGTTGCCGTTGCCGTTGCCGTTGCCGTTGCCGTTGCCGTTGCCGTTGCCGTTGCCGTTGCCGTTGCCGTTGGTTGCCGTTGCCGTTGCCGTTGCTGTTGAAACTGTGGTTGAAACTGCGGTTGCGGCTGTGGGGGTGTTTGCTGCTTTGACTGTGAACCACTCATGGTGCTATTGTGGGGAGTATTGTTGTTATCTGTATGTTGGGGGTGTCTCTTGTCCTTCAGAATCTGTATTGTCAGCCTACTCACTTTGCGGTTCAAAAATGTCTTTGAATCTCTTACTTATTTCCGAATCAAATAGTCTGTCCTCAGCTTTGGTATCGAAATTAGGTAGGCTTGCCCCAAAAAGTGGTGAACGTAATAAAGGTCCACCAGGTAATACCACACTATCACCGAAAAATTTCAAATTCCAATGGTACCGAACTTCCACCGGAACTCGTCGAACCTTCACCGAACCACGTTACCCTTTCATCGGAAACGTTCTCTCTTGGTAACACAACTTTATCACCGAAAATGGTCGAATTCTGACCAGATAGTGTCGGGCTAACTCCACACTGCGTCTCTGTACACCCGGAAGTCACTGTACCTTCTCCAAAAGGCACCGGATTCACACCGGAATTCACCGAAATCTCATCATGTGTCACCGAACTAGCACCGGAATCGCTATTGACTGGCTCCGATCCTTCTGCAACTGGATATAACTGGCCTGCACTTCTACCACTCGAGGGTGTCCCTAATAAATTTGGAACTGCCCTGGGATGATGATCTCTCCTATACTTTGGATAGGACTCGCCGGAACGAGTAACCGGCATATATCACTTCTTCAACTAGTGGTCACTATTCTCCACTGCGTGCCTTACGTACTGCTCTTCCCTTACTGATTATTTTCAATCTATTTCCATCTTCCCACAGACGGCGCCAGTGTTAAAAGCACTTCTGTCAAGTCGCTTTTAATCTCGTTTCGGGTTCTTTGGGATGGATAGGGGTCTAACAGTGTAGAGGCCCTTTATTTAATTTTCCCAAATTAATATTCATCTAATCAGTAACTATCCTTCAAAGCAATAACTTCCGCTACACAGTTACTAATTTCCGGTTACGCTTATCTTCCAGAGTAAACTTATCGCGCGAATTGACAACCACAACGTCGCACAAACATTATTAATGTTAAGACAACGTTACTGTGTTAATAATGAATTACTGCAATTCAACAAGAACAGAGTAGCAGAGTAGAAGTACTCAAGATATTTGCAAGTCTGCAACACAGTGTCTCCGCGCGGTCTCCCAGACAGACAGTCTGGCGAACCCGTCTCTCTCTCGAGAACACCGTAATGCCCTTTCATTAATGGATAAAAAGGTACAACTATTCGCTACGCTCTTTCGGTGCGTGAAACTATGGAAAATAAAATTACATTATTCCCATCCGGCGGCCTAACAGAAGACTCGTCCGAGCCCATAATGTAGGTCCCTTGAAAAAGGGATACAAGAGGGCTGAAAATCCATGGATAGGACGACATAGTGTTCTCCATCGTGCATCCACGAGGTCAATGATATCCTGCTTCCTACAAAATTTAAACATTCAAACTTATCACTTAATGTACAAAGGAAAGTGCAAACTTCAATGAAACTGTAAAGTGTAAACAGTGAACACATAAAAAATACCTGTCAAGTGACAATGTCGTCGATGAAGAGATAGCCTCTCGCATCTTCGTGTACATGTGGTATACAAGACCGAGAGTAGATCCTTCTTTGTCCACAATACATAGCACAATGTATATGTATCTCAACACGGGTACCATGGCTGCAATATCACCCCAAAAGACGTCATCCAACGCTTTGCGTTGCACATAACGTGCAAGCTCAGTGTTTGCTGTATGCATGGAAATCCATCGACGATCAATCGCGGATATGCGCAAAGCATCACTGACTGTATGGAGTCTCTGAAAAACCATGTATATATATGCAACGTGGGTGTCGGAAGGACGAATCATATCCATTGAACTATGGCAACGGAAAATAGCAAGTGCCTGATGGTTTTTGCGTATAAAAGTCACAATCCTCTTGGCATCACTCACGAATGGTGCAAGCCAAGACAATTTGCCTATGTCTTCAAAAAGAAGATCAAGGCAGTGTGCTTCACATGGGGTCCAGACAATACTAGGAAACTCTTTCTCTACCATTTCCCCATCCTTGTGCAATCGGAGGCATTGTCTGTGATAACTTGTACCACATTCTCAACCGCAATCTCAAGGATAACGGTCTTTATGTGCTCAAAAATAAAGTCCCCAGTGATGCGGACCCTGCACGACTAGCATCAATGGCTCGTAGGAAATATGTGCCAAGACAACTAGATACCAATATATTGATGATGTGGAGTCTCCTAGTATCACTCCATCCATCGGATATGATAGAGTAACCATAGGTCTTCCACCCCAATCTAATTGGCTCTAGTTGTACTTCTATACGGTCCTTCTTTTCATCTAACACGGGTCCATGAAGTCTATTATATTTCACCATATGCCAATCATCACAAGGACCTACTTGGGCTATTGCTTTCATCATTCTTCTCCAAGTATCTGTCCTCACTACATTGAATGACAAGTTGCATTGAAGAATGCATCGTTCAATCTCTATTTCAGCAACTTTTTATCGTTGCTTTTGCAGAGGAGAGGACAACATAGAAGAATGTAAGCTCCCTTGCTTAGGTCTCTGCGTAGGAGGAGGATGACGAGAAGGGGATGTGGACACATCCTCTTCATCTCGTTGAGAGACTGTACGAGCCCTCTGTGATGCTTGACTATGAGAAGGATCCACATCATCCATGAGCTCAACATACGTGGCTTCCATCTCACGACGACGTGCTTCGTTTCCTTGTTGAGCAAGACGATGCTCATTTTTTATAGCCTCTGCTATTTCGGGAGGCACCTTCTCACATGCAGAGATGCCTCCTCCTCCTACACCAGATACATGACTTATAAGGCACATCGTAGTAGTGGGAAAACTCTTACCACAATACTTGTATGTCCATCTCCGTGTACTGGACTCGGATGCACTTGAACCACTAGCCAAAGCATGGGTAACGGTGTGTGCATCCCAAACATTGGACATGGCACAAGGCATGATGGCTAAGAGACTTGAAGATAGATATTCAAAGGATCAAAATGACTCAAGCTTCAAATGATACCGATTGTGCAATGTGTGCAATATGTTCAAAAGCTCAAAAAGGACAACTCTATGCAAGAAGCTCAAAAAGACAAAAGCTCAAATGACAACTCTCGAGTCTCATGACAGTACAGCATCCAACTTCGAGAGCTTCCGACTTTGAACTCGGGCTGACTCGTGAGGGCTCAGGGCATATCTTCGAACTCGGATAGTGGGCAGAGTGAGGACTTGGAAGTAGGCAAGGAGATGGCTGGATAGTGGACAGCAGGCTGAAGATCCTCACGCACACGCTCGGGGAGGACAACTTTCGGCAGTTCACGCTCGCAATGCTTGGTATAAGGGCACAAACTTCGAAAAAACGAACCTCTTCAGTAGTCATTAACTGGGCAGAACGAACCGACCGAACCGAATGGGTTCGAACCAAACCGAATGGGAAAAGAGTACATGATGATCCGGTACGCGAACCGGGGCAACCCTGGCGTGCGCTATTCGTTCAAGTCTCTTGTCCCTTGTCTACTTTTGTAATCATTCATCTCTCTTATTTGGTTCAAGGTGTGTGTATGCTCAAGTCTAAGTGTTGGAAATGTCTTGTGGAATTTATATTGGGCCTACCTCACTTCCAACAATTGGTGTGACGAAATCTAAGCTCTACCCACCTCAAGTGATTGCCAAGATATTATCGTAGTTTTGGCATTTGGACCTTGTTTTGTCAAAACAATATTCTTTAGTCTCTCTAAAACTCCAATAATGTGAATGGAGAAAAGAATTTCAAGATGGGGTCAAGGACACTGAATTTAAATGCCTGTAGGAGACCCAAATGAAGATCAAAGATATGAAAAGAGTATGTATAGAGAAGTCCTATAGCGAGCTACAGGATGGAGTGGTCAAAATGCACATCAACAAAATTTTTGAGATTCTTGCCCCCAACATCATAATATCTAGAATGCACGATGACAATGTTTGATAAGTTGAAGAATGTTGATTTCCAAGTGACTTGTTAGTCAAGAGTGTGAAGTTCCCTTCAGAAGTGATGTTTTCTTATTTATACAAATGTTTAATCTGTTAGTCATATGAGTGATGAACTATGTTGTGGATTGAAAGTGGTTCATGTATTTAATTTATTGACTGCCTTCTCATGGCACTTTTTGTCAACCAAAACAGTAAGTCAATCGTTGTTCTGTGTGTAGTTAGTATGTTGTCCTCAAGGTATGAAGAAAAAAGCAAATGTAAGGGAAGGGAATGGGACTGGTTTGTGTGGGAATTGTGTCCATATGTACATGAAGTCGATTGGCATCTTGATGTATGTTTGAACAAGTTATCTGGTCACCATGCTTGAATTCTAGTATAAGAGATCGAAGATTTGTAAGTTCCTTTCATGTTCATCTCCGTACTTGATCTGATGAGTACTTTTTTGTGGATTCGTATTTATTTCAAAAGCCACTGACAGAACTGGAGGATACCAAATGTAAACGGTGTGGACTTTATGAAGAAGACAGGATCAAGCATGATGATGTTTTTGATGAATGGGAACTCTGTCCAGTCCAGTTCAGTCCTGAACCAGAGGGTCGTTATCATCATTTCAAGGACAATGAGCTCAACATGACTCTATCATGCTACTCTTGCCATGCTTCAGGCACGAGTAAGAATCTATTTTATTTCTGCTTACATTTGCAGCCTTAAATATGATTTGTTCAAATAATACAGATATAAAGTCCCCCTCCCCTTTTTCTCTCTCTTCTGTTTTTTTAACATAAAAGAAAAATTAGATATGCTTGTGCTCAATACACAAAATAGTTCACAATCAGATATGCCATGTGTCCATATTGGATGTCTGACTGATGCAAGCATAATCTTATTATAAAGGAATTTTTGGAATAATCATCAATGTGCAGTAATGGCTCTCTGGTTGATTTGTGACAGTTTGAAATATGGTAATAAGGTTTTCCCTATTGTTTTCAAGCTCAGATTACATACGTAGTTACATGTGATTGAGAACTGTGGATCCTTATTCAGGATGGCAATCCCAAATTATTCCTTGTGAATGACTATGCAGTTGCCAGAGATTAGACGTGCAATCAGAGTGGGAGGAATATGATTTGTATAAATCTTCTTGTTCCAGTGACTCCTGCTCAATTATTTCACTGTCTGATGTATGATCCAGGAACTTCTGATGAACCAGATGCTTCTAAAGATGAAGATGAAAATGGGACCAGGAAGAGCTCTTTTTGGGTCTTTATCATAGCATTTTTTGGCATTCTAGCATTCCTGGCACTGGCTTATCTTGGCTACATGAAGTGGCAACAGAAGAAAAGAGAGGAGCAACAGGCCCGGTTTATAAAACTCTTTGAAGATGATGAGGATTTAGAGGTTGAATTTGGACTGCGAGATTGACTCTTCACTTCTACAGCAGGGCTGTCTACAAATAACTCATTGGGAAAAAGCGAAGTCAAACCTCTACAAAATTTATAGTATTCAATCCTTTGTGCAGGTAGAGAATACATTCTGATCGAACGAATCTTAGCAGCTGGTGAGAAGATATGAAAATAGATTTGAGTTTTACGAGCTGGAATCAAGATCAGACCTTCGTTGTCTTTTCCTTCAGAACCAGAGCGAGAACCTGAGCCTGAGCCATCAAAACTGTGATTTGAAGTGATTTTTCCAATTTAAGCCTATATTTCAGTGTCGATAGCTTTTGTTCTGATCTTTTTTTCAATTTATACAGCAAATGTTATGCAAGGAGATGATGCATTGTAACCAGCTGACTCATAAAAGGTCTTAGTTAAATGGAGATCTGGGGACCTTGATTCATTTTCAGACGTTCCTGTATATGGGCATGTAGAGTTTGCCTTGCCACTTCTTTAAGTTTGAAATTATAAATTTTTTTTGTGAATTAATAGAT